>JAJMGC010000022.1:0-271050 GCA_030574995.1 Suhomyces maxii
CCCCCAACTCAACAACCTCCTTCCTCCATGACACCAATGACAAAACTTCAAGTGTATGTTCTGTGGGTTGAGTACACCAGAATCCTTGGACAGGTTCTCGTAGTTGAAGAATCTAATCTCATAATTACCCCATTTCGGAATTTTTCACTAAAAAGGCGATCCCTAAAAGAAATGAGTACTGCGTTGCTGGGGTAGTATTTTTTTTATTTTTGCTACTACAATTCACCTTGGGTAACCGTAAAGACGGGTTTTAGTGAGTATTATTACAGGTTCAGCTTCCTTGCTAGTTAATCCAAGGAAAAATATAGATAATAAGAAAAAAAGAAGAGATCGTCTATCTATTATGAGCCAATATTATTAATTCTGATACTTTACCGGTTTTTGCTCTTGTCTTACCCGTAGCACACCCACACAAAACTTCCCATACTCTCAGTTATCTTATGGTTATGGTTATGGTTCTCAGCGTATGCTTTTGCTTTTTGGTGGGTCTATTGCCATTTTTAGGTACCCCCAGTGTCTGCCTTGACCCATTTTACCATTTTAGTCATGTTTCAAACAGTGAAACCTTATACACAAATTCTAATAAATAAAGAAAAAGAGACAGACCAAATAAACTACACCCTGAGCCTACAACATTATTTTTTTTACCAGTACTAGAAAAGTACATGCTATTACCCTCAGGTTTAGTATTTGTTTTTTTTTTTTTTTTTTTTGACTAGATTAGAACATGATATCTGAAACAGTCAGGTATTTTTAGGTGCTGCCTCGTTCTAGCTTTAGTAAGTCCTGTTTTTAAGCTCTATTGTGTGTAGTGTGTAGTGTAGGGTACTGTGTAGGAGGTATGGGGTGGGTGTCACAGCCTGCCTAACTCACCTCCAGTGTTCTCTGCTTACGTTCCCTGCCTTCTCTACATTTAGCATGACTCCTGCCCTTTTGTCGTCGCTCGCCTTGGCTCTCTCTCCTGCCTTCCCCCTCCTCCTAACCTCACGCTACCTCTGTGACTCTGTGTCTCTCTGTGGCTCCCTTCCTCCGTATTTCTTTAATTCTCACATTTGTGTAGTGTGTAGTGTGTAGTAGTGGAGGTCTCCCCCTTCGCGGATATTACACTTAACCTTGGACCACAAAAAGAAATCTAATTCTTAGTCACTAATCACAACCAATTTACCTCTCCACTAGTTACTCATAACTAAATATAATTATCAACTACTTTTTTTATTTTTAATTTTTTTTTTATTTCTTGTTCTTCCTATATCCCCTTTTTCAAGAATCTCCATCTTCGCTTTTCTTGATTGAAACCACTACCAGAAAAATCCAATTTCCTTTGTCCTACCAAACATTCCTCCAGTGACTAAACCCTCAACTTAACCACCAGAAAAATCTAAACTTATTAATACTCAGTTGGCTTTTTTTTTTTTTTTTAATATTTAAATATCCAACTCCAATTGAAATGTCAAATGTGGTGATCTCTGACTTGGAGCCGCCGCTGAAGACCGGTGTCAACGGGCCTAGACGCCATTCGCCCTTGTCAATCTCCATCAAAATGACTCCTGATCTCTTGGGTCACTTCAAACTGTGCCTAGGTGCTGATGTTGTTCCCAAGTTGGTGGTGAAAGACGGAAATTATGTAAGTATCATTGGTGACCTATTTTCTTTTTCTGAAGATCTACAAAGACTATGGCCGGCTGATTCGATCGTCTACTCCCTCTAGCGGGCGCTCTACTTGGCTGCCAACTTTCCTTGTTGGCCAGATCATTGAAATCAACGCCGCCCCGAGTGCCCTGCCCTGGCTCACGTCTATGGTCCAACGCTCGCATGAGCATGTGGGACTCTTTTACTCTATTCATTGTTCTATCAATACTAACTACAACTATAGTCTATCAAAATTTCCGACTCCCTCATCTTCCCATGTCATAATCTCCCAGAACATCTTTCGGTGGATATCTATTCCCTCAAGGACTCCAAATATAACGGTAGGGTAGCCAACAAATTGAATGTGATTACTGATGCCAAAAAGATCAAAGAATACAACCGTGCATTAGAATTGAAGGAGGACTCTCCAAAGTCTCCTCAAAAGAATTCTCAAGGTTCCCAATCTGGATCCAATAATACTAGTACCACTACCTCCTCCTCTTCCTCCACCATCAACACCAATATCACCACCACAAATGGTGCTCATAGATCACCCCAAAAGGCTCATGGTCCTTCTTTACGGGGTAGATCCCTTGCATATAGGCTTAAACCTACTGATACTACTGCCCAAGTATCATACAAATTCTTGCATTTATTAGCATTGGGCCCAATGACTCAAGAACAAATTATTCAAACTATGAATCTTGATAAATCTCATCATCATTTAATTAATGATTGTTGTCAAATCTTCGACCCCAAGAATACTTTTATTCAAGATGATAGGTTTCCTATTTTAGAAAGAAAGAGAAGAAGAAAGATAAAGAAATTTATTGGAGATAATGAATCTGATGATGAAGATGACCATGATATTGAAAATATGATGGTCGATAATGACCATAGCATGGATGATGAAGATTTTGAAATTTATTCCAATTCTCATTATATTCTTAAAGATAAATACTATAAAGAATTAAAACCTTGGGAATGGAAATACTATACTAGTTTCGAAAGAGTTCTCATCATTGAAAACATTCATCATGCATTAACGAGAATTGGATATTCTGAAACTCATCCATTAAGAAAAAAGATCACTAGTGAACCTGAAAGAACTAGAACTAGTGATAATGAAAAGAAATCCGATGATGAGAAAAAATCCACCTTGGGTGGTGGATTCTTGAGTGGTAAAAAGGATGAAAAATCAAACAAAAAGCAACAATCTAATGTTCCATTCAGAAAATCACATACTGATTCACCAAAAATCGCCAATAAAATCGATTTAGATTCAAGAAAATTAGGAATTCATAGCACATCAAATTCTCCCGCTATTGATACAATTAATGTCCTGGGATTATCTATTAATAAGTCTAATAACCACAACAATAACAAAACATTATTTCCAAATAAAAAACCGGTTTCGAATAAAAGAAAATTTTCTTCTTCGTCATCCTCATATTCATCTGACGAAGAGAAAAATAAAAAATTGAAAGTTGATAATTATACATCCCCTCCTTCATCTGAAGAATTGGATGAAGATGTTCCAGCAAGAAGTAGATCAGGTAATCCAACTTCTAAAACATCTATCATTCCCCCTGAAATCAAGTCTGCATCTAAAAGATTGGAGTACTATAATAGTTTGGCCATTAAATTTAAATTGAAATATACTGAGTATGAAACTTTGTATAATAAATTAAAGGTTCCAAATACTACCAATATCAATAAAACTGAAAACAAAAAAGAACTTTTAAAATTATTTGAACTTCATAATACTTTATCACAATGGAAACGGACTCTTTGGGATTTTGATAATGAAATTAAACTGAAGTCAAAAATCATGAACCTTTCCAAGCATAAAAAGACAACCACCAAGGATCTTAGTAATAGTCCTGTGGAAAAAGGTAAGGCTTATAGTTTGAGTCCTGCCATTCCTGAAAGGCCTATTTCGAGAGCACCTCCAGTGGTTAGAAAACCAAAAGCATTGGACTATTAGAAACAAAAGTTATCAATCCATTAAAAAAAAAAAAAAAAACCTTTTCAACCAAATATATTAAAATTAGCTCAAAAATTGTTTTTTCACATTTCAAACTATACAAATTCCCATATATTCCAACTAATTAATAGCCCCTATAAACTGGTGCAGGATCTTAATAATCGAATTGATTTCTTCTTATTATTAATATAATTTTTTGAGTTTCTAAAACGGTGCCATATTTGTTTTTTCCTTAATAATGAGCCATTGCATTTCATCATAGATGAACGTCTATTGTTTTTCGCCAGACGAATATACATAATTATAAACATAAAAAACCTGTAATTAAAAGTAACTATTGATCTATAACCAGTTAAAACATTAAAATCAATTATATAAACTTCTACGCTTTTATTCTTAAGTTCTCAGCAAACTTTCATTATCTAATTCGTATATACTAACAGATAATGGCACAGATTTTAATAAGTATTCCTATGTAAATTTCATTTATTCATCTTTTTTGTATGGGTCCATTTAGTAACTAAAAATACTCTTATAATACAAACATCTGGACTGTAACAAATCCCAATCACTTTGAGAGATCCACATTTCATTGATAACCTTCAATCTTCCATAAACACTTCCACCTTTCCAAGTCAACATTTCAGGATCAAATTCTCTTGGTGGTGGTAAGATATTAACAGCTAATAACTGACCTTCTTCACATAAAGCATCCACATGATCAAGATCCAAATTGACTTGATTTTGACTTTCAATGTCAGCCATTTCTTTTTCACTTAATACAATATCATCTAAAGACTTTTCTTCATCTCCCTTTTTCGCAGTCTTTAAATCTTGAATCATTTGTTTCTTTGCTTCTTCAACCTTTTTGATTTCAGCCAAAACATATGCCACAATTTGATCAAGTGAACTATTAGATAATAACTTAGGTCTCCAGATATTGATTCTATCTGAAAGAATAAGATCATAACCTGGAACTTTAGCAAACCCACCTCCCACAATTAATAAATTATCATAAAACTTTTTAATTTTACTAATATCAGTGGTCAAACCAGCATTAGTAATTGACTCTATAATGGCTTTTTCAAGAGGAACGTTATGAATATCTCTTTCTAATTCTTTGATTGGGTTACGAGAAGTTGGCGCTTTATAAAGCTTATTTTCTGCCAATTTAATTAATAAATCTTCTTCGAGTTGATCAGAGTATGCCAAACGAGTCTTCAAATCATCTTGTGATTTGGATGTAGGATTATTTGGCTTACCAGTATAATCATCAACTGAAAGACTGAAAAGTTTCTTTTTATGACTATTGGTCGGTAACGTCGATGAGGCTAATGATGGAATCGATTGGCTAACCTTATCTATTTGAAATAAATCTGGGAAAAATAATCCCAAAGGTGCCAACATGACTTCGTCAAATACTTTAAAATCATATTTTTCTGTGGTTTCAAATGGTTTTCTCTTATAGAAATTGTACAATTGAACAGCAATATCAGCATCTTGGAAAGTAGCAAAATTATGTTTTAAAGATTGAGCCAATTCCCAATCATCCACTCTGCTTCCAAGATCAATATCTTTATAAGGAAAAGAACTTTCAAGTAATAATTTCATAAATGATTCAGTAATATGGTCTCCTCCATAATTAAGTTGAACTCTTGAATCACTAATAACTAAACCTTCATCAACACAACTAATAGAGGTGGTATGAGCACCCACGTCAACGACACACGCAGAAGTAGCACCAGCTCCAAATGTAGCAGCCACTGCTTCTTGGATCACACCTACACGGCCAAACCCCACGAATTTAAATAATGTATCCACCCAAGTTTCGGCGTATGATTTGTCGTATAAGTCGGGTATGATTAGTAAAGCTTTCAATTGAGATAAATTCTTAATTTCAAGTTGTTTCAAAGCATCAAGCACTATATTGGCAATATCTCCTAATAACTCTTGTGGAGAATTGTAATCTTTAGAATGTTCATTAAATGTACCGTTAATAATAGGATACCTAAGAATCCAACTATCAAAGTTTTTAGGGTTCAAAGGTAATTTAAGGGCATCTTTACCGACGAAAAAGGTCTTGGTTTGGAATTCTTCAGTGGTAGTATCGATCCATTCCTTTTTATTTGGATCATTATGGTCAGCAATCTTTTCAGATTCTTGTTTTTTATTATAATTGGAAGCAGATTCTCTTGAATTAGGTAAAATTCTTCTTTTATAGAACTTCATTCTCGACTTAAAGTCCTTGGAAACGATAGCTTTTTGTTCTTCCCAATCTTCTCCAAAGGTTATATCACCATTTTCATTAACAGTTCTTATAGGAGTAGGTTTTCTAGGTTCGGAAGGACTTCTTCTAGGTACTGCTATGACGGTAGGAATGGTCAAAGGCACGGCATCAGTAGCACGACCTATTCTAAGATAAGAAGAACCTGGATGAATAATAATAGTATCATGACCAATCTTGGCCTTTTCTTCTCTCACTTCTTCGGTTTCATTTTCTTCGTCTTCTTCTTCGTCCTCATCGTCTTGTTCAGTAGAAGTAATCTTCTTTTTACTCATTTCAGCTTGAATATCATTCAAATCAAAATCATCAAAGTTCTTGACTTCATCTTCCTTAGAGGCCGTTGGGTTTTGCAGACTTCCTTTAATCTTTTGTTGAAGATACTTTTCGGTTCTCCAGTTTCTAATAAACGAGATTTGTTCATCTTTTCTTAAGTATTCAGTGAAATAATTCTTTTGGTTAATAAGAGGAATTGGCTTAACAGAAGTCAAACCAAACCCATTTTGTTCCTCGAATCTTCCAATACCTGTTTTCTTTAAGTTTTGAGCAATTGTAGCTGCGGCTTTGATTCTTCCTTCTTTACGACGTTGCAACACTTCAGCACTTGGTTTCTTGGTGGTAGACTTTTCTTTTTTGGGTCTTTTGGTGTCACTTTCAACTGGTTGTTCATCTTTGATTGGAGCAACCGGTTCGTTCTCTGCCCCTGGGGTTTCCTGAGATTCCTGTGGTGATGACATGGCAGCTTGTGGTGGATGGGTGATGGATGGGCTGGTGTTGGATTTGGTGGTGGGTTATGGTAGTTTGAATTTGGTGGTGATATTGGTGATAATTTGTTATTTCGCGCGACGATTTGGTGGTAGAGCCCTAAGGACAAACGGGCACCTAAAGGAAGAGAAAAGGAGCGATATTCGTGTGAAAGGGGTTCAAAAAGTGTTAATTGTGAACGAAGGCGGCTTTGTGGTTGTTTGGTGTAGATTGGGTGCATAGATGTAGTGCTACTATGGGTCTGGTGGTCAAGTGTGGTGGTAAGGTGGTGGTTGGTGGTGGTAAGATTACCAAGAATAGAGATGAAGTGGTGCGAACTGGTGGTACCAGGTCAGAGAAGAAGCTGGTGAGAACTGGGTCCAACTTTTTGCAATTAGCGAGGTTTCTAATAAAATGTGAAAAATGCGAAATATTGAAAAATTCGAAAAAATGACAGTTCATGAAGAGAGATAAGAGAGGCTATAGATAACACCCAAATGACAACTTTACGTGTCTTGTGGCATGAATCATAGATTCCGAATACCACAATGGCACCATACTCGGGAATTGGGCCCCGGACCGTTCTTTTACGGATTTAATACTGTTACTGGGCCTATGGCCAGTGGAAACCAAGAATGAAAAATCACCTATGTAGTTGAAAAGAGGTGTATTCTCGTAAATAGCAAACCATGTCAAAAGAAGGGTGCTAGTTATCGAAGCACTAGAGAATGGCTTCATCACTGTCTTAATTTCTTTCATCAATAAAGAGATTCAATCACCGACTTTGTGCCTGACAAATCGGTTTCGGTCCGAATCCAAATATACTCACTACTCCGCTACTCCGCTACTCCGCTACTCCGCAACACCAACATCCTCGGTCAGATCAAAATTGATCCTCATCATCAATACATAAAAAGATCGACAAGAGATGGAGCTAGTCCTTAGACCTGCGGCCATTACTCCAGGTCGTATTTTTCTACACTTGACCCTGTTATCTCTGCACTCTTCAATGCCTGTAATCTGGCTGTTTCGGTGAATTCGCAACCATTAAAACCCAACATTCCGAAAAGGGTCCCAAGATGCAAAGCTTCTCTCTAACACCTTAAAAATCTTCCTAGTTGAGGCAGTATAGGCGAAACCACTGTAGACATCATTCAGATTCAGAGGTCATTCCAATGGCTGCAATATAGCAGAGAATATATTAGAGGAAACCAAAGGCTGACATAAAAGCGGAGGCCAGGCGACCTGAAACGGCAATATTCGAAGGACCCACCAAAACCGAATCGGAACATTAACCATTAAGTGTAACAACGGTGCAACTGTGAAGACATCATACTTAAGCAAAGATGGTCAGCTTCGCCAACTTACCAGCCACAATTCAGGTTGTCGTGGTTAGTTCCCAGTGTTCCTTTTGTTCATTCGCTGAATTGTTGGTTCTTTTGTCATCCGACTGCGGCCGGGTGTTCCTCGGTGTATAATGGTTCGGCCTACTCTGTTCCACCACTAGCTGGTGGCTGCACGTGATTATCTCCGAATCGCTCCCGTTAACACTGGTATAACCTCTTAAGTATGTCTCGTCTCAGCATGGTTCCGGCTTTCACGTGGCCGGGCCCATCTCTCCACTACCATAATAATACTTCTCTCTCTGTTCCAAGACCCTGTTTTAGCATCAAAATAATATGGTCAAACACCACCCCATAATTAGCTCAATTGGGTAGGAATCAGCCCTTACCAATATCGGTGCCAACACGAGTCAAAATTTTTTTTTTAACCCTAAAATATTCTGATTCTTGTAACTTGATTTCTTTTCCCGTTTCTCTGTGGAGTTTTCTCATCTCTCTCGCTTCCTCGCTCCGTCCCCCCCCCATCGACATTTTCCCACCTTGGTGTTGTTCCCCTCTTAGAGCCCCGGATCAAATTTTCACGGCTTTACACGACCCGCACCGACGAAAACATCTGTCCTGCAGTAACAGCCCCTGCCCACGACGACACATACCGTGCAAAAGACACACCTTTAAATAATTTTAAATCTATACTATCAATCTTTTCATACATCTTTTCACACACACCCCCCCTCCCCCTCCAATAAAAATGTTGAACAGACAATTTGTCCGTGGTTTCTCTGCCGCCACCCCAGCCAGAACCTATGCCTCTACCATTAATAACTTAAAGGTTACTGCTGATACCAAGGTCATCTACCAAGGTTTCACTGGTAAACAAGGTACTTTCCACGCCGAGCAAGCCATTGCTTATGGTACTCAAGTTGTTGGTGGTACCAACCCAAAGAAGGCTGGTCAAACTCACTTAGGTAGACCAGTTTTCGCCAGTGTCAAGGATGCCATGAAGGAAACCGGTGCTAGTGCTACTGGTATTTTCGTTCCACCATCAATTGCTGCTGCTGCTATTGAAGAAGCTATTGAGGCTGAAATTTCTTTAGCCGTTGCTATCACTGAAGGTATTCCTCAACATGATATGGTTAGAATTGCTCAAATTTTAAAGACTCAATCTAAGACTAGATTAGTGGGTCCAAACTGTCCTGGTTTAATTGCTCCAGATCAATGTAAGATTGGTATTATGCCTTCTTCTATTCACAAGAGAGGTAAGGTTGGTATTATCTCCAAGTCTGGTACTTTGACTTATGAAGCTGTTGCTCAAACCACTAAGGTTGGTCTTGGTCAATCTTTAGTCATTGGTATGGGTGGTGATCCATTCCCAGGTACCAACTTTATTGATGCTTTAACTTTATTCTTAGAAGATAAGGAAACTGAAGGTATCATTTTAATTGGTGAAATTGGTGGTACTGCTGAAGAAGAAGCTTCTGAATTCTTGAAACAACACAACTTAACTAGACCAGAAGGTGCAAAGCCAGTTGTTTCTTTCATTGCTGGTGTTTCTGCTCCTCCAGGTAGAAGAATGGGTCACGCCGGTGCCATCATTTCTGGTGGTAAGGGTGATGCCAAGTCTAAGATTGCTGCTTTACAATCTGCTGGTGTCGTTGTGGAGGCATCTCCAGCCAGATTAGGTAACTCCTTGTTGGCTGAATTCAAAAACAAGGGTTTGTTGTAAATCTAGATATAGCCTATATAGTCGCATATACCTGAGGCCTGGTAGTATAAAAGCTGGATTAATCAGCTCGATAGATACTCTGTAGTAATTTCTTACCACCATCTCCTCAATAAGGGGGGTGGCTACTCACACCAATCCTACCACCCTTTTCATCTTCACTGTCTAAACTTTAACTATGGCAGATTTCATTTTGGGTCGCGCACGCCAATATTGAAAATTTTGGTCCACATTAAACCTCCAACTGAGGTCAGACAGAGAGAATCACCGTCCATAATTACCTTTCCATACAAATGAACTCATTAAAGTCTCTCTTCAGGGCCGCTCCTGTGGCCAGAGCCCCTTTCATAATAAATAGATCATTTTCAACCACCCCCATTGTTTTCAGAACCAACACTTCCACCAGAACCAAAGAAAACGTCCATGATTTAGAGACTTTCTTCAAATTAATCGGTAGAGGAACGGTGGAGCACCTTGAACTGTTTGAGTCTGATTTGAACAAGTTCCTTGGTACTTCTTCCAAGCAAATGAAAGATATGGGTATAGATGTTTCCACTAGAAGATATATGTTAAGATGGATCCATAAATTTGAAAACGATTTAGAACCTTTAAGAGAACACAAGAGAGGTAAGAAGAAGAATGGAGGTGAAAGAAACGCAAAGACCGTTTTGGCTAAGAGAAAGGCCTTGGCTAAGTTGGAAGAAAAGGAGAAGTTCAAGCAAGAAGAATTGGAAGCTGAAAATAGAGGTGAAAGAGAATTTTAAACAAGTCATCACTAGACCCACAAAGAAAACACTGCAACTACTATGTCTTATGGAAATCTCTAGTCTGCTTAATTGTGCTTATTTGAACTTGGTTGAACTGGCTTAGTTCTTCTTATATTTTTCCAGTATTTCATTCTGTTTGTGGAGATTCATATTATTTCACTAATTTTTTTCACCTGGCCGTTATCATAGCATTTCGTGCTACCTTTCATCACTATTGGTGATGCCTGTATCCAGAGTTAGTTTGAGCTGGATGGCTGGTGCCATTGCATCAGTGTCTGAGTATTCTGATTACACCTGTGGTTTTCCAGCTCGCATTGTGGTTAATCCACCCATCATGTACATATAGTATAATTCAAGTCATATCAGAACAAGTGTAGGCTTAACAAGGGAAACCAAAGTACAACAGCACAAGAGCTAAATATCACTTAACGAACGGAGGCCAGAAAAGAGAGATATCTCAATCCCACCAGGATTTATAAGAGTATTACATGTGGTTGTTAAGGTCTGTTAGGTCTTAAGTCTTTCCAGTGTCTTATAAGGGTACTGCAAATTGTAGGATGTCCTGTCCAGTTGTACTAATGCCACGTTGACGAAGTATCTAGAAGATTCCGTGGCTGTAGACTGAATCCCTGCTACTCTGTCTAACCCGTACTTATGGCCACTTGGTCGCTTGTAGTATTCACTGGTAATTTATCCAGTTCAGATGGCTGCAAAGATTGGAAAAAGTATAAATACACCTGTTTCCACCTTCCGCAAAAAAAAAAGTGTTTCAAAAGGTATTTTATTATGAAGGAAACTTAATGCTAAATGTTTAACGTCTTGTTATTTGGATTATGTGTTGTTTAGGCTGATTTTCTCTTGTGCTTCCACTTGCTTTTGTTTGGAGAATAAAAATGTACGAAACGCAACACTCTGAGAACATCCAAGGAGCTGTATCGAATCATTGATGTGCTTTTGATATTACTGCTACTACAATACAACCCTTACCATTTGCTTGTTTGGCCGTTTTGCCCTTGTTAAAAGATATATACAGTTAATCTTGTGGTTAGCAGAATTGGAAGTTGTGTTCTTATATGCAGTATACCATTTGCAACAATTGTGTCCAGAAATTTGCAACTATTTCAAAAACTAGTCAGAAGTCTTCAGTTACTCCCAGCCAATGAATCAGTCGATAGATATTTCATAATACCCCTATTATTAATTACAATTATTTGATACCTAATCAAAGAACCATCTCACGACACTATACCTGAAGTGGAGAATAAGATTGCATAAAAGTACTGATATACTGATACCAGCAATAGTCACACTTACTGTTTTACCTTGAAAGCAAAGGGTTCGGCGATTAAGCAGAGTGAGTAAACTAAAATTCTATTTGTTGCAAGAATCGTTAATGTGGTCTAAATAGTGCAATTTTTATGGTTAAGTATTCTCATTTTTTTCATTAGCCTAATAAAATTCCCATATTTGAAAACTTAGACACTGGAAATTATATTGAGAAGATGTGTGACAGTAACCAATACTATCTCAAAAAACTTGGTGGGGATTTTAAACGACTCGCCTGAAGTAAAATCCTATTGTACTTTATTTCCAGGTGCTATCACTGAAAATGATATCAAGAGATTTAGGATAAAAGAAGACATCAGAAAATATACAAATAGGATAGAATTGTTTGGATAGGTTTAAAATCAACCAATGTAGTGATTCCTTATTATTTCAAAAAGCCATCAAAGTCTTTTCTATACTCCCAGTGAGCCAGGAATTAGTCAGTAATGGTGAGAGCTATCCTCTCACTCCAAGTACAAATAACTGTGATGCTAGGTTCGATAACTTTAGAATAAGAGTGGAACCGATAAATTTGTCAAACATCAGAGGATATAATCAATAACACACTGTTATTAGAAGAGGATCGAAACACTCTATTTACTTTTCCAACCATCGAGCAGGGGGGTAATTCGAGAAAATAGTGAAGAACTGCTGGTGAAAAAATTGTACACGAATAATATTTTGGACCCAGTGATGTTAAGGTCTATGATCCGATAAAGCGCTGGGTTAGTATCCACTAGAAGAATTTCAGTTCATGGCTGAGAATCTTACCTTAAAGAAGGGGAGTGTTATGAAATATTAGAAAAGGATGGAATTTCAACTGTTGTTATATTCCCACTAAAGTTTACTCAAAAATTCGTGTGAATAACGGATCATTAGGAGAAGGTTTTTTCAACTTACTTGAATTATTCGAAGTTACTAAAAAAAAGAAGCATATTTCAAAGCCAAAAATAAGCTTGAGATTGTTCATTACCATGGTATTATCCACCACGATGGCAAACTTTCCAATCTTCAGTGTTGAAAATCGATTATGGTTCACTGATAGTAACAATCTATACACCAAGAAGAAAAAGAATTGGAAAAGCTTGAACACATTTCTTATCCAACGTAAGATTTTCCAACTAGTATTTTTGCTCCCCACTAATGACTGAACTAGTATTTGTGGCTAGTGGCTAGAAAATTTGTCCTTTGTATAGAAGTTTGGATTTCGCAGTAATTGAGTGACCACGACAATAGCCATATTGGACTCAGTAAAGTTATCCAAGTTTTCACGTGACCCGTTTCTGTGCACTTGTTTGTTTACATCACGCTACAACAACTCCATCATCAGGATGAATGACACTATAGACGGGACCTTGTCCTCGTTCATCCTATCCCAGACGATCACTCCGTTGTCGCCTTCAAAGCGGCAAAATTTTAATTCCCATAATCCCAAAGATATTGACCATATTGCCACCAATTATATCCAAAATAGCGTGTTTAACAGTGATGAGTCAATCCAAACAGCATCCAAATGTTTCAAGAGTCTTTATTTGATACCCCAAACCGTGGATAGGTCCGTCAATCTCTTCAAGAAACATCATGTTCTTGTGATCCAGCTTCTTGAAGCAAAGAAATACAACGAAGCCTTGGTCCAAGTCTCAAGTCTTTACCAAGGACTAAACAAAACCATACATGGTAAAAGTATTACTTCTTCCATAGTACCTACCGATCTACTCCAAGGGATCGAATTCATGCAATTGGAGCATTATCCCTTGATAAACCTTGTGGTGGCTTTCCATTTTTTGGTACTTCAAGCCTTATTACATTATACATCCTCCAATCTTGGTAAGATTGCAGCAGGCAAAGATTCTTTGGTAAATTTGAATGTTTTCAAAAGAACTCCATTGATGTTTTTAAAAAGTCACCCGCTTTCAAAATGGTTAGAATGTACATATGTCAATGAGGATAACATAACCAGATATAAAAATAATAGGATAAAAATGTTACGAGGATTTATTAAAGTAATGGATCCGTTAATAAAAAATTCAAATTATTCCCATTTAAAAGTCCACAGAACGTGTCTAGTCATTAAATTAATGGAGCTCACTGGTGATGTTTCGTTAACAAAAGAAATCACCATAGAAGTGGGAACAGAACCTTTCATAGAGGAAATAAGAGGAAATTCAGAAACAAGCCACTTACTTGGTAACATAGAATCTACAGTATCATCTACTCAAATTGAAACCTCTGAATTAATTCCTCACCTCCATCAATTAATCGAAATGCCATCATTGGCGAAAATTAACGACCTTAACCTTTATCTTGTCAACACCAGAGACTTGAATAATGAATCCTTCGAGATCCTCAAACAATATCCATTAACTAACACCCCTGAAACCTTTGCATTTATTAAGGTAATCATTTCATTCATTAAAGCCGCAAGTATGGAAGTGAAACGACTCTCAAAATCTCATCTTTTAATGCTTGATCCATATACAATTTTCATCAAGAGCGTTTTGAGTGATCCTTCAGCACATGAACCAGTCAGCATAATAATAGAACAACTCTTCAGCATCTTCAAGGACTTTAACCAAGTCAAAAGAATTAGAAACTTATCTAATTTGTATTATAATTTGGGTTCAAAATCGAAAGATATCCATGCATGTAAAGCCTCTATTGATTATGAAATGTTTATTTACTCCAAAGATTCGTCCTCTGAAAACTATGAATATCTTAAACTCAAAGTGCAAAACGTTGGTGCACATTATCCGTCAATGTTGATAAAATTCCTTAATATTTCCCAAACTTTTGAATTAGATAATCAAACTGTCCAAGCCGTATCCAAAGCAATTGCAACTTATCCTAAGTTTTCAAGTCAGCTTTTTGAAACGCTCATTCAAGACTCCTTTAAATACACTTTGGTGATTGAATTGTTCAAAGTATTCGAGAAATTGGATTCTTCTAAAACTGATACAGTAAACAATATGATGAAAGCATTGAAAATTCACCCAAGATACCTTAGTTCAATTTACTACAATTACTATAATGTTAATGGGTTGACTGAAGTGATAAGATATGAATTTCCGGATGATGATCAACTGATAGTCTCAGCGGGACTATTAATTCAACAACTTATTCATTTTGAATGGGATGATAACAAGTTGAAACTGGCAATAGATATTTGCAAAAAGTGGATAGCTGAAGTTTCAAATCTGACAAATGATGAAATGGAAATATCTGGTTTCTCGGAGCAAGAAATAATTCCAGATACTGACTTTGCCATCTTTAAATCAATTCTATTATTCTTAAAATTCAATGGATTGTCGGGACATACCATTATATTAATAAATCAATTGAAAGATGCAGTTCCAGTTTCTAAATTCAATTTATTTTTGGAAGAAGAATTATCACAAGCATATTCTAATCTATCACTCAACAAGGAATTATCAGACTCCTTAGTTCAATGGAACTTCTTACTCAAATCCTACAAAATATCATCAGTTCATGAAGTTATCAATTTCAATTTAGCTCAAATGAACTATTGCATTTCTATTAACAACCTAACCATGGCTCGAGAGAAATTTGGAAAAGTTCTAAAGGTATTAAAGTCTCGACCAGAATTTGATTTGAGAGGAAATGAAAAGATACCAATGATACAAAGATTAAAAAACTTATTGCTTATCGCAAAATTCCAATTTAATACTTCACATCTCAATACTTCGGTTCAATCATACTTTGAAGCGTATGCAAACATCAAAGTTTGCATTAAACTTCTTTATTCAATTGTCAAGACAAGTGGTGCAAATGTTCCAAAACCAGTTTATTTGGAGGTAAAATGGGAGACAACATTGCTCTTATTTCAAGCCTATAGGGTAATTTTGGATATATTGAAGAGAATAGGAGTATCTAGAGACTTTAATTATTATTTGGGTGAGTTCCAAAAGATTAATAGTACAATTACCTCCCCAATTATCGCATACATGAATAATCTTCAATTGGCAGTTTATAACATTTTTCTCCAAAAGAAAAATGAGGCCCAAGAGCTTTACGAAAAAGTAACGCAACTGGACTTTGTGAAAGATAATTTATCTATTCTCTCTTTTGAAGAAAAGGTTGGGAAGCTCTTAAAAGTTCAAACAGTCAACTCTATTGAATTCCCAGTTCTCAATTCTTCGAAGGATATTTCCAATTCAGTCTTAAAGAGACTTTATACCAAAGAAAATCATCAAGAAATCGACTGTTTCTATTTACTGAAGGATCATTCCAATGAATCTGAATTAATTAAAGATACCGGACACTTTAGTTTTGTATCTACGTTAGTATCAGCCAGAATAGCAATGATTGAAATATTAAAATCCTTAACAAGTTTACCAAACTTTCAACAATTAGATGCTTCTGTTCGTACCATTCCATCTATTGTGGAAGATGGTATAACTGATTTATCACTAATGAATATGGATATTATCAATAAACTCATCCATTACAAAGATCATTTGATTTCACGGATTAATTCTTTAGATGAAGCCACCGTCTATGAAATCAAGGACTATGTCAAGGTCCTCAATCAATATCTTTCATTAATTTCTTCAATGACAATATTTAAGGTCGATAGTAGTTTATTGATGGACTTGTACTACGTGCAGGATTTTGCAGCCAATATTCCTTTTATCAATGATAAACTAATTAACCACGGATCTAATGGTCCTTCTGATTTATTACCAAAAGAAATAGATCAGCAGACTAAAAACGAGCTGCGCTTTTCTACCTCATCTATGAGTTTCAATATTGACCTAAATCTTCATTTACCTGATAATTGGTCAATTATCACCATTGATGTTTGTGATGGAGATCTATTACTCTCAAAGTTTATGAAAGGTAATCAGCCATTCTTTTTAAGGCTTCCGTTAAGATCTTCATCTTTCAAATCATTTGAAGAAATAAGTACTACTTTTGGTGAAATTATTAAACAGAGTAACTTATCTACCAAATCCGCTACCACCTCAAAAATCTATACTAAAGAGGATAGAAAAAATTGGTGGAAATTAAGATTCGGGTTAGATTTGAAAATGAAAGAATTGTTAGATTCTGTACAATCACATTGGATTGGTGGATTTCAGGGAATTTTCTCCAACCACAAAGAGGACTTGGTATTTGAGAAGTTCAAAAATGATTTAATGAAAATCATCAACAATAATATACCATCTAGGAAAAATATCGAAGGGAAGTTCATGGAATTTGATAGCAATTTGATGAGAATGTTCTACAATTTACAAAGCTATGATAAGTTACAAGTTGATGATTTGTTGTACTACATTGTAGACACATTGACATTCCATGGTGAACACAACAGTTATCAAAACATTAATTTTGAAAAAATACATAAGTCAATAGAGACTTTATTTGATAAGTATTTCATATTAAGATCAAAGACCAAAGAGCACATGGTACTCATACCAAGCAAAGACTGTGCCTTTTTCCCATGGGAATCATTATCATTATTGAAAGGTAATTCTATCTCCAGAATGCCATCTGTGAGTCTATTATTAGAATTGCTTAAACTGAGATCAGACTTTTCCTTGGATACGACTAGTCTTTATTACGTGATTAATCCAAGCGGTGATTTAGTTAGAACCCAAGAGAAGCTTAAACCAAAATTCGAGACGAATAAAAATTGGCATGGTCTTGTTGGTGAAAGACCTAAGGAAGAACCTTTCCTTAATGAGCTCTTAGCTGCTAATTTATTTGTTTACCTGGGACATGGAGGGTGTGATCAATATTTCAAGACAACATCATTGTTCAAAAAGTGCTTACCAGAAGGACCCAAACTTCCACCAAGTTTGTTAATAGGTTGCTCTTCCGGAGTTTTAAAGACAAATGGATTATTGGAACCAAATGGAAATGTTTACAACTGGTTGGTATGTGGAGCTCCAATGGTTTTGGTTAATTTATGGGATGTAACAGACAAAGATATTGATCTGTTAAGTTTATCAGTATTTGAAAAGTGGGGACTTTCAGGAGGTAAAAGAGGGGTTAGTATAAGTGAGGCTCTTTATAAGAGTAGAGGAAGTTGTAATTTAGAATACTTAAATGGAGCTGCCCCAATCTTATACGGGTTGCCATTGAAATTGAAAAATTAGTCATAAAATATAGATAAATAAGAATAAATATTATAGAATATTATTATGATGTAGTTTCATGATTTCATATATAATCATCGTGCCCACAAATAACTTTTGCATCATCTCTTAGACTTTATAGCTCCAGTTACCGGATAATATTTCGTACTATTCGGGGTCATCTTTGCCGATAATTCACCCTAAAAATTATTAAAAACTACTTATCAAATTTTAAATGATGCAAATCAGACCGAAACCCGATCGTGTTATTATTATCGTATAATCTTAGGCTTTGTAGGTGATTCTTAGCTAAACAAATGACAGGTATCTTTATAAATAAAACAATTATTTCTGCCAATATATCCAAAAAAAAGAAAGAAAAAGAAAAAAAAAAGATTTGTACCGAAGACTATGATTATAATGGAAATATCAATACAATCTAGTAACAGTTTATGAATATTAAAATGGGTTAGTAAAACTAAGATACGCACTAATTAAAGCGTAACCCAAACAATAGTAGCAAAAAGGAAATTACGAAGTGATAATTACAACAATAATAAGATATGTTTCCTCTGTCTCCATCTCTTTCGTATATAGTACTCTGACTGACCCTTCAGTCATTCATTTTCACTCTGTTCTCCTTATTCGTTTATCATCAATCCTTTTTCTTCCTTAGCATATCCTCCTAATGTATCTAGATTCACTAATCTTCCGCACATTATGGCAACTTGTCCGAGCGGTTAAGGAGAAAGACTTGAAATCTTTTGGGCTATGCCCGCGCAGGTTCGAGTCCTGCAGTTGTCGTTATTTTTTTGGATATCAACTACTCTACCTTAAACTTTTGTATACTTGACATAGATTATTTTGATGTGAAGTATCTTTTCGAGTGTCGAGTGTATTAAATACTGGAGAAAGAATCTCCCTTATTCTATGTCAGATATTCCCTCCTGTTTTTGTTATTTGCTCTATTCAGGAATCTAAAACGCAATATCAGATGTAAATGATTAATGTTAGCTTGGTCATTAATAGTGATGGTTTCATTAGTAGATAATGGACTAAAGAAATAACACTTTGCTCCAGCTGATATATGCTAAAGACTACTCTTGTGTATTTATTGGCAAGTATCAGTACTTTCTTCAAAAAAAAAAAAAGATTTAAAAGATTAGAAGTAGTTTTACAAATCGAGAGGTTATTCGAGGAATAATCAGATAGCTCAACCATCACAGGCAAGAGGGCATTCTCATTTTGGGGGTGTAACTTAATTCGGTCTATCCATTTATGTTTAGTTGAGGATATGCTCACACAAATAGAATTATTGCTGCAATTCTTTTTGCACCCAAAAAAATCGTTCTTCTACCCAAATACGTTTGCCAATCAGAAATAGATATGGAAAGCACACTTAGTGACTTTGAATTCTTTCTGAGTGCCGATCGTGTACTAGAAGTGATTAAGATTCTAGTTCCAGATGACAGAATTTATGTCAGGGACGATTTCCGAAAGTACTTTGGGTTGGTTGATGGTACCCATCTTACTATGTCAATCTTTGATAATTTGGTCTGTGGGCTAGAAGATCCATGGGATCCAGGAAAGGAGACAATATCACAAACCATATTTGTATTTTGTGAAGCTCTTCTAGCAGGAAATACAAAAGAATTACATCGATTGTATACATTCGTTTTGAATCTTCCTTCGATTACTCCAATTTACAAAGAAGGAGAATACAGGATAAGTATAGGATCCCAAAATAAACTCCTATTGTCATTGTATCCATTGAAGTTTTATCAAGAAGAATCTAACAGGAAGGTATTTTTGAAGTTGTTCCAACAAAGGAAATTCAAAAGTATTATATTAGGTTTTAAATCCTCTTTTATTGCATTTGTCAATGGTGTCTTGGATTCCAATATACTCACCCCTGAAGACTCGGTGGTGGTTTATCAACAATTGTTCCATGATCTGGTATTGATACCGATCTGCAATATAATTGAAACAAAATTGGGAGTTAATTTCAACTTAGTTTATGATGAAACGTTTACAGCTATTGGTAACAATTACTGCTGTGGACTCGATTCTGTCGTCGAGGTTGAAGGTAAAAGCTGTTGCATTGTTGGAGTCAAAGTAAAAGGAAGCTTTCTGATAAACCCTAAAAGTGCCAACAAAAATATAGTTAAGGACTTTTTTAGCGATCCAAGAATGAGTGCATTTATCCAACAATTGGTATGGTCAATGGTTTCTTTACGTACTAAGTATGGAATTTTAACCGATACTTACTATACGTTCTGTTTTCTGTTAAACTTGAATAAAATCCTAGAAATTGTAGCCTCAACAGAGTTTAAAGTTGATGACATAAGACCAGTTCCTTTTGATTGCAAGTTTTTTCATAGAAATTCATTCAAACCCACAATGGTCGATGGAATAGCATGCTTTGCAAATGAATTTATGAATACTAAGAATATAGAAAACTGTCACAAGCAATTTGAAAGTATTACCCACTACATTAAACGTCAAGATAAAAGTGACAATAGAAATTAAGTAGTAATATATAATCTACCTATGTAGTTCCAACTAGTTTGTGAATCTTTACTAGAACAAGTGTTATAGTTGTGAATTGTTTCATGTATCTGATAATTTTTTTTTTTTCACTATATATATATTATTGATTGGTTATATGATTTATATATTGATGTATAGAAAGGCAGAAGAAATACCTCTATTTATGATGTATCTTCGTTTCAATTGAATTTTTTTCACTTTCACTTTAGACTATTTGGTAATTTAGGTTTGTGTCTATAGGGACAAATTTCCAATAATATCATCTAAAACACCCATAGTTTCGGTAGGACTAGCTATCCAAGCGGTACAAGCACTTAATCTAGCCTTAAAATCATTGGCACCTAAAGATGCAAATTGATCGCCGATGTGTAAGGTTTCACTCTTTTGAATAGGACAAATGTGGTCATAGGTTTCATCTCTACATAAATACTTTTGTAAAGATTCAACACCTAAACTCTTATCACCAATATCAACCCAGACATCAGAACCACCATTAAAAGCACACACTTTAATATCTTCTTCGACAATGAGAGCACCAGGATCTTCCTTGTCCATAAATTCTTGAAACATGATATCATCTGAAGTATGAGATAAAATTTCTTGTAATTTCAAAGAACATGAAAGTACCATTTCTTCTAAATGTTCTCTAACAATTTTAAAGCCAGAGATTGGAATAATACCAGCAGATCTTTCTTTCATAATGATGGTGGTCTTGTCCACTAAATCAAATTTACTTTGTAAATGGAGGAAATGTTTGTGAATGGTTTGCATGATATAATTGACCTTTTTCTTGTTCCAATTGATCATGATTGGTAAATACCATTCTTCATTTTCAATGAATTTTAAGTTGCCGACTTCATTACAGTATCTGAATAAGTAATTGGATTCACCACCCATGACTAATAAGCTTTCCTTTTGTCTTGGAGTTAAAGCAGGATCTTTTTTGATGGCATCAATGAGACCTTTCAATCTTTCATAATACTTTTCAGCGCCTTGTTGGCCAGGATAACCAGCAGCGGTGACAACACCAACAAAGAGATCTAATGATAATAATTTTATAAGTTTTGCAACAATGAGATCATCTTCTGCTAGAGATTTACCATCATCATAAAGGGTAACATCTCCATCGAAAGTAATCAATTTTAGCTTGGTATTCTCGGAAGAATGTCTTGGATAAACCTTGGTTAATGCTAAAATTTGGGCAGTATTCAAAATCATTCTTACATCATTAAAGGAAGGACTAACTAAACGCCTCTTGGAGATACCTCTTCTTTTGTCTTCAATCATGAATGCTTCAGTTAATGGTAAGGAAGTAAAGAAATGACCAACAGATGGAACCAATCTTCTCAATCTACTGTTAGTCAAAGGATGTTTAGTCTTTTCATTAGAGTTATCAATAAGAATGGTATGTTCAATCAAACGTTCAACGTCTTCGAAGATTTCACTATACCGTTTTTGACATTCTAAAGCGATTGAAGCATCTTGATCCATGAGGTATTGTTCATATTCTTCTATACTGGAGTAGTGCTGACTGATACCATGGGAGTAGTTTTGGACATCTGCGTGAAGCACAAATGGCACGGCAAGAAGTGATTTGATCCATTCAATGAATTCATCACGACGGTGGCTCTTAAGAGCGTACTCTACTCTATAACGGGAAGTCATTGTGGTTTGCTAGGATTTGGTAGAATAATGGAATTGTTAATATCTGTACTTGTTTTTTTCTTTGTTATGTTGATGGTAACTACTTTAGGTACCGTGACTGGACAATCTTGGACAATTGATTTGACTGCTATGATTTTGGTCACTGGTGCTGATCACTAAGAATTGGAAAACCACGACTGTATGACCCAAACACACCAACAGTTGAAGTGGGACAAAAGTGGGACTGGACTTTGGAGCAAACGATCAATGGACTGTGCTTATTAAGCAGATTGGATCACTTGGTGATTAGATGATGTTTCTAGCTTTTGATTATCAAAAAGAAAGCAAAAGATGGCTTTCAATTAACTTTTAAGTAGATGTTGATTGTAACGTGGATGGGGCGGTTTCTGGCAGGTGGGTGATTTGGGTGGGTTTTGATGATTCGCACCGAAGACACACTATAGATAAGTAATAGTAAAGCGGATAACAGGTTCACCACGTGGAGAATTATGAAAGGACAGAGATTTTGGTGGTTGGTGGAGGGAACAGGTGGATGGGAAATCACGCTTTGTAACAGGTCCGCAAGATTGGAATCTACTTCAGGGCCCTGATTGTTACCGTGGGTCCTTAGTGGGCCTGGTGGTGAAACCTCGCTAGAAGGTTTTGTGGGGTAGACCTGAAAAATTTGGCCAGAGCACTGAGAAGATTGGGTATGGTAATGGTAACGGATGAAGAGGTTTTCAGCTTAAGCCATCTTTGTAAATAAGAGTCATAGCAAGAGTCATAGCAAGAGTCATAGCAAGAGTCAAGGGAAAGGAGAGCAGGTCTGGAAACACCAGAATCACAGAACCTACGGCCATTCCTCCGATAAGGTTGCATAGTTATAGCCACTGACCAATAACGATACTTTCCCGTGTAAATCGCTATAGTAGTCTAGTTTGACAATATAAAACTGTGTTCTAGGGCATTACCAAAACTTTAGTGCAATAGTATTACCAGTTACTTGCACATGGTGGTTATTAGTGAAAAATCGCTGATCTGACCCAGGAAAGCCTGTTGTTGAGCCGATATGGTTCAGAACTTGCCTCTCTTTAACTTAGCTCAGATTCTTGGAGTTGTATCTTCCAGTCTGATGCCGATTCACTCATGTACTGCCATGTGGTCCCGACTAATGTTCCCTTGGCTGTGAACATTTTCAAATTTTGCACCCTAAACAAATACCCAAAACCCTATGACGTCAGAGGTACTACTAATAGAATAACCTACTACAAACACTTGATCAACTGATTGAAGCCTCTACTCTTTTACCTTGCCCATTAGGACGGTCTTCGACACTTTGTTGCACTTGAATATCATTATCCTGTTGCAGCGAACGTAAATATTGGGTTTCTCTAAATTAGTTACTCCCCAAGACTAAAGAATAATTTTCAATCTACTACTACGCCAATATAACCAGTTTACCATACAAAAATGTCCAACAACAAAGCTTATGGCTGAAATTAAAACAAAACTGATCATCGTCTCTATTATTCTTACAAGCTAACCAACTTGGTTTGTTGGTATTATAGTGCACCTAAATTAAATTTATTCTACTATACACTATATTTATATATTTCAAAGAAAACTCAATGGTCATAGATAATTTACAAACCAGATTGAGCTCTTCTTCTGTCTCTTTCTTCAGAAATAGACAACTTGATACCCTTACCCTTTGGTAAAGAAACGTATGGCTTACCAGCTTCGGTACCAATAACGAAAACGTTAGACAATCTGGTAACGAAAGTGTTTTCCAAAGTGTCCTTGATGTGAACCAAATCGAAACCACCTTCGTGCTTTTCTCTGTGAGTGATAACACCAACTCTACCCATGTTACGACCACCAGTAACCATAACTAATCTACCAGTGTCGAACTTGATGAAGTCAGTGATCTTACCAGTAGCTAAGTCAATCTTGACAGTGTCGTTAGCTCTGATCAATGGATCTGGGTATCTGAGAGTTCTACCGTCATGGGTGACAACGTATGGAACACCTCTCTTACCTAATTGAACCTTCTTGACCTTACCTAACTTGTAAGAAGCTTCTTCAGCGGTGATTCTGTGGACAGCGAATCTACCCTTAACATCGTAAACTAATCTGAAGTTTTCGTTGGTAGCTTCTAAGGTGATGACATCCATGAAACCAGCTGGGAAAGTAGAGTCAGTTCTGACCTTACCATCAACCTTAACGTGTTCTTGCATCAAGATAGCCTTGACTTCTCTACCGTTCAAAGCATACTTAAGTCTGTTTCTTAAGAAAATAACTAATGGTAAAGATTCTCTCAACTTGTGTGGACCAGCAGATGGTCTTGGAGCGTAAGTACCGGACAATTTGTCCAACATCCAGTGGGATGGAGCTGCTAATCTCTTCAAATGCTTCTTTCTAGAATTGTTAGTTTACGTTCTACGAGTTATGCGATGCACTAGCGAACACGCCTTGTCAATAATAAAAAGTATCAAACAATAATTAGCCAACTGAACATTGGATTGCAAAATGAAACCTTGTCTGAAAAATAGAAGTTCGGTTTTGATGCAAATACGAAAAAAATCTAAAAATATTAAATAAATGAACCAACAAGAAAGTTGATTCAACAAATCATCTATTTTCATTTTAAATTCACACTACCAACCACAAATTTCAGAGGTTCACAAGGACATTCCCATTTTCAACGACTTTGTTTAATACATTATTATCTCGACAAGGCTCCCATCCAAGCTACTCCAAAGGGGAATTGCTGGTGACCGTTTTGAAAAATTTCATGCCCCATTAAAGAAAATGGGTCAGAAAGAAATTCCGGTGGGTTCGTTTCCACTTCCCCTTCGAAAAGGGTCTGTACTCCGATATGTTCGTCTAGCTCAATGAGCGCATCAACTCTAGGAGTGATTTAGACATACGGGCCTCTTGCCATTTTGGATAATATGTGTTAAGTGAAGAAAAGAAGAAGATAGAGTAAGTGAGTGGTAACTTTCTTATATGCTGAGGGGAGTATGGTGGGAAAAAAAAATTTTATGGTCGTGTTCTGGCACCAGAAAAATGAAGTCATGGGGCAAAAGGGCACATGCAAAATGAGTTGTGCACGTGACCACAGAGGGCGCGAACCCTGGCTCCTCCCCTCGTTTCCTCCCCTCCTTTGAATTGTGGGGTATCTCCTGACAGACAGTCGTATCTTCTCCTTATCTAGCGTCGATTTCACTTTCAACTGCACCTCATCGTAAAGTGGAGAACAAATCTACTCCATATGACTAAGCCCTACAAGCAATTGACTTTTAACGCGGGGATCTTTGATAGTAATACCTAGAGGGGAATATCACCCCTTTTACCTTTTATTACTTAGAATAGTTGGAACCCCTCTAATTGAATTATTTTAGTCAGCCATAATACGAGGTGGAGATGGGATTGTATTTTTACAACTTGTGATTCTACCATTTATTAAAAAACCTATAGATCATTTCCTACACATAACCCGTATGCAAGTCATAACCAAACCTTTTGGTTGCGATGCCCACAATCCCCAACAATCCTAGAATTTCTAGGAATACTAGTATCAGTTCCTTATGGGAGCTTCTTCTCAAAATTTTTTGTTTGTGGAGTGAAGAAGCAGAAGACTAAGTATAATTGTATTTCGAGGAGTAGAATTCTTAGAGAGTCTTTTTATCAGCATCAGATCCAGTCTTGCAAGTTCCAATTCAATTTTTTACCTTTTTTTTTTAAAAGAGCATTTTCTGAATTTTTTGTTTGTTCTGAATGTTTAAATTCTGATTTTTTCTTATTTTTTTTTGATGTTTTATTCGTTTTCTTTAAATAATATATCCTATTAGAATACAGTGTTCTTTGGCTCTTCATTTCCAGCGCTTGGAATAGCAGAAGATCCGAAAGGACTTTCTTCAGTAGAAGCTTCAATTCCACCATTTTGAGAATCTTTTGGTGGTTTACTAATAGATAAGCGTTCAGCACGAGCATTACGGGTTTCTCTTTCAACTTCAGCACCAGTCATAACTTTAACCCAATCGACTTTAAGAGAGAAAGGACCATATTGCTTGTCTAATAAACCAATACCAATAGTTTTAATTTCAGCTTTATTAATTTCACTACCATCTTGAATCACACCCCAATTAGTCATGACGAAATCATTAAGTGGAATCACCACGGTTTCCCATTCACCTGGGTGATTAAGGAAAAGTCTGTGTTGGAATAAGTCAGTAACCAATGGAGTATTAGCTTGGATATTAACCAAATATTTACGACGATCACCTTGAACTCTCAATACAACCGAGCTCATATGGGACCAGTCCCAGTAACTATTACCCGATAACCAAGATTCTTTTTGATCTTTGGTACGGAACATAGCGTATCCAGATCTGGTAACGTTAGGGTTATCCTTTGGTAGATCCAAATTTAAATAACCATGGAAATGACCAGCACCAGATTCTGGATCAACAGCAAATTCAGCCTTGGAGAACCCACCCAATTCTTGATCGGTTCTCACCAAAGTAGATTCAAGAGTCTCCTGTGGATGGTTCTTGAAATCCATTATGGTTTGCACGTTTTTACCGACTTCAGCACCTTTGGTAAAGAGTCCACGGAAAGTAGAGTTTAATCCTAAAGTTCTTAATGACATGGTGAATGATGATGATTTAAAAAGAATTGAAATGATGGAAAAATTAGTTTGGATATGCTGGACTGGAAAGTAATTGAATAGATATATGTATATGTGTTCGTGGATTTCTTTGTATAGAATTGATTTGGTTTAATCAGTCCTAACCTTCCAAAGTATTTTCATATGACGATCCATCACCTACTTATATATGATTCTAGAAAAATTAAAGTTGGGGCGTGCGCAGCCGCAATTCGGAGTTGATTTGCCAGTCCACCCCCTCTTTTAAGCAAAATGGAACCTACAACCCCTCCTTCCTCCTATCTTAATCGTATTTGGAGTAGAAAGGGGTATTTTGTGAAAAAGGTGGAGAGATTGCTGATAAACAATAGTTGTGTCATCACGCTTGGTTAGCTAATTAAATAAATAAAAAACCTGATCCCCACATTTTATTGGTCGATTGCATTCTTTATCGGCGACCCCAACTTTTCTATGCTTGTTCCGGAGTTGGATATATTTAAAAAAATACACCGACCAGGTGTGGCTAAACTTCCAGTTTCCACTCCTATTTCCAGTGGGGAAGCGGAGTTTTAGAGGGTGATTTTCGGGGTTCGGTAAAAATGGTTTTTTTTTTGAAAGATTGCGATAGGCACCCCCGCAATTGGTAACATGGCAATTGGTAATATGGCAATCGATAGTTGAAGGACTGGATCGTCACTGCATTCTAAAAGGGGGTAAAGACACAGCACAGAGAAAGCAAAAAAAAAAGAAGTTCCGATACCGGGAGTCGAACCCGGGTCTGCTCGGTGAAAGCGAACCGTGCTAGCCGTTACACTATATCGGAGATCTGTTGGCAAATAAGTGCAGTGGATAGTTGGCACGGGACGCCCGCGGTCACGTGCGCCATACCTTTTTTCTGGGGTGATTTACCCCAGACCCATAGCACACTCCCCCACCGCCGGGATTCCCGGTCATTAACGGCCTCTACTCCGAGCTAATCCCTTTTTATTATATAGGTTTACGGAGTCACCCCCACTCCGGTTGAGTCATAAATGCTTAGCCATCATCACTTCTGCGGACACAACAACACCGAGTAGTTGTGACCGCTACTACTGGCAGATTAGCAGGTTGGGGGAGTAATTTGCAATATTTATTATTTTGTACCTATTTGTGAAAATTCAACAATTGTTTTAGTCTTGCAATTTACGGGACCTGTGAAGGAACACCATCTGTTACATCACTACAAAAACACCGTGGCCTTTCCCACCCATAATCAAATGCTGCTTCTCCTTCAGATGCCACCACCCCTTAATCAGGTGTGGTCACTCTTCTAGTGAGACAAGACAATCACAGTCTGTTGTTCACAGTGTGCTTTGAATTTTTTTTTTCTATTATTTTTTGCAAATAGTCTTGGTCTGATCAGTCACTAGGTGATCCCTGGACATTAAGGATTATTCGATTTTTTTTTTAGTTTTTTTTTTTTTTTGTATTTATTCCTACTCCAACCCACAAAGGTCTAGCCATTTGGTTCACCTGAACCAAGTGGTGCCTGAAAACTGCTCACAACCAGCAAATCTTTCCATCACCGTGTAGAAATATTACTCAGCTCGTATAAGTTAGGGGTAAGTGGGGTTAATGATTAAAACATTTTATTCTGGGTCTATAGAATATACAAAGTGCATACTACTAGTATTAAAATATGATTGCATAGTATTAGATGGAGTGAATGGAAAACCACCCACAATTTAGTCTGTGGCACGGGAAAAATAAATAGCCTTAAACACACACGAGTACTGGTACTTATTGAATGTGTGATACCAAGTCAGTCATTGACCTTTAATCTGGAATCGGATCCTGGATCTTATATTTGGGCTAGCTGCATAGATAATGGTGTGAACTCATTATTAGGTAATTTTTTTTTGCTTGGAGTATTTGGTATTTGGAGTCTTTATTTCGTCACTCTTCCTTGCCATCCTCAAAGCTTTCGTTTAAAGCCTTTACAGATGCCAATTGGTACTCAAAATATTTGTGGTAGACCTCATCAGAATAGTTTTTCTTGATAAGAAAGGAGTAGATAAGACTGTCAATGGCATGGATTGGAGCGTACAACAAATACGCAATAACATATCCAACACCCATAATGAACGAAAGAACGGAACTGATGAACGAAAGAACCTACCAGTGGGTTTGGGTATTTATAAGCGCATCTGATTTTTGTAGATGACGAACTCCGTCTTTTATGTCGCTGGTCGCAGATTATGTAATCGTAATCTGGGGTAAAAGTAAACCCAGTGGTTTCATGGACGAGTATGGGGACTAGTTAAAGAGGGCATTGTGGTGGCAATTGGTATGGATCTTCGAAGACCCTTGATTGGGGCCTCTGGCCGCTGTTCAAGGGTATATTCACGATTCTTGGGGCGGTTTACCAGTGGTTCCATGCTAGCCGTCTTTGCCGGATAAGAAGCTGCGAATTTTAGTGATGTGAAAAGTTGGAAGACGAGCCGAACACCCAACACCCAAACGAAACAATTAAGCTTTTGGAGGATTGGAAATAATATATATCGCAATTGAGATATCCTCCCTCCTCTCACCTAGCCAATGTACCAGTGGTGTTAGCCTGCTCACCAGGACCATCCAGCACCTCCCACCTCAGATTATCCTCACAATATGTCAAGGGTCCAATCTGCAAGACTTTGACATAATTAACCAGACACCCCACGACAAGGAGAATAAATCGTAGCCTATAGGAGACACCTCATGATTACTATCTTTGAACCAAGAGAAAGATAAAACATAAAAAGAATAGAGACACACTGAATCATCTACACTCCAGTGAGGAGATGCAAAAACTAGCAAGCCCAGATTATCTGGATCCTTCGCCCACTGTGCCGTCATTGCTACTCACACAACCTCAAAAACGGCCAAGCCATAAGGCTGTGCAACACCTTCCCCGTCTTGTGCCTACTGTCAAATAAGACCCTTTGTGCAAACCAAAGTATCAGACATGGGCCAATACCTAAAGCAAAAACTGTACTAGTCTCCATCAGCCTCTAAGCCTCCATCTGCTACGATGATCTGCTCCGTGTTTTTGTCGCTTCAGAAAGCTGGTCCAGAGAGGACGTTTGCTCCGAAACGGTGGCCTTGATTTTGAATGACATTCTCACAAGTCAAAAATAAGAAAAGTCAGCTCATCTGTGCTCGGTTCAACGGTTTTACAATGGCCGCGAAATTCACATTCACTTTAATGAAATCCATATAACAGTGCCAAAAGCCCCCACAGCCCATTCCTTCTAAAGACCCTCCTACAAAGGACTTCTCTCCCTTCTCCCTTACAAGTCTAACTAACCAAACATGCCAACCAAATCTTCATTTTATAACCCAGAAACCGCCCAATACCTCGACCCAAAGAAGGACCGTAGAGTCGTGTTCATCACTGGAGGTAACTCAGGTATCGGATGGTTTACCGTGTTGCACTTGTACTTACACGGATACATTGTGTACATTGGAGGTAGAACCGAGTCCAAGGTGCTCAAGGCTATGGAAGAAATCAAGACCGAAGCTGCCAAAAGATCCAAGGAAGGTGCTCACTTGGGTGAATTACATCATCAATACATTGATTTATTGGACCTTTCTACCGTTGAAAAAGCAGCCGAGGAGTTTTCCGCTAAGGAACCAGTATTAAATATTCTTATCAATAATGCTGGTATTATGGGGATTCCATTTGAGTTGACCAAAGATGGTTATGAAATTCAATACCAAGTCAACTTTGTAAGTCATATGTTGTTGAGTGAAAAATTGTTACCAAACTTGGAGGCTGCCAGAAAGACCGGTTTTGAACCAAGAGTCGTCAATCTTTCCTCGGTTGGTCACATCATGGCATTCAGATACTTTGATCCTAGCAACCATATCCACAAGACTCCTAACTTCTTGTACACTTGGGTTAGATACGGTACTGCTAAGACTGCCAATATCCATTTCGCTAAGGAATGGGCCAGACAACATCCAGAAATTCTTAGTGTTGCTGTTCATCCTGGTATCATTTTTGACACCGAATTATATAATCACTGGAAGAACATGGCCTTTATTGGTTTCTTTGCCAAAGGTACTTTCAAGGTCTTCGATTCTACTGTTGGTGTCACCAGTGAAGAAGGTGCCTTGGGGACTTTAAAGGCAGTCATGGAATCTACTTTGAGTGCCAAGGAAGACAACGGTAAGTACTACGTCACTGGTGGTATAGAATCATCTCCTAGTGCCAATGCTAATAACGGTAAGCATATCAGAAGAACTTATGATTACAATTTCGAACAATTAAAGAAGAAGGGATTTTTGTAAAGGTTAACGAAAGGGACAATTTTATCTTAGCTGCTGATTTGAGATTGACAGTTACTAGTTAAATACTGGAACATTCCAGCTGTAGTTGGTAGAGACGTTTTACAGAATATACTGACATAAGAAACATTGTAGATAAGAAATAGGGTAAGAGATAGTGGGGAAACTGAGAATGACAGGGCCTTGAAGTCTGGAAGAAAAAAAAAAAACCACCACCAGGATGGGTATTAGTCACTTGCAAAATCATTTTGGAATAACCAGTTTGGGCCTTAGTTAGTCTCTCAAAAAAGGGATAGTTAGAGGTAAATGTCTTGTTAGCATTAAGAATACAAGAGGGTGGATGTACAGAAAATTACCAGTAGCAAGTTGATCCGATGAACATTTGAGGTGGAGGAAATTCCATGAAGTTTTTACTCCATTTCTTGCCCATCCCTTTCGTCTGTGGGTGCAAAATAATTTAGCAATAGCTGTCAAACTGGTGTGGCTAGAGACGAAAAACCATCAACTTCGTAGAACCACTCTTTCTGATGAACAGGTAAGATCCAGACACTTCTGTTATGGACAAGCAATGAAGAGACGAAAATAGATGGGAAAGGAGAGAAGCCCAAAAGAGCCCAAAAGAGCCCAAAAGAGTAGGGCAGGATGTAGAAAATGGAGTTAAAGTCATTTTCGCCTATAATAACTAATTGGGCACATTGAGCCTGGTGACCTTCTCTTATCGCACCATGGCCATAAGGGCTCGCAACTGGTAAAGTCTCCAACACGTCACGCAAGGACCAAGAACGAGGGAGGTTGTTGAGGCGGCAGAATAGGCCATTATTAGGTGCTTCCCAATATGTTCCATCTAAAGTGTCCTTTAAATCTGCACTGGTTGGCGTGTTAATTGTGCTGGTTGTAGTAGTGGGTGGTGGTGGTGGTGGTACTGTAGCTCGTGGTAGCCTCGCAGGGCGAAGCTCCCTAATTTGCGAGTCACCTAGCGACGCCTAGCGAGACTTAACATTCCTGGTTGGTACCACCACAAACACGTCCGCAAAAGTATTACAGACTATTACAGACGACCCCGCCGTGGTTTGCCCCAGTCCATCTCCCCGAGCCATCGTATTTCTGTCACTCTGTGGGGGCACTACGTTGTTGGGTGGTGATGGTAGTGGAGAGTCCGATATCCCCAGATAACCCACTATCGCCACGTGACCCGCCCCTTCATAAAATGATCATCTCTTATCATAATCTCACTATATCCTCAGTACTAGCGACCCCATTCTTCGCAATTACAGCTATTGAGTACATCTGCTTTCAATTGAGTGTCGCTATAATCTTCCTAGGAAAATTCCCATGCTATTTTCTGTTTTAAAGTGAGTAAAAACGGCCGTCTTCCCCTTTTTTTTTGGCCTGGCACTCTTTATTTGTGGATCTGGACTGTGAACCATCGCCAATGTGGGAGGGATTCAGAGGGTTTTTATAATGCAACATGCTGGCTTGAGAGAATCAAGTGTATACGTGTCCTTTTCGGTGGTGGATTGTGGCTCCCAATTTTTTGGTATAGAGCGTTTTTTGAACTAACATTTAGTAACGTTGTTTCTACAGTATACCCCGTAATTGCCTCTTATAAGGCATTGGAGGACTATGGAAAGGCAGCCAATGAAATAGCCTCCAGCCAAATCAAAATCGGCGGAGTTACCGTCCCTTTGAACCTTGTGTTCAAGCAGGCAGCCAACGAGCCGGCGGTCGATGACCAAGCTCTCCAAACCCACTTGATCACCATTCAAAAATGGTTTATTTATTGGGTTGTTCTGGCCACCATCCAATTGGCAGAAGAACTACTCTTCTTACGACTTATAATTCCCTTCTACTCATTTTTAAGATTGGGATTCTCAATATGGCTTGTTTCTCCTTTGTTGAGCTTACCAGAAGAGAGGGTAGACAATACTGCAGACTGGAACAAGTTTAGTCAAAGTGGCTGCGGTTTGGTCTACTTCTCGTATATCAAGCCATGGATAGACACTAAACTCGTTAATTTCGACTACTATCCTCAGAAAATCATGTCCGAACTCAAGGTATTGGCTGGACTTGGAGCTAAGGTCATGCCAGAACCAGTCAAAGCTAAAGAAGAAGCTTCAGAACCAGAACAACCTGCTGCCCCAGTTGATCCTAGTATTTTGGATAATTCTTACGTTATGGTCAAGGATTTTACTAGTAAGTTTGGGTATGGTGGTGAAAAGGAACAACCTGAGAATAGTGCCACCGAAGGTTTAACCCAAAGAAGGAAAGGGTGGTTATGGTGAATAAAGAGTAAAATAATTAAATTGGTTTGTCTATTAGACTCAAAATATGACAATAAACAAGAAATTATGTTTTTTTTTTTTTTGTTGAGTAAAGACACAATATCCACAGAAATAAACAGACCAGAAGGTTTTGAGACCATTGCTTCATACGGACTTGCGTTGTTGATGTTTCGAAGTATAAACTATGAAAGAAATATTGACAAAAAAAGTAAGCAGTTCTTTGCAGTAATTCAGGTCCACAACATGCTCCACATATTCGGTTTTACTTTTACTTTTATTATTATTATTATTATTTTATTTGGATGTTACGGTAATTTATGGTTACTTCGAAGGTCAGCTTTGGAAGCAGATACAATTATGGCTATATGGTATACGGGGATTGTTTTTTTTAGAGTGTTGAACACACATGATGTAGTACTTATGCAATACAATATTATATACATGATAACGAAGAGTTCGGGGAATCCAAACGAAAGAGGATTTGGACCCCGTCCAGTTCGAGATAATCACAACCAGATGGTGACTAGACCAACGGAAGGTGTTTTATTAATATTATGCCCGCCGTTCCAATCTGTTCCAATCTGTTCGCATCTGGTGGTAAACTAAAAACCGACGAAAGGTAAAAAATGATAAGTCTAAAGCCTTAGTTCTATTTGTGTATGATGTAATGGGTTTGGACTTAATTGGATTTATAAGCCCAAGAACTTACCCACCAAGTCCTTATCAGCCTTGTCTTCGACCTTCTTGAGATGGGACTTGACCTTTTCTTCACCACCCTTTCTCATCTTATGAGTGACAAAAGTATCAGGTAAAACGGGTCTTGCGTACATTCCATCAAAACCTTCTATTGGTTTCAATAAATCTGAACCCTTACTGTTTTTCAGTTCAATAACCTTAACTTCATTTCTGTAATCCTGTTCGGATTGTTCCACAAGATCCTTTGGAACTTCAGGCCAAATAAATGGTTCAGCCATATCAACCGTCATTTTCTTATACTGAGGTAATCTATAACGAGCATAAGCAAACGCATCTCTTTGGAATCTACCATGAAGCAATTGAACAGTCACATTCAATGCTCTTAATCCATAAACATTCCATAAATAGTCTCTCAAATCCATTTTGTTCATACTTTTTGGTACCAAAAATTTAGCTTGATATGGTGTATGTTTAGCATTAGGTCTAAGTAAACAGATTCTACCTGCTGGAAAATATATCTTCTTACCACCAACTCTGAAATGTGGTTGACCAGTCATCACTTCATCTTGGTACTTTTCATAGTTTCTTCTGGCAATAGCATCGCTGTTGGATCTGTATTTTATGGGCACTGGTTTACCAGCTTCAACGTATCTCTTTTTAATTTCAGTATTGGGGAATAAAGTATCGGTGACTGATTGGGAGATCAAAGGTTCTCTTTCCTTTCTGAACCCGGTTCTTGGCTTGTTCAAAATGACGTCAGACACATTGACCTTTGGGTAGCTCTTTGGCGAGTGCTTGTGGTGGAGCGCTCTCTTGAAGAAGGTTAAGAGGGACATGCTTGGAGGCTGGAAAGTTGGATGGTGGTGGATTTGATGTAGAAAAATTCTCAATACATCACGTGATAATTTCAACAGAGACACGCGACATTGTCGCGAATATGTTTCCTATAACCGTAATTGCCCCGTACCTACACCAATACCTAGACTACCGGGGTGTTTAAAGTTCGTATTGCACCCGCTTAGTCCAATAACTGAAGACTTGAATATTCAAAGCTTTTTGTGTGTACCAGGTTTGCGTACTTCCTTTATAATTATAGGTCAAAAATCTAATAAATAACTCTATCTCCTTTTTTTTTAAAAAAAAAAACACCTGTATCAGATCCAGTAGCAAAGACTACTTCTCCAAGAGTCCAGTGGTCCTTATATCTGTGTTCTGTAATTCTGTTCAAATCTTGGGGACGTACTGTATGCAGGACACTACTTCAGTAGTTTTATGGTACCAAAACACATAAACCTACCACAGTCAAGGGGAAAAAGTGTCTCAGGTGAAAGAGAGAAGTACAGTGAGTATAATTCAATGAAAAAATGGTTCAATTGCCTAACTTTTTGTATTTTGAACGAACTTTCAAATTTGGTTCAAGCTACAGCTTAAAATCAAGGTAAAGCTATTAAAAAAAGGTAAAGCTAGTAGAAATCAAAGCAAATTCGAGATAAGAGAGCTACTAAACACCAAACAGGGCTTAGTTACGTAGTTTGGGCTATTTGCCATGCGAATCCCGTTTCATTCACTCTGTAAATGGTTGCGAAATGGAACATACAGAGCAGACTTTTCAGTATAACCACATGCGGCGAAGCCCTGGAACCAAACCATACCACCATTACCCAATACATCCCTAATAATTCCATATTATACCCATACCATTCTCCTTATATTACCATAGTATTCTCCTTATATTACCATAGTATTCTTTCTCAGCTTGGGACTATTTGTTACGCTTCGGTGCTTCCGATGCCCAGAAGATAACCAGGCCCACGTAACAACTTTCCCCTTCACTGTCAATCACCAGCTACAACAACAAGCACCCACCCACTTCAACCACTCTGCCCCGTCCTCTGAATACAGTGACTACTAGCTCTAGGTAGACTGTTCACGTGACCGTATATGTCGCCGCAGTCGTGCTGCCACCACTAAATTTTTCGCTCACTAATATCAACACCTCCACCAAAAACACGCTCTCTAGTGGCAACTACTCCAATAGAATCAGTCTGTTTCGGGAAGCCATCATGTCGCAAGAACAGAATGATCCATACTTCTACGATGACGACTCCAGCAGCATCACCCCGGAAGATTGTTGGACCGTTATATCGTCATTTTTCCAAGAAAAAGGATTGGTTTCTCAACAATTAGATTCGTTTGATGAATTTATTGAAAGTACTATTCAAGAGTTGGTATGGGAAGATTCACATTTGATTTTGGACCAACCCGCTCAACACACCTCCGAACATGACCATGAAAACCGTAGATATGAAATTACTTTTGGGAAGATTTATATTTCCAAGCCAACTCAAACGGAAGGTGATGGTACCACCCATCCAATGTTCCCACAAGAAGCAAGATTAAGAAACTTGACTTATTCTTCTCCATTATATGTTGATATGGCCAAAAAAGTTTTCAAATCGGATGATAATGCCAAGAAGAGTGATAATGAACTTGACTGGATAGAAGAAAAATATTCTGATGAAGAACCAATAACCAAGGTTTATTTAGGTAAAGTTCCAATTATGTTAAGATCCAAGTTCTGTATGTTAAGAGATTTAAGTGAACATGAATTTTATGAACTTAAAGAATGTCCTTATGATATGGGTGGTTATTTTGTGATTAATGGTTCTGAAAAAGTTTTGATTGCTCAAGAAAGAAGTGCCGCCAATATTGTTCAAGTTTTCAAAAAAGCTGCTCCTTCTCCAATTTCTCATATTGCTGAAATTAGATCCGCTTTAGAAAAGGGTTCAAGATTAATTTCTTCCATGCAAATTAAATTATATGGTAGAGATGAAAAAGGTGCTAGTGGAAGAACCATTAAAGCCACCTTACCTTATATTAAAGAAGATATTCCTATTGTTATTGTTTTCAGAGCCTTGGGTATTGTGCCCGATGGTGATATTTTGGAACATATTTGTTATGATTCTAATGATTGGCAAATGTTGGAAATGTTGAAGACCAGTGTTGAAGAAGGTTTCGTGATTCAAGAACGTGAAATTGCTCTTGATTTCATTGGTAGAAGAGGTGTTTTGGGTATTAGAAGAGAAAAACGTATTCAATATGCTAAGGATATTCTTCAAAAGGAATTATTACCAAATATTACCCAAGAAGAAGGTTTTGAAACAAGAAAGGCTTATTTTTTGGGTTATATGGTTAATAGATTATTATTGGCTGCATTAGAAAGAAAAGAACCTGATGATAGAGATCATTTTGGTAAAAAAAGATTGGATTTATCTGGTCCTTTGTTAGCCAATTTGTTCCGTATTTTATTCAGAAAATTAACCAAAGATATTTACAATTATATGCAAAGATGCGTTGAAAATGATAAGGAATTCAATTTAACTTTGGCTGTGAAATCTCAAACCATTACTGATGGTTTACGTTATTCTTTAGCTACTGGTAACTGGGGTGAACAAAAGAAGGCCATGAGTTCTCGTGCTGGTGTTTCCCAAGTTTTGAATCGTTATACTTATTCTTCTACCTTATCCCATTTAAGAAGAACCAATACTCCTATTGGTAGAGATGGTAAGATTGCCAAGCCTAGACAGTTGCATAATACTCATTGGGGTTTGGTTTGTCCTGCTGAAACTCCTGAAGGTCAAGCGTGTGGTTTGGTCAAGAATTTATCTTTAATGTCATGTATTTCTGTTGGTACTCCATCTGAACCAATTCTTTATTTCTTAGAAGAATGGGGTATGGAACCATTAGAAGATTATGTTCCATCTAACTCTCCGGATTCCACCAGAGTTTTTGTTAATGGTGTTTGGGTTGGTACCCATAGAGAACCATTTAACTTGGTTGATACCATGAGAAACTTAAGAAGAAGAGGTGATATTTCTCCAGAAGTGTCTATTATTAGAGATATCAGAGAAAAGGAATTCAAGATTTTCACTGATGCTGGTAGAGTTTATCGTCCATTATTTATTGTTGATGATGATTCAGAATCTCCAACTCGTGGTGAATTGAAATTACAAAAAGAACACATAAGTAAATTATTAAGTTCTGAATATGATGAATATGATGAAGATGGTAATGGTGGTTATGGATGGAATGGGTTATTAAACGATGGTGTTGTCGAATACGTCGATGCCGAAGAAGAAGAAACTATCATGATTGCCATGACACCAGAAGATTTAGAAGCTTCTAAGACTGATTTAAGTGAAACTCAACAAAAATCATTACAAATGGAAGAACAAGAAGTTGATCCTGCCAAGAGAATCAAACCAACCTTCAGTTCATCAACTCATACATTCACCCATTGTGAAATCCATCCTTCTATGATTTTAGGTGTTGCTGCATCTATTATTCCATTCCCAGATCATAATCAATCTCCTCGTAATACCTATCAATCTGCGATGGGTAAGCAAGCTATGGGTGTTTTCTTAACCAATTATGCGGTTAGAATGGATACTATGGCCAATATTTTATATTATCCTCAAAAACCTTTGGCTACTACCAGGTCCATGGAACATTTGAAATTCAGAGAATTACCAGCCGGTCAAAATGCAGTTGTTGCTATTGCTTGTTACTCTGGTTATAATCAAGAAGATTCTATGATTATGAATCAATCTTCTATTGATAGAGGTTTATTCAGATCTTTATTCTTTAGATCTTACATGGATTTGGAAAAGAGACAAGGTATGAAGGCATTAGAAACCTTTGAAAAGCCTTCTAGATCCGATACTTTAAGACTTAAACATGGTACTTATGAAAAGTTAGATGATGATGGTTTGATTGCTCCTGGTGTTAGAGTCAGTGGTGAAGATATTATCATTGGTAAAACCACTCCAATTCCTCCAGATACTGAAGAATTAGGTCAAAGAACTCAATACCATACCAAGAGAGATGCTTCTACTCCATTAAGAAGTACCGAATCTGGTATTGTTGATCAAGTCTTATTGACTACTAATGGTGATGGTGCTAAATTCGTTAAGGTTAGAATGAGAACCACCAAGGTTCCACAAATCGGTGATAAATTTGCTTCTAGACATGGTCAAAAGGGTACTATTGGTGTTACTTATAGACATGAAGATATGCCATTCTCAGCTCAAGGTATTGTTCCAGATTTAATTATTAACCCTCATGCTATTCCATCTCGTATGACAGTCGCACATTTAATTGAATGTTTGTTATCTAAGGTTTCTTCCTTATCTGGTTTAGAAGGTGATGCTTCTCCATTTACTGATGTTACTGCTGAAGCCGTTTCTAAGCTTTTGAGAGAACATGGTTACCAATCCAGAGGGTTTGAAGTCATGTATAATGGTCATACTGGTAAGAAGTTAATGGCCCAAGTTTTCTTTGGTCCAACTTATTACCAAAGATTAAGACACATGGTGGATGATAAGATTCACGCTAGAGCAAGAGGTCCAGTTCAAGTTTTGACTAGACAACCAGTTGAAGGTAGATCTAGAGATGGTGGTTTACGTTTCGGTGAGATGGAAAGAGATTGTATGATTGCCCATGGTGCAGCCGGTTTCTTGAAGGAAAGATTAATGGAAGCTTCTGATGCATTTAGAGTTCATGTTTGTGGTATGTGTGGTTTAATGAGTGTTATTGCCAACTTGAAGAAGAATCAATTCGAGTGTAGGTCTTGTAAGAATAAGACCAATATTTACCAAATTCATATTCCTTATGCTGCTAAGTTATTGTTCCAGGAATTGATGGCCATGAATATTACTCCAAGATTGTACACTGAGAGATCAGGTATTTCAATGAGAGCTTGATCAATAAACCATCAAATCATCAAATCATCAAATCAAACATAATTTAGATTGGACGATTGAAATGGCTTTGTTGCTGTTGGAGCTTCAAAGTCAACAAACAGAAACAAAAAAAAAATCTTAGTGATGCTGTATTACAGCATGCCAGACGAGCCAACAAAGTTGGTGAGTGTATAATAGAACCCTGGGGGTCGTCTGTATTTTATAGTATAGCAAAAATAATAAATTATCGATATAATGAAAGAATGTAGAGGATGGTAAATGAACGATGTGTGTACTTTTGTGAATTTGGTACAGCCCAAAGGTTAGTTACATCTATGACCAATAAATTATGGTTTAGATCGAATATACCAAGGTCTATTATGAGCCATTAATACATTAAGATAGATAGGGGGCTTAGAAACTAGCACCTAGTTATCAGCATACAACCTAGTAGTTATTAGAGTAGTGTTACCCGAGCTAATATTGTATTTGCTGATATTGTTCAGGGTCTTTTATATCTTTTCATTGCATAATACAATCTTATAAAGCTAGCACCTTTTTACCATAACATAAAATATTATTTATTATGTATTATTAAGGAGCCAAAATACTACTGTATCTACTAACACTACTCCAGGACCTTTAATCTTTTCAATGTATAATATAACGAGTCTTCTTTAATTGTTGTGGATCTTTTTGTTTGTCCAATTTGAATACATGATGACATGTTCTAATTTTCATGACAGAAAAACTTAATGACACAAGGGACAGATGAATAAGAAGAAAGGCCCCAGGCATTCTGGGAGCTGTGGATCAAGTTCCGTGGCACTACTTGACTGAAAAATTGGTGTAAAAATTGGGGACTGGAGCTTATTTATAGTTGTATTTGTGAATTACAAAAGGTACATACAAGTGTCTTTATAGCGGTTAATGAGAATGGAACCGAACAGGAGCCACCCTAAAAGAGACATACGGAGATTTAACCCTTTATTTCACAGTGTTCAATGGTAGATATTCTTAGAAAGGTCTACTGGGTACTTCTTTCGCTATCCATTGCGCTCTTGAGAGGCTATAGATAGAGGCTATAGATAGTGAGGCTTGTGATCGATACGGGAACGAAAGAGCTGGCTCCAAGGTACCTACCTTCGGAAAAGATAGGTGACAAAGTAATACGAGAAAGAAAATAATAATGGCTGTATCCGCCAGGTCTTATATTCTCTAGGACTAATATTCGCTATGGCTAATATTCGGTATGTGAATAGGTAATTTATGAGACAGCTGATAGTATTGAGTGTTAACGAGACCTTCATCACCAGACCTGTAACAGCACCACTAAGTTTCCAGCCAATGGTCACTCCGTTTCTTTGCCCAATCATCTTCTGATTTTTGAAACTACTCACTTTATCTGACCCTAATCGTAGTGGATGCCTGATCCAGGTAAAACTAGAGACGCACATGGCTAAATGTAGAGGATATCCAAGATGGTGAAAACTAAAGGTCGAGGCCGATCGAAAACGGACCAGACTCCAGAATGCTAAAGCTGTATGAACACCAAAGAATCCCCATGGATATACAGATCGACCATTTTTCAATTCTACAACTAGTCAATGTGGAGGATGCACTGATCCACCTAGCCACCTAACCACCGAAACGGCAGCATTGTGTTTGTTCCTATGTTCGATTTATATTATAGACAACTCCCAAACCGCTTTTTCTTGCTGGACCAGGGTGCCGTGTGTTGATACTATGTACATTAATGCTTCAAATACTTCTCACGAAGTTCAGCTAATTGAGCTTCTTGTTTTTCCAATTCAGCAGACTTGGCCTTCATTTCTGGCACTTCGTCAGCAAATGCAATCAAATTCTGCTTGTATGGATGTTCATCCCCATCGAAAACCTTTAATCTGTCCATTCTGGCCAATCTTAATTTGTTCTTAGGAATCATTCCTCTGACAGCCTTCATTAATACTTCACTGTAACCTTTGTTGGCAATCATTCTTTCCATTGGAATAAGTTTAAGGGAACCGGGACGGGTGCTGTGGGTCCAGTAGTGCTTTTCTTTCATCTTGTTACCAGTGACTTTCATGTGAGCGGCGTTTGTTACCACTACGTAATCACCATGATCGTTATTTGGAGAAAATGTTGGTTTGTGCTTTCCTTGAAGGGTTATGGCGATGCTGGCGGCCACACGACCCAAGGTCCGGGGATCGGACCCTAAGTCGATGTGATGCCATACCCTTGTTAACGCAGCTGCTGAGTTACCTATTCTTTGGGACATGGTACGGGTAAAGTGGTGATACTGGAGAGGTTCCAAAATTTTTCATATATCGGGTCGTGCGACGACAACTGGTGAGGTGAGCGAGGTAGGTTGGGGAAGCTGCGGTGAGGGCCTGAGGTGGGAGAGCGAAGAATGGGGGTGGAAGGTGAAGCACAATAGTATCACTTACGCTTTAGCTAATTAGAGACCCCTTTCGCTGGTTTCTGGTGTTGTTTGGGGGTAACTTGTCCTCTGGTGAAATATGGAGCTGTGCGACATTGTCGCGTGTCGCGCGGTGTCCAACATCCAAAACATACCATAAGCTACAACCAGTGAACATCCACATCACACGCCATCACGGTTCCATAGCAGCGCCACACAATTGACGCAGACACAGCCAAACACAGCCAAACACAGTAGTATAGTTCCTGCAAACTGCACAACCAGGCATCAACCGCGGCTCGCAGTCATCAGCACAGAAACCTTTTCAACGGAATCTACAAAACCAAAAAGTCGTCAGTTCATCAACCAAAACGGTAACTTCTTGTCACCAGTTCAGTTTATTCATCAACGGCCAACCAAAACAGTTTTCTTTGACTCAAGGCTGCTAATTGTATTATATTATTAACAACATCAACAACAACAACAACAAAAAAAAATAAGACAAAGTCTCATACAAGATGTTTTTCTTGAAAGATTTATCATTGAACCTCACATTGCACCCATCATATTTTGGACCTCAAATGGACCAGTACCTTAGAGACAAGCTTTTAAGTGATGTGGAAGGAACGTGTACTGGTCAGTTCGGGTACATAGTGTGTGTTTTAGATTGTATGAATATTGATGTGGGAAGAGGAAGAATCATACCCGGATTAGGAGTGGCGGAATTCGAAGTCAAGTACAGAGCCGTGGTGTGGAAACCTTTCAAAGGTGAAGTGGTAGATGGGGTGGTGACCACTGTTAACAAAATGGGTTTTTTTGCTGACGTGGGGCCATTATCGGTGTTTGTTAGTACCCATTTGATTCCATCTGATATGAAATTCAATCCATCTGCTAATCCTCCCGCTTATGTGAGTCCTGATGAAAATATAGAAAAGGGTTCAAGAGTCAGATTGAAGATTGTGGGTACCAGAACTGACGTGAATGAGATTTACGCCATTGGTAGTATCAAGGAAGATTATCTTGGACCAAGTCCAATGTAAATAACTAGCGAGCTAGTGTGTAGAATAATAGATAAGAAAACGACAAAATAATACGACTAACAGACAATTCAACTGATAACAAAATGACTGGAAAAGAGCCACCATGTGACATATGGCCATGGTGTGGTGATGTAGTTTGACTGCGACACAGGAAGCAAACCAAAGGACCCACCGGAACCAAAGGAACCTAATGCACCATACTCAACAACTAGAGGAACAGAGGTCCCAAAGGGACCAAAGGTATCAAAGATTGCTAGTGCGAAGTGTACGATTCGTTATGCTACAGAAAAGACATTACCCCAATGATTCGCGTATCTCTAAAGCCAGACTAACTAGAACCAAGTGTGTTTTACCTTACCTCAAGTATCTACACAAAATCATATCAACCAGCCTTATAAACAACTCTGATAAATACATGGACTATATTATTATCTTATATTACATGTTATTAACCAAGCTCTGCAAAACCATTCGATGCTGCATAGAGTTTTTTGCTGTCACGTCATCAAGTGTTCCAAATAGAACAGTTCAGATGTTGCAAAATATGACGAAGGTTTAGTCTACATCCAGGAAAATGTTCTCAGTTGTATTTTTACCAGAAGGAGTATCAAGAGTCATACTGTTGATCCTTCCGTTAATAGGACTCACAGTGGTGTTGGCTTCGTGATTATTATCAATTGAATCCTCGTTCAATTCGATTCCCAAAAGACCAGTAACTTTTTGCTTCTTCTCGGGAGGTGGGGATCTGGCTCTAGCTGCTTTCAGAATATCAAAAGCTGAACGAGAAAAACGAAGCGATGCCTGTTGTCCTTCCATTGCGGAAGGTTTGGTGGGCCTATGGAGGATTGGTCTGTCATGCTCAAAAGACAGAGCGATACCACCACTACCTTTACCACTTGCACCAATCTTATGAGATCCAATGGTGTGAACAACTTCTGAAGAGGTTCCAGCCGAAGGTTCCAGAGGCGCTGGCCTTCCACCAAAAGAATTGCTGGAACTCCTATCAGAACCATTACCAAATGAGTTGTTGTTAGAACTTCTATCAATACTACTGTTATAACGGCCAATAGGTCTAATTCTTTCGTGCAACTGTCTCTTTTGTAAAGGAAATGACCTTCTATATTGATCATGTTTTTCCTTTCTCTCTTTCTGAGCTTTTTTCTGCTTTTCTTGTGTTTCCAACAAGTCTCTAAAATTGTTTGGATATGTTCTTCTCTGTTCTGAGTTGTCATGAGGGTTATCATGTCTTGGGAAATTCAGATTAGACAGTGATCTATCGTATTGCAGTGGCCTGTGTTCTGAAAGACGTTGGGGTTCACCTTCAAGAAGATATCGAGAAAAATGCTTCAGATTAAGCTTAACACTCAATGGACCTTTAGGAACTTGTCTGATAAGTTTAACTGATCTTTTTTTATTCAAATAAGACAATTCTGCTCTGTTTTTATTTTCTCCAAAATATTCATTGATTGCCAAGTCTTCATAATTTTGCCTTGGAAGTCTAACACCCCAGACATCACTAGTGGTACGAGGATATGGTTCTATACCATCAAATGATGGTTTACGAACACTGCCAGCTGCATGTGGTTTCGATCTTCCCATATCTTCACTGCTTCTCCTAAACAATTGGGGACTTTTATGTCCTAATTCTCGATGTTTTTCACGCTCATCGTTTAATGAGTGACGTCTTACTAGTTCCTGATCATCAGATTGACGTCTTAGGGGCCCTTCTTCTCGGAAATCATGCCTTTGAATTCCTTCTTCTTGGTGTTCAAATCTTTCAGGTTCTTTTTGGAATTCAAGCCTTTCTAATGGCCCCTCTTCAGCAGAATCTCGTCTTTCAGGTACACTGTGTTCATAAGATTGGTCTACTTCCATGTGATCTGGTTCTTCTGGAATTTGTTCAGGTTCAGTTTCAGGTTCAGTTTCATTTGGTGGACGACTAGCTTCCTCAATAGGATGTTGTTCCTCGATACCCTCTTCGTGAACAGGGAGAGGTGAACGCTGGTTCAAATCTTCTTCAGTGGATAGTCTACGCAAGGATGGTGGAGGTGGGTAGTCTGGTGGTGGAAGTGGGGGTAAACTAGATAAATTACTGTTAGTTCTGTGAACGGATGGACTTTCTTGTTGAGAAGCCTCACTAGGTTGTGTTGTAGCCACAAGAACTGGAGGAGTTAAAGGACGAGCATTAACTGGATTGCTCACAACAGCCTGAGATGGAGAAGGTGGTGGAGGTGGATGTGATGGTTGATGAGTGGCTCCTCTGTTTGTCATGACCTCTCTAAAGCTGGTTACAGGAGACGTAGAAGTTGGAGATCTTGAAGCCTCTCTTTGGATTTGATCAGCAAAAGATACTGATTTTGTCCGAGGAATCAGAGAGGTCTGAACTGGTGCCGTCAGACGGATACTACTAGTTGGAATTGGAATGGAAGACTCTGTATTTTCTTCAGTTTCAATTCTTCCGTTGGAACCATTTGCTAAGTGTCTAGATTCAGTTGACCTCTCATTTTGTGGACCAGTTTCTCGAGGCCTGGGATCCGCAGAAGTTGCTGATTCAGAACCCACTGGTCTAGATGATTCGGTTTCACGAGCAACTGGTAGTCTTGCTCCGTTGGAGTAGTCACTAGTTGTAGCAGCTGGACCATTAACAGCACTAGATGAGTCAGATCTCAGATTTGGTGACATAGTCTGTGGTAAATTAGATCCGTAATTCCTTGTTGAGTTTAGACCTGGACTGCCAGGTCTTGGAGATGAAACCGCTTGTCCTCTCATGATTTCCCTTTGCTTTTGACTTCTGGGTCTGATAAACACTTTTGACACATCTGGACCTCTGTGTTTCTGTGTACGAGGAACAAGAATCTCTCTCCTAGCAGTTGATGAGTTGATCTCTTCAGGAGGGTCGATTTCCATATCATCCACAGAGCTGGATGGTACTTGGCTGGATGATGGTGGGGGTGATGCTGCTGATGGTGGAGGAGGAGGAGGTGGTGGTGGTGGTAGAGAAGATGCAACAGTTGTAAGCTGTGAATTATTTGAAACATTAGAATTACCATAGTTTGGCTCAGTCTCCGATTCCAGCCCAGGACTCAAAACTATGGGAGAGCTAGCAGTACTTTCTCTATAGATATTTTGTGGGCTTGCTGGTGCTGGTACTGGTGGTTGTACAATAGGAGAAACTGATGGGAGAGATGGTCGAGGTGGCGGAGCAGCTATCGTTGTAGATTGTCCTGGAGGATTCTGAAGGGATGAATATGCTTGATTTGCAGCATTAGCAAGGTTTGTAAGATCGTTTTGGTTCGATCCCATGGTTGAAGGACTGGATATTTCCACTTGGGGCGCATTATAAGCGCGTTGTTGCTGTTGATAGACCTGGGAATTGTGCTGCGTTGGTGATTGGCTTGATCTTGTTTCGGGGGTGTAGTTTTGTTTTACTCCTGTCTGTATTTGTCTAAAGTAATCATGTTGACCAGGGGGTGATTGGGATGGAGCAATAGAAACATTCGGTCTATATGGACGATCATTGTAACGCATAATTTGCGCTAATGGCACGTTCTCTTGAACTCTATAATTGTGACCTTGGATTGGGGGTAAAGTATTAGGGAATGTGGTGGAATTTTGTGGGGATATTGGCTGAATGTGATTATTTCCAACCATTGGTCTTGGAAGATTAGGCAGCTGTAAATGATGAACAGGACGACCGTAGTTTTCTAGTCTTCGCTCCTCGTAGATGTTATTTGTAGGTTGGTACCTTGGTTGAGATGGAGGAGCACTTGGAGGAACACTCGAGGCTGATTGGGGCGGTAATTGGGGATGTGATGCAGCAAGAGTATCAGCCACTGGAACCGGTGGTGAAACCTGAATTGGTTGGGCTGGAGGAGCTGAAACTTGGGGAGCCGAAGAGGCTGAAGATGGTGCTGGTATTGGAGATGGTGAAGATGGTACTGGTTGCACACCGTGTGATCGTGCTGGAGGACGGACCACTTCTTCCTCGTCCTCACTTTCACTATCCAAAGATACAATATCTATGGTTTCAGGTTGGTTGGCATCGCTTGTTGGAACAGCACTACTCTGCTTTTCAGGCTTATTCTTAATAGCCTCGAGGTATGCAGGTTCTAGCTCCCAAGTACCATCCTGGTTAATCTGAACACTATCAACGTCTTCAGGAACCTTGGCCAAAATATCCATAAAATATTCCGATATTGACAAGTCCTCAATCTTCAATTTATTACCACAAATTGGACAGTTCCAAGTTGGAAGTTGCACTTGAGATTCAAGAAACACAAGACCATCAAAACACTGGAAATGGTTGCAGAATATAGATTGCACTGGGTACTTCATCTTAGTATAAGACAATGGGTCTCTCAACGTGACCGAGGATGAGGAAATCATGATTTCGTCGTCTTCGTCGTCATCTCCCTGGTTTTGCAGCACGATTTTGGAGATGGTAGCACTTTTATGGAGCATTGGTTTTATCTCAATATTTCTGATGAGTTCTTCGGTGGATACCACATTTACAACGTAGATATAGACCAAATAGGTTTCAGTGGTTTGGGTGTAGATCACTTGCACTTTATTTTGAGATAGTCTAGGTTTGAGGAGCTTGGTAATATCGGCGGGTTTTGCAGTTCCAGGCTTACCCTTGATACCTCTGAAGTTCTTGGTCACTTGAGATCCGTTTACGTGTACCTCTACGGGAAGTGGGAATTGGAGGGGGACATCAGTGGTGGCGGTGAGGTTGGTATCAACCATACCACACATCAAGTAGACTCGGATGGTTGGATCATTCAGGTATATCAAGTTGGCTTCGTCCTTAGTAAGAATGAATTGGAAACTACAACTCCCCTTACCGGTCAGCGGGAAGCATGCTTGGGGGCTCCCGTGGATTAATCGCCTAAGGGTATAAAATGGACTCTCTTGGAAGTATAATGAATGGCCTTTATAAGGAATGGAGTCGGCGTGATGGAGATCAGCAATGGCGTCTTTGGAGTATTGATTGGGTGCTTGGATCGTGAATTTACCTGATCGTATGGCGTTGTAAAGGTCTTTGGAATTGGGTAATGGTTCTCCATTACTTCTTTTCACTACAAGGGTACGAATAGTCAACATTTTGCTTGGGTCGTCTTTGGCGTGGTTTATGTATTCTTCGATTCTTTCCACCAAGTCTTGTTTCTTTCCTGCGAGCTTAAGGCCAAGAGAACGACAGAGGTCCTTAAGTCCCGCCACTTTAAGACGAAAGATCCGGTGAAGTGTATCGGTCAATTCATCTTGAGTTATTCCGATGGGGGTCTGGTTCATATTGCATCACGGACTGGCTGAACAACAATCAACGGGACGAGTGGGAGATCGTGTTTTATAGAAATGGTGTGCCGTGACAGGGGTGTATGGTATGGACGATACGTGTAACAATGCCTGTTCCTGGTAGAATGACGTTCCGGATGTACTTTTAGAAGTAGTACCTTTATGGAGATACTTTTGGAATAATGTGAATTGGCAGAGGCTTGACAAGTCTGTGTAAGATATGTGCGGACTTGATTCGTGGGGGTATAATATGATAATATGTGAGGGGGCGAATGCTATGAGCGGTAATGACTTCGCCAACAATATCAGTGCCTTGTGAGCTTATCTATGGATACTTTGTCTCTTTAATATAAGTTATGTTTAATTATTTCGCGATGATAAAACGGTTAACGGTCGTGGATGGTAAGATACACCATATGGCTGCTGGGGGATAGTGATAGGTTTATATTCTACAGGTGTATGTAGGGGGTTTGTTTCTGGTTGGGGAGGTGGGAGTGGTATGGGGGTGTAACTGGAGGCAATCAAACAAGCGGCCGAGTGGGTGTCTATTTGTCTATTGGAGCATTTGGATTGTAGCATGTGGACTGAAACGGTAATGTTTCATATACCAAGAATACAGACAAAGACACAAAGTAACATTGTTGCCTGTAAGAAGGAGCAGGAAGCGACATACAGAATTACAGCCCCTGAGCGGATAAAGAAGAGCTCCACCCAAAAAGGATAGGTTTTGTCACAGCTCGATTTAGGAGTATAAACTGAGCATAACTTTGACCATACCATGGTATTTAATAATTATACGAGATGAGATCTTGGTGAAATATTGGAGTTCAAGGGGGGGTGGGGGGACCTTTAATTGCAGAATGTGACTATTAAAAAGTTACGGGTTTCGTAATGACTGGTAATTGTGTGTGGCTACTTCTTCATTGGTGAAAAATGGGGCTGGTCTGTAACAGATTTGACATCTGAAACTCACACATCAAAGATCAAAGATTGACTGTTCTTGATTGCTACAACACTTCTCAGATACTTCGCAATACTTTAAGCTGATGTGAAGTTCCCTAGTAATTTCACTTCCCCTACTTTCCTGTCATTTCTCTGCTTTGCCTTGCAATCAAACTAGCCACAACAAGAAGCCAGAAGATTGTAATGTTAAACCAACAGTCTACTATAGCTGTTCTATTAGAGCCTATTTTACTTCAAGAGCTTCATACTTCCTTCTATTGGTGTAAGTGAAACGTAGGTAATAGCTGCAAAATTACCACTATACCGAATTCTAAGTTATCAAGCACCAGGACAATAAGATGATGGTTTCAGCACCACGAGCTTTCCACACAGCTGCGTTCAGTAAGTCTGGTCTATTTTGCTTTGGGTGCAAATTTGAAATGTGTGCAAAAATAGTCTAGACAAACCATACTCCGAAAAACATATAAGACCATGGACATATTCACTTAGTTATACACGTAGTTCCTTTCAATCACTCACTATGGATACTCTTAACTGTACTATCTGGTAGGAGAAAACTGGACAACTTCACAACCCTTCCACAACAGTTGAAGACCTATTAAAGTCCATCTATTCACATTCTATATACTTTCATGAAATATCTATTACATAAAGGTCACACAGATCAGCTTCGTCACTCGATGCTTTTATTTTTTGTTTTGTTTTGTTTTGGATCTGTAGCTCTTAAAATGTAGCTACTCCTAATAAGTTGGCCGCATTTTTTGCATCCACCACCACTTCCTTCTTTTTGTCATCATCCTCTTCATCTATTTCTCTTTCCCTTTCTTCTTGTTCTTGCTTAAGAGATCTAAAAGTTCTGGAAGACCAGGCATCTCCATTGGAGGATTGTGATTGCATCAAATTATGTTTTAAATTAGATAAGTTATCTCTGTTCAATCTAGACAACCCTCCTTTAGCATCCACTATTCTGATATCTAACCGAATATTTTCCAAATGCTTTAATATTTTTCTATGATGATCTACCTTATGAAGGGTCAAATTTTTTAATAACTTTTGAAATTTATGCTCGGTGAAATTTATAACTTCATCTCTTTCAATCAACATCTCACCTGAAATTCTCTTGACTTGAAGTTTAAGTGATTCTTCCACTTTTTTTGAATATTCCAAAGCTCTGATGGCTTCATCCACCTTTAAAGGATCCAATGCTGATTTGACCTTGATTTTACTGGCATGCAAATGTTTTGCTTTGGTTTGAGCTTCAGCTTGTAAAAGCTCTCTCATAATTAAATGACGATTGGTAAGAGCTTCTTTAATTTGATAGAAATCTTCAATCATGTTTTGGACACCATCTCCTAAAATACCCATTTCATTGACTGATTCAACAAATAATAAATCTGATTGGATCTGACTGATCCGGGCCATTTTTTCCCACATATTCTTCATTCCTGAATGTATGTTTTCAAACAGAGACAAGTTGTTGAATTGGTTGGATAAATCATAAACTTGGATAGATAATTGTTTTTGAGTTTTGGCATTACGATCTTCTAACTTGGCGAGTTTTTGTAAGATTAAATAGGAAGATTTTATTAATGGTCTGAAACTGGCCAAATCTTCGTACTCATCGTATGGCACTGAAAATTGCTTGAGCGTCTTTCTAATTAAACCACTGGCAACGGATGATTTTCGGTTATTGTTGATTACTGAGTATCCAAAGTCGTTTTCAATAAAGTAGACGAACTCTTCGTCTCTTATCAATATCGGATTGCTGGTTATACGGTTAAACCACTCCCTCCACACGTTCAAAAGCTGCTTATTCTCGTCTTCTCCTCCAGATGGGTAGGAGGTCACGGCATTTGGCAAAATAGGCACGAAAACTTCCAAATTGGAGATCACCAAGTACTTGTTGAACTTGACCACCTCATTATATGTCCGTCTGATGTCCTTATACTTGGCCTGCCTAAACTTGGGCAATCCCTTGACGCTGGCATCAAATCTGAGGATAGGATTCCCGCTCTTGTTCTTCTCCACCGATGTCAACTTGATCTGCATCCAGCTCTTGGATGTGAACCGTTCAGGAAGAACCTTACGGAGCTCTTGCTGAGGATCAACGGCTTCCTCTTCCGCGTGTCCAGCTGCCTCAGAAGCATCCAGTGCTTCCGTGCCGCTTGGTGCCACTTCGTTCCCTTGATGGTATAAGCTTTGGTTGGGGTTGTGTGATGATACTACCGTGTCTACTGGTGAGGTGTCATCATTTGAGTCGTGGTGGTCATTGGACTGCAGCGGCTCGATCGGCTCGTGCAAAATGGGCTCTGCGAATGGATTGTTGTTTTCGAAGTCATCGTCTGGCATGTATGGTACGCTGGAGGACATGGCGTGGGGTGTAACCTAGGAGTGGTAGAGTTAGTGGTATAGGGGAGTCTGTCATGTGACGGCTGTGGTGTGACTGCGCACGTGTCACCTGTGATTTCGAAAAGGGTAGTTTACATACCTATGGACATTTGAGAGCAACCAAAATTCCAAACCCCGATTCTTGCTTTACCGTAGGTGACATCAGAGCAGATCCCTGCAGAACTACCAGCTTGTTAAAAATGAATCGAACCATTTTATTTAAAAAAAAAAAAAAAAAAAAAAAAGAGCCTTAGTTATATTATTTTACGAGTATTATAATATTATATGATCATTAGATAATAAATACGATTATTTTTAGAATGGTTGGTGGTTCTTGGTGTGTAATAACCTAGGATCACAAAGCTAGAGGGTAATCATAATTGACAGAAAATTGTGGCCATATTATTTTGCAAGAACTTCTACGTCACTGTACCAAATAATGTAATTATATAATGTAATTATTGTAAGAATAATACATAGCTACCTGTGCATATTAAGTGCAATCACACCACAATTATCATGGAGGGGGAGGGGTACAGTGTGGTTCGCTTGAGAAACAAAACAACCACACAAAGGTTAATGGAGCCAGGAATTAAATTGCGAAGATTTTAGTGATTCATTTTTTGTCAATTGTGTCGGAACTTGACCAAGCCTCTTTCTATCCTAATTTAAGTGTCTAAGGCGCAAATCTAGAACTTTCACTATATACTTATAGTGTCTGTCTTATCATATCTTTTTTTTTCTTTTTTTTCTTCAGAAAGCTTGCTTTGTTGCTTTTGTGTTCCTGATCTTTAAAGATCGATAAGTTTGGAGTCATTTCTATTGTCTGCCTTCAACACTGGCTCAGAATCCGACCCTGAGTCCAATTCCTGGTCTTTTGGATCCGCTTCTGGGGTTTCTCTCAGATCTTCATCTTCATCTATGTCGCTCCCGCTGGAACTGTAGCTCTTTAACAATTCTTCCAATTCATCATTATCCTTGCCAAAGAATGCTTTTAAATTGGCTGGTATTTCTACCTTGGTATCATTATTGTAGGTTTCTTCAGTAGCATATACGAGTACCATTCCTTGGTTCATATCGGCTGTGACTTGGGAAATATGAGTTGATACTCCAAAAAATTCCATTGTTTCCATAGTATAGTCTATGATCTTCTTATCATTGCCATAAATAGCCTTGAAGTAGACCCAACTTTCGTCTTCATGTGTGTATGTCTTGCTGTTATAAAAATACTCAGTATCACTCAAAACAACACCTACCAATTGATATGGTTTTGGAGCATCCAAATCAGATTCCCCAATGGTCTGCAAAATATTTTCATAATTGGTGACATCCAATCTTGAGTACTCCTTACTGCTTTCATTCAACTGAGTAGTCATAGATTCGGTCTTCTCCATTATTTGCTTACCGACATCTCTTACCTCATCAGAAATATCATCTTCTCCCTTGATCTCGAAATGGTTGGCTGCTGCCTGCAAAATTTGTTTAATTTTCTTTCCTTGAAATGAATTCAATTCCATAATACTTTTAGATAAATTGGCTCTGTGACTTTGAAGATCTACTTCTTTTTTGAACATTTCCTGTATGATCTCGGAGTATTTGGAACTATAGATCTCAGGGTAGAACACTTCATCTAAGTTGAAAGATGCCTGGTTGCGGTTCCAATCGTCTCCACAAATTTGCACTGTCAACACAGGTGCAATTTCAGTAAATCTCACATTACCAATGTTTGCAACATCGTTCCAAAACTTGTTGTTGAACGAATCATAAAGATTGGATCCTCTAGACTCAATATCTATTGGCAAAATATAGAGCGAGTCGGTTGCATTATCATTGACACTTTCCACGTAAGATTTGAACAAGAAATCAACACTGTTTGGAGTGTGAAAGATCTGTTCAATATTGTAATTAATACTGGAGTAGAATTTTCTCACAAAATCTTCAATGTCCTCAATTCTATTGGCCAAATCGCTCTTGAAATCGTTTGGTAAGTTCTTTAATAAATTAATTGAGCTGCTGAACGCTCTGTTACTGACGGTGTCAAGGAAAGCCACTGTTCTTTGGAGTTCTGCCACGAATTTATAGGAAGAATTTGCCTCTTCGTACTTTTCTGGAACATGTATCTTGGATCTGGAATCGTTATTGAACCAGTTAGAAACGTAAGAAAACTCGAAATCTCCTTTCAAGACCACTTCTTTGAACTGGTTGAATTGAGAGCAAATAATCAAAAATGGAACAATGTAGTTCTCGATGTAGGTGGCATTTTTACCTAACAATGCTGGAGGGGAGAGTGGGGTTCTTTCAAAGCTATGGACTTGTTCATAAATAGTGCCACTGTAGCTCTCTTCTCTTTCGTACTCGTAGTGGTTAAGGGTGACATTGGTATCACCATCATCATAACTAGGAAGATTGTCAGGAAGATTGGAGAAATCAGGGATATCATGGGCGTTCAGTATGGCCACCGTGTCCTGGTAGCTCTTTTCCTGTGGAGGAGAAATCTCTTGAACATCATCAACAGGGTCGCCAAAGAGGTACGAGAGTGCTTCTTCGAGGTTATTGTTGGAGGAGTTGAGGGCATTGATCGATTGTTCACGGGAAAACCCCATTTCCATGAGTTTAGCTATTTGGTCTTCCATGCTTATTTGCTTATAGATAGATAGTGTAGTCTATGAGTGTATGATCTTTTATCGGGTGCTGAATCAAGTAGTTGATCTTTGGGGTAGTTAATGATCTAGATGGACTGTAGTTGCAGAGCTGATGGTTGTGGAATTGGGCTCTATCTCGTGTTTATAGGACGCCGGGAACGTGATTGAGGGTTCGGTGCTATTTGGATGGATGTTTGTGGCGAATCTGGTGATCAGTTATCGTTGTAGATAGTGATCACGATCCTATCAAAGAGGTTAATGACAGCGGAAAATTACGGTGTTTGAGAACGTGAAACAGCAGGAGTTACGGGAATTGACGATGGTCCTGTTTGATTGGTTGTGTAGACTGTGCTGAAAACCGATGCACGATGGCCAGAAGGATAGATTGGCGTAATGTGTTGGTGTGATTGTGTAGCGAGTGCTAGTGGGAATAGATGGTATGGATTGTGGGGCGTGGCGCGGGAGGGACGTCGCTGGTGGACTAGTAGGGATCTAGCGAGAGTTTGGTGCTGGAGAAGTGAGAAAAGTGAGGTCCTGTTAGCGAGGCTGGGGAGGATTGTAGCGAGAGGGAGTGCACCTATCACTCGGTTAGAGACCAGGACCATATTGCTACCACAATCAAGCACCTCTCGTTACAACGAAACTGGTAGCCCAACCTTTCGGTGGTACCAAATACTGAATACCAATCTACTTGCCACTTATTCAATTGCCCGCTCCCACCAATTCTCATCATGTCTAACTGACAGATGTAACATGTAACAAGACTAAAGTGTCGTATCTAATCGAATGTAGTACCAAGCCATAAATTCCATATTGGACCAATTAATCGCTGGCAATAGGTAGAGGACAAACTAAGTGAAGAATTAAAACAATGTGGAGGAGTTTCAACAGAACTACATCAGTAAAGAATTCAGACAAAAATCGCTTGTTCCAACTAGTTTCCCAATCCAGTAAATATGATTTAATCCAAGTCAATTAAAAAAACAAAAAAAGAATAGAGGATAGTACTTGACTATTCATACAAAATTAGATCCACATTAGGTTTTACGGTTGGTGTCATGTAGAGGGTTTAAATTGAAAAAAAAAAATATTTTGAATTAAATCTAAGGTCTAAAGAACAATAGGTTTACGGGAATAATACTCGTAAGAAAGCCACTGTCATAAAAATTGATGCTGAGGAAGTGAAATTTGAAATTTGGCTGAGAAATTTATTTCTTATACGGGAAGTGGGGTGCATTGAGTGTGGGGTTATGTGAAGCTGTATAGAAGTAAGACTAACTGAAAAGAAATATAGCTATGATAAAAGCGGGTTTTCACGCTAAACACAAATCCCTTAAAATGTTGAAACTGCTAGTTGAACCCTGTTTTACCTGGTTTACTTCGTGGCTGGTTGAACCCTTTTTCTACCCCACTAGAACTAAACCCATTAATCATTAATTTAATTGGACCTTAATTTTTATATTATAGTATAGACCCGTTTTAATCCTGGTCAATATTCTCTTCAAGCTTCTTAACGTTGCTTTACACCCCACAAATGGCCCAGTGAGTGGACCTACTGCAAGATAGGTGATTATAAAGATATAGACCCTGTGGTTCTATGCCGCATAAAATATCCCAAAATAATATTTGGCTTTGTACTTGTAGCTATAAAAAAGTACCAATATTCTAGAACAAAACAATGCCTTCTAAAGAATACAAGAGTGTATTGTGCTGCTTGTGAAAGAGTTACGACTCTGATACTAGCCACCTCTTACCCCAGCTTGGAAAATCAACAAAATAAATTATACGTATATTATTATACTTGATTACATCTCGTATTCCTGTACTCTTTATTATATCATTACACTTAGTTAAATATTTTATTATTATGATGCTCATGATTTACTAATAGCCCGCCTTACAAGGTTAAATCTAGATAATTAATTAACCTTTGCTAAAGATTATTCTTCATGTAAATGGCTTGCTTATGATTTAAGCTCTCCCGCAGATGCGGAAAATATCCACATGGTTTTTGTGATATTCTGGCTCTTGTACAAGCCTTATTAATTCGCCTAAATGGCCTTACTTAGCAACCAAGATATATTTGGTTGATTTCGGAATATTTTTACTTGGAATGGCCCCAAAGTATGTCACGTGACTCTCGTAATCTTAGTAGTAACCCATCAAAGGCTGTGGCCAGTACATATCAAGCGACTTTCTGGGCTTTGGATGGCCTTATTAGCCTTGCGTGGGTGTCCTGGGTCTGGTGGGTCAGTTTCGGGCGTCTCTGGAGCCTGAAGCCTGGAGCCTAGCAAAGCTCATCACCAGCGACCTGACTCATGAAATCATGTGATTCTGGGTCACGTGATGTGATTTGCAAGTGTCCATTTGTACACTGCAATCGGGCGAAGAGAAGGTGGCTAGATATTTCAATCATTAACTCGGTGCTAGCCTTTGGATCCGCTGTCCGATTTCTCAGCTTGGCCTCCCCGTTCCCGCTGTCTGTCCACCATCCACCATCCAGGCCATCTCGTTACCTGCAGTACGCACTGTGAAAAATCGTGGATTTTTTTACCAATCGATAATGAGATTACCTCTTCCACGAAAACTACCACTTTTCAGACCATTCACCATGTCTTCCAGAGACTTAAGATCCATCACTGAAGGTTTAGGCAAATTGGGATTGTCCCAGCCAGATGCTGCCGCCAACCCGGCCTCCAATCCCGACTACAATGTGGTTGATGTTATGAGAAACTACATCACCAACGAATTACATATCATTTCTGAAGTCGATAAGGATATCATTTTCCAAGCTTTAGACTCTCCAAACACCTTGGATAAAGGTGATTTGATTATTCCTGTTCCAAGATTGAGATTGAAGGGAGTCAACCCCAAGGAAAAGGCCAGTGAATGGGCCGCTAAGTTTGAAAAATCCAAGTTTTTATCTGAGGTTAAGGCTGAAGGTCCATTTCTTCAATTTTTCTTTGATAAGAATTTGTTATACAACCTTGTTATTAAGGATGCTTTAACTAGAGGCAACAACTACGGTTATTTACCATTAGGTGTTGGTAAGAAGATTATCATTGAATTTTCTTCTCCAAACATTGCCAAACCATTCCATGCTGGTCACTTAAGATCCACCATTATTGGTGGTTTCCTTTCCAACTTGTATGAAAAAGCCGGTTGGGATGTCGAAAGATTCAACTACCTTGGTGACTGGGGTAAACAGTTCGGTATTTTAGCTGTTGGTTTTGAAAGATACGGTTCTGAAGAAAAATTAAGTTCTGATCCAATTAACCACTTATTTGAAGTTTATGTCAAGATTAATGCTGATATCAAGAAGGAACAAGAAGAAAATGGTACTTCTCCAACTGATGACAAGGCCAGAGACCACTTCAGAAAGATGGAAGCTGGTGATGAAGACGCTCTTAAAGTATGGAGAAGATTCAGAGAATTATCCATTGAAAAGTATATTGATACTTATGCTCGTCTTAACATTGTTTTCGATCAATATTCGGGTGAATCTCAAGTCAGTAAGAAGACCATGGCCGATGCCATGCAAATGTTTGCTGATAAAGGTTTGATCCATGAAGACAGAGGTGCTAAGCTCATTGACTTATCCAAGTTCAACAAACACTTAGGTAAGTGTTTGGTTGAAAAGTCCGATGGTACTTCTATTTACTTGACTCGTGATGTTGGTGAAGCCATTAAGCGTTACGAAACTTACCATTTCGACAAGATGATCTACGTTATTGCTAACCAACAAGATTTACATGTCAAACAGTTCTTTGAAATCTTAAAGCAAATGGATCTTCCATGGGCCAAGAACTTGGAACACGTCAACTTCGGTATGGTTGAAGGTATGTCTACCAGAAAGGGTACTGTTGTCTTCCTTGATCACATTTTAGAAGAAACCAAGGATAAGATGCATGAAGTCATGAAGCAAAACCCTGCCAAATATGCATTGATTGAAAACCCAGAACACATTGCTGATTTGGTTGGTATTTCTGCCGTTATGATCCAGGATATGCAATCCAAGAGAATTAACAATTACGAATTCAAATGGGAAAGAATGTTATCTTTTGAAGGTGACACTGGTCCATACTTACAATATGCTCACTCTAGATTGAGATCTGTTCAAAGAAACTCCAAGATCGAAGAAGCTGACTTATTGGACGCTAACCTCGAACTTTTGGTTGAACCAAGTGCTGCTAACTTGATTAGAACCTTGGCTCAATACCCAGATGTTATTCAAAGAGCTTTGAAGACTCACGAACCATCCACCATTGTTACTTACTTGTTTAACTTGACTCACATTGTTTCTCAAAACTACGATATCTTGTGGGTTGCTGGTCAAGAAGAAGAATTGGCTAAGGCCCGTTTGGCTTTATACGCTGCTGCCAGACAAGTATTGTATAACGGTATGACCTTGTTAGGTTTGACTGCTGTTGATAGAATGTAAGAGACTCTATGTTTTTGCTCTCTCTCACCCTCATAACAAACAAACAAACCAATTAAAATTGGGCATCCAGTTGGTGGCTCAAAGGTTCACTAATGAATAAAACCTGTAACGTTATATTTTAGTAGATGTGAATCAGTATGTAAATTGAATTAATGAAGCATTGTAAAGATTAGGAAAAACGATGTAGAAGAAGTATTACCACTAAAGGAATAAACTAATAATGAATTTTTAGGTTATGTGGAGAGAAGGTTAAAATCATTGATACAACATGTAAGGGCTGCATTTGATGGGTTATTTTACATGTAGATATATATGTATAGAGAGAGAGAGAGTTGTTTAATTGCTGCAAATCCGCACTTGCGGGTTGCAACCTTGGCTGCATGGAACTGTTTGAGAAGTATAAGGGTCGTTCTACTTGCTGTTGGATCAAGGATTGTGTCTTGAATATATCCGGTGGTATCAGCTTATTGCTTCTGGCATTGCTTGTATTGTATTATGTTCTTATACATCCACGTTCGGAAGTTTTTGTTATTTCGGGGTTTAGGGCCGAAGAATGTGGTTTTACAGAACAATCAAATTCAACAAAAGTATCAACTACCATAACCAAAGCATATTCATGGATTTTATTTGATGCTTCATTGCTCTTCCTTCTAACCATCTCTTCGTGTCTTTCATCTATTTGCTAGATCCTCAAACCCCAGGCAAGCTGCAGAATGAGCAGGAATCGCAATTGGGCAAAGTCTGAAGTAACCGGTCACAATGTTCGGGGTCTTCTCTTCTCAGCCATATAAAGATATATATATATATGTGTGTGTGTCTGTGTGTTTATGTATGGCAGGATAAATGTGTGATTTATTGTCTCCTATTGGCCAGTTGCTTATTAACCCATACTGCAAACTGGCAAACTGAAAGTTTAATTGCTTTCAATGACTGATGTGTGTATCGGCTGCAAGTATCTCTTGCTTGATGTACCTTTACCCACACTTACTGCCAAGGGTAATATTTCAGTTTTGGGCCTGTTTGATTGCTTGCTGCACAATTGCTCTCTATCTCTATTGTCAAACCTCGAGTTTTAGACATGAAACTGATCTGGTTTCGCATGTCAAACCAGCAGGTTTTGCACGTCATACAACTTAAGTAATGCGCACCTGGTACTACTTTACTGGCCTACCTTGCCTTTGATTTGACTTTACAAGACCCTTTTTCTCATATCATAAATGATCTCTGTTCCTCACGTTTGTCTCTGGCTCATGTCGTTTGTAAGCATTTTGGTTCCGGATGTTGCGCGATCCTGTATAATGCCCAGCAACCAATTAGACCTATTTAACCATCAAGTTCCCCCTCGTCCTAAACGTTTTACTCTCTTCTTTCTTTGTCAAGATGCTTTCTCAAACCATCAGAACTACCCGTGCCCTCAGATCTTTTTCTGCCATTGGTTCCATCAGAACCAAGGTTTCTCTTCCAGATTTGGACTGGGATTACAATGCGTTGGAACCACACATTTCTGGACAAATTAACGAATTGCACCACAGTAAGCATCACCAAACTTACGTTACCGGTTACAACACTGCCATTGAGCAATTTGCTGAAGCCAAGGCCAAGGGTGAAGTCAAGAAGACCATTGAATTGCAAAAGAACATCAACTTCCATGGGGGTGGTTACACCAACCACAGTTTGTTCTGGAAAAACTTGGCACCTGAAAGTCAAGGTGGTGGTCAACCTCCAGCTGCTGACACCGAATTGAGCAAGAGAATTGTTGAACAATACGGATCTCTTGACAACTTGAAGGCTCTTACCAACGCCAAGTTGGCTGGTATCCAAGGTTCTGGTTGGGCTTTCATTGTGAAGAACAAAGAAAACGGTGGCTCTTTAGACGTTGTCACCACCTTCAACCAAGACACTGTCACTGGTCCATTGGTTCCATTGGTTGCCATTGACGCTTGGGAACACGCCTACTACTTGCAATACCAAAACGTCAAGGCTGACTACTTCAAGGCTATCTGGAACGTTATTAACTGGAAGGAAGCTGCTAACAGATACACTGTTAACTGAGTGAGCGTACCTTGTTTGCAAGTATAAAGAGCTTATACTTGAAAATGACCCCTCACCGACACACCGGTTGTCGCGTAGTATAGGACAAATAAACGAAGTAAATTATGAAGTTGGGAGAATATGGCCGAGACTGCGGTCCCAGGCTCCAGTTCCAAGATGGTTGAACGGGAAGTGTAGATCAAATCAACTGGTGTGGGCATTTGTAGTGAAAAATAGCGATGGTAGCCAACATAATGTAGAGAATACAGCAGAATGTGCAATAGATCGGCCCTTACATTCGTTCAATTAAACCACAATTCCACAATTGACCAATGGACTACACCTCATCCACCAACACTTTAGTGTCAACGACCAAGAAAGCCAAAAGCATCAACGTATTGGAGACTTCACACAAGCGTTAGGATGCAAGGGGTGAGAGAGTGGCAAGAAAGCGATGTGCCTCGTGAATCATGCTTGGCAACAAAGCGTTGTAAGGGTACAGGCTTATGGGGACTTGGTTCTATGGCTACCAGGGATACAGTACCAGGTGCTATATGGTGGGCTGAAAAATTTAACAGAAATCAATGAAGTAGGAAGTGCAATCAGTGTGGCGGGTAATGATGTGGAGGTGTTATTTGGCAGTAAGGTTGTAGCCAGAAGGCACTGGTAGGGGGTGTAAGTGATGATCTATGATCTGTGATTCAGTCTCAGGAACCATTATCGTTGCAAATATCATGGATACTGTTCAATCTCACTTGCTGCAAATGTACTCTGGAGATGCTGCAAGAGTGTAATTTTTTTCAGGTAATTTATTGGGGCTAGGAAAATCAGAAAGGCTCTCTAGTGCGGCTGGTTTTTGGTCTACTAAGGGCAGTATGTCGGCCCCGGCTGCCTCAAACATTGGCTATTTGCCTGAGAGATACTCTTAAGGACAGTAGTACGACCATAAAGTGCGTCTGTTTTTCACTCTATCTGTACCTTTGATCTATGTGCCTCTCCACATGTGTGTAAAGATTTCAATCAATGCAAATGCACTTTGAAGTGAAGTCGTTTTTGAAACTAGCAAACCCATCGGACTAGAACCAAAGCTTAATCTACATGTATATAATTAACACTAGCAAACAATGCGAACCAGCCATCTCTAGACCTGGCTACACCTGAACCAACCTACTGGTGGGTTGACACCGGGATTACCCCTGTGCATCTGGAGAGTTGCAGCCAAAGCCCTCTGTGGCGATTTGCTGCAACTGCTGAGAGTGTTATAGTTGGAACACTTACCTATGGACTCCTCTATAGTGCCCTGCCAAGAATGTCGTGTCTTCACTTTATATGGGACATTAAAGGCGAACATTAGAAGTCATACTTAAGAGAATCTAGAATTTGGATGAGGGAAGTTTTCAGTTTGAAGAGCGTATATTGAAAAATGTCACAATCGGTTCACGTGGCATCCTGGTCCACTAGCGCTACTATGTACCCTGATTACATACATCTATCGGCATTCGGGGTATGTTACCGTGATCTTTGCTTCTTTGTTTTTTCAACTAACTTCGCTGTTGCCTCGCATGTTTCAAAAATGCACCTTTATCTGAAAAATTAGGTGAAACATTCTCTCTAGGCGATGAGCAACTTTTTCCGATCCACAGCGATACCAAGCACATTCGAAGGCCCTTGACGTGATGAACGGGTTAGATTCTATTTATAGCCTTTTCTTTTAGAAGTAGATCGTTTTAACTCGCCTGGTTCTTTTTATTTATTTATTTATTTAATTTTGATCTATAGTAAATGATTGATACATTTGACTGGTTATGACAACAGGTTTTTGAGGTACCACTAAAGCATAAACGTCACCTCGATTCAGCTTACCAACGCATCCGTGCATACCTTGGAATTTTTAGCGGGTTTTTGCTATTAATGTACAACTGGTGAGAGTTCTAGATTACAAATCACTTTGCTCATCCACCTATGTAATATAATATCCGGCATTTCGGAACTTCGCCGAACGCCCCGATCCGGTTATCCATCATATGTGGGGGTGGGTGCAAAGTGTATATTTTCTCAGGAAGCTAGTCACACATTAATTATTGTTTTGATCCAGTAGAGAGCCAGTTGCTTCCCTTTTTGAACTAGTGGCTAGGTAACTATTGACCTGTCACTTTCAAATCAATATGTCTCGACGCACGAGCTAGCCTGGTAGTTTACTGGCATTTACTTACGGTTTAACAAAGAAAACCCATCAAATCCGGAGAGATCCGAAAAAGGTAAATGTACAATTTCTAATCAGGTTGTCTGTAGATAGCGCATTTACGAAAGCAAAGCACACAGATTAAATTGCTAAGTTTTTAATAGCTATATTAAATTTTGTACCACTATGAAGAATTATAGTGCTAGGCCTGGGTTACAACACCTCCTATTCTATTGTGGTGACGAAAAAGCAAATTTTCGACGTTGTAAGCCCTGTCTACTAATGCCTTTCGACCTTTTGATTTAGCCCCGAGTCAACCCCCTCCTCCGAATAAACTTTCTGTGTGTGAGCCCTGGGATCTATGAAGAAGTAATATTGTATATTTTCAAGCAACTATCAAATATTATTATTACTGTTTGTTGCAGAAGAACTTTTAGCGTCTTATACGAAAGGTGGTATTTATGTCCTTTTTGTAACAATTCTACCTTTTAGTTTCTGCTAGTTAAGGACGCTGAAGCGAGGATAACTTACATGTTATTTTTTTTGGTAAAGCTGCACCCAGGATTATTCAATATATCGAGTTGCAGTATGAGCCATGCTGCCACAAGACCTCGGTATCTCTCCGCTCTTCTCCTACCTTACAACATACCCCTTTGTAATTAGATCTAACGACGTGAATTTGGCGTGAACTTGCGGAAAGCGCAAAATCATCTGAAAAGCCTCTCATTGCGTATCTGTATAACGACAGGTAACAATACTAAGAATTGATAAATTAGGTTTGATAGAATAAGTGACGTTCACTTCAAACGTTTCTCCAGGTTGTTCTCTTTTTTTCAGCAAAATAAAAAAAAAATACCTACCCTTATCACCCTCCCTGCTTCTGCTTCTGCTTCTGCTTCTGCTTCTGCTTTTGCCTCTGCTTTTTCTTGTCCTGTGCTTTTTACTTATACCTAAAGATTCTGCACCTGTCGCTCATCTTCTTCCCGGCATGAGTCAGAACGCAATATTTCAAATGTATATGTGTCTGGGAATGAACGAAATCCCCGGCTTGATAGTTGTCTTCCGTGATCCGTTCCATCTCTTGTAGTCACTTAATCAAGTCTCTTTGCAGAGTAACCCCAGTTGGATCGTTTTAGTCATGGGTGATTTAGGTTTGCGTTCAACTACTTCTGTTAATTTTTTTTTTTTTTTTTTTTGGTAAGTAGTTATACTTAGTATCTTAAGAGTGGAAGATCTGGTATTTAGAGACGTTGTGATAGATGATTCTACGGCGAATATGACTGTTGAGGCTTTATGAAAATAGCTTACCCTCTATTTGAAGTCTACGTGTAATATATACTGCAACATTCATTATAGAATATCTGCATATTCATTAATTATATTGAATTATATTGATCTGCTTCTATGGTGAATTGTAGTGAACTATCTTAAAAAGCTAATAAATATTGTGGTTAGAATTAAATCAATTATATTGAACGATTTCTATATTGTAATGAAGTTAATGTTTTATATGCCGAGGATTTAAAAAAGTATCTAAATGATTGGAATGTGAGAATATATAAGCAATTCGTAGGTTCTTCTTTAATTGTTCGGTATTTCAGTGTAGTAACTTTGCAAAGCTCTCTTTAAAGCAGGAACCAACTTGTCCCATCTTAAGATTCTCACTTCTTTATCAAAACCTCTAGGTTTTCTTATCTCGTAACCCATGATTCTTCTAGCTAATTCAACTCTATAGTCTTGATTGGTTGCGTGAGCGTTGAAGTGACTTGGAGTGTTGGAGTTAGAAGAAGTAGAAGAGCTGTCATTCTTAGAAGAGATAGGCTTTTTGGACCAGAAAGGAACCAAGTTAGATCTAACTCTACCTCTTTCTCTTCTTCTTTCGGCTGGATCCACCAATTCAGTACCAATAAGTAACTCGACAATCTCCACCACTTCCACAGAAGTAATGTAGTATTGGTAGTTACCACCATTGATTTCATGCTTGACATACAGTTTAGGAGATTTATGGCCTTTAGCTTCATCATCACTACTGGAATCATAGTCATCACTAACCCGTATGTCACATTCCAAACAACTGATTTCCACAACATCGGCATTCTTTGGAGGAGGTCTGGTGACTGGGTTTTCATCAGCACTTCCGACAATACTGAAGTTGGCTATCAACTTGTTACCGTCTTGGATTCTTTCGATTCTGATGATTCTTCTACGATCATTCTTTTCAGCCATGTTCCATTGTGGATAGCAGATATCTTCCACAGAAGCACCATTCACCTGAAGTTCCACTGGGTAGAACTTGGAGTCACTACCAAGAGATTCCTTGGGTGGTTTGGTGGTGCACCCACCTGCAGAGATCCCACGGATAACTCTGTATCTTTTTCTAGGCTTTTCATTAGCAGCTGCAGCGGCGATCTCTAATGCTGAGAATGGTTTTTCTTCTTCCTTGATATACTTGTATGGCGATTGCATGATGGGAGTGGACTTGGAAGTGGCTTGGTCATAGCTGTTGGAGGTGTAGTTGTAATTGAGGGGTTGCATTTGATCGTATGAAGGGGCGACTGGTGGGGTGTACTGAGATACCTGAGGCGACGAGTAATAATTGCCAGCATTATTGGCGTAGCCCATAGATTGGGTATCCATAAAAAGCATGGATGGATCGGAGTATGAGGTTGGGGTGTTACCAACTGGTACTGAGTAGTTGTTATTATGGGTGGAGGTGGCTGGGGCACTATGTATAAAGTTGTTGTTTGGAATAGAGAGATTACTATTGTTGTTGTTGTTGGTGGTGGTGGTGGAGTTGCTGGTGTTGGCATTGTTAGACATGGAGTTGGTGCCCATGTTACCGAAGGTGTTGAAATTGAGATTAGTGGTGGAATTATTGTTATTGGCATTAGTGTTCTCAAATTGTTCATATCCGTAATATGATTGACCAGCATTCATATAGTTGGAAGTAGAAGTGTTAGCAAAGGCCAGGTTTTGGTTTAGTAATGATTCTTCAAAAGATGGTTCCTCTAAAAAATAACTTCCGTTTAAAGCGGAGGTTGGTTGTTGAGGAATTCCACCAGGATGGAAGTTGGAGTTATCAGTAAACTCATTGATCTGATTGGGATCGGAATTAGAATCAAACATATCAACGTGAGAATAAAAGTTTGTGGTGGTTGATGAGAACATATGGGTTTTGAATAGTAGTAGTATTTGATTGGGTTATATTTTAGTAGTCAATGATTCCAAAAACGTATTAAATATATTGATGAAGTAGGATCACCATTAAAAGTATTGATGGAAGTATAGACTAGAGTAATAAGGTATAAAGTTGGAGGGTTGGAAATTAGAAAATTGACTATTGAAATTGACTATTAGAAAAATGAGCAAGGTATGTCTTTATATAAGATTGGTAATGATCTAAACTTAGGTTGAGAGAATTTTCAATATGTCATAGACGCACAATCAAAGACAACCTTGATACTGTAATAGAAGGAATCACAATACAAATAAGGTTTGGGGAGTGACTTACAAAATAAACTTTTGGCAATTGAGAAAAAAATATTCTTGCATTGCATATGTGCGCATCCACTAGCATGTAATACAAAAATAAAAATAAAAAATGTAAAAAAAAATAAAATAAAATAAAGAAAGAAGCAAACAAAGTGTACTACCAAAAAAAAAAAAATATTCGAAAACTACGTCTTTTTTAATGCTGGTAAAAGCTTCCCTGACCTGGCTAATGTCTAGTAGTAATACACGAGGTGTATTGTCTTGTTACCTAATAGTCTCAACCCCACACAACTATAGCGTACCATATAAAGGATTAACAACTCCCCACAACTCAGGACACAGGACACAGGTACTCTCTCCACATCATCCACCACTTGGGCTGTAAGTCCCAATGCCGACTTCTTCCCCGGTCATTACTTGGTTGATGCCCCTCATGTAGTTCAACTCACTCACATCGTAACCGTAGCATACCCTTTACATCCAACTCTGTTCAGGTACCGTAGTGATATCACATACTGGCCTATCATCCGGTTCCCTGTCCGAATCTTACCGCTTCACTCCGCATTTCAGAGAAAAAAGAAATTATGAACAATCTTATCCTTCTTCTTCGCTGCATTAGTACACGCTTTGTCACATGGAAGAAAACAATCAGATGCAAGGTTCGGATTATCACTTTTTTTTTTTCCTCTCTCACGCTCCCTCTCTCTCTGTGTCTGTCTCTGTCTCTGTCTTTATCTCTCTCCCTCCATGAGGAGCCTTGGCCTACCTATACTACTATAAGTAGAACTAACCGGATTTAGTTAGTGTTCATGTATCATTTGTTTGATAAATAAGCTCTATTGTAAAGAAGCATGATCATAGCGGCTGTGGTCTATTGGTAAACATTTTTGCATTTTTGCATTTTTGCATTCTTGCATTCTTGCATTTATGTTCATCATTCATCTGCATAGAACATTGATATTAATCAATACCCAGAGTTTGTTCCTCGGTCCCTACAACCTTCTGGGGGTCCTAATTAGGAACGTTCTTTGGGTAATTTTTTCACTAGTTTTCAATTAATATTTCCTTTGATTTGCCATTTGGATAACTCCGACCATTTCTATTAATTACCATTTAATTTGTTCTTGTTAATATTTTGTTAACGATCTACACTATATCATTTTTCTTTGGTCGCCTATATTTAATAATTGATTTTTTTTCTTCTACTTTCACTATTTGGGACCAAAGTTCTGGCAAAGGATTTCGTAATTGGGAAACCGAAGTTTCTAGTGGGTCAAAATGACGTCGCATGTACAAGGCAGCTTCTGGTGCGTCTTTCACAGCCTCCATGCCAGTCGAAATATGTATGGGCAGGTCAGCTTGACCCGTATCTATGTTTTGATCCAAGCCACTCATCTCTCTCATCGTCTTCGTTAGCCCTGCCTAATAAAAGAAACGAGAAGCTCATCGCAACCAGCGAACGCCACGTGATTTAGGTTATAGTTGTGGGTCTAAGCTTTTTTTGAGCTGGTCACGTGCGGCACGGTATTTTTTGTGGCCGCTTTATGCATCCAGCATGTCGGATTAGGGACCGAGTTTTTTTTTGCAGGTCATAACCCTAAGAATCAGAGTAAAAAGGTCATAACCCCTCTTCAAAACAATTATATTCAGAAGATTAAGAACAACAACCACCTGCATCGAACAAAGCTATACAAAGAAAAACGTAACCATTAGCTCAAGAATGACTACAATTACAGCAAGCAACTTGTGACTCAAAAGGTTCCAATAAACCCGTAAAGTATAAGCCAGGTACTATGTACAAAGTGGAAAAAATTGGTAATGTACCGCGTAATGGGTATCTATGAGATGCATATAGTTATAGAGAGGAGTTATTGCAATGTACACAAATTAACCTTTTTACTTACGACAGAGAACGAATATTTTCCGGAATCCAACCTGGTTTATTATTTGCTTTCTTCGGTAGACAGACAAAGTTTGATTATTTCCCGGGATTAATTTACTAGAGTCAAAACTTTATGATAACCCCGTTTATAAACTTTAAAATTGGTGCGTTGGTGCATAACAGCAACTTATTTGGGAATTATTTTCTTTCCCTCAACTTTGTTCACACACATTGTCTTCCTCATCTGCATGCACGTTCTCGGGATGCACCGGCAGCCTCCCGTAATGTAACCCATAAGTCTAAGCCCTGTATTGAGCAACATGACCCTTTACATACAGACGAACGCTAAAAGTTAGATTAACCCTATCAGGGTTTTGCATCACCTATCAAAGTCTCTTGCATTCATGTTAAAAGTGTCAGCAACAAAAAACTTTGCATCAACACTGTTGATAACCTCAGGTTCTAAGTTCAGATTCTTCAGTATGGGCTTAACCCTGTGTGGTTACTTTTAGCTACATCACCTAACCTAATCTAATTGTCCCCACTTGAAGCTGCGAACTAAGAAAAATCTCCGAATCATTCTTAAACAAATAGGGTTTTCGGGGTAAGGGAATTACATTTGGGGGCTAAATGCATTAACTCCTGTGTTCTGTATATATCTAGTTAGGTTATTTTCTTATGCGTCGAAGCCTACAAAAGAAGTCTACATTAGAACTCTCGCAAGATCTAATGCATGAATATTTTCCTCTATACTTCTCCGCTTTAAAGCACCTAAAGGCATTTTTGATTCGGCCCGGCACACAAGAATAAAAATAGAACTTCCAGAAGCCCGTCAACACAAACCAAGACGGTTTCGGGAGATCGGAACCTCTCAGTTTGGTGAAAACCCCTTGACTATGATTAAACTGATAAAGCATACTCCAAATCAAGCAATGCCTACTATGTAAGAAAATGTGAGTTTGAGCGAAATAAAGTTGATGATGTAATCTACGGCAATACCTAATTGCCCAAAGGTACAGTAGTTGAAGCAGCTGACAGACATTACACTTGCGTATATGTGCAATGTCATAAGTATTGTCTTCTGTTACTGTGGTTTAGTCAGTAGGAAAGACATTAACTGCGGTTTGGTCCCATCCAGAGACTCCATCGAGATGAGCTTAGCTTCTCTCCACAGTGATGATCAGTTATCTGACGTCACACATGTAAGTGAAGGGTCAAACGGTGCTAAAAAGTTCCAAAACGGAAAATGCGCAATAATTGATGGGCCAATGAAAATATCCACCACATCTGAAGTGGAGACAGTATAGGCATAAAGAAATTAACGGGCTAATGACGGGCAAATAACTGGATAAGATGGTAGAAGTGTAGGAAAAGTCTTTATCTGAGTGACATCATTAGCCAATTGCATTGGCAGGTTATGGTTTATGCACAATCATCAATGGCAAGATTAATTTTAGAGAATGTGTTCGTTATGATGCCATTTGTGGGGAGGCTTCAGTTAAACATTACCACTAGTTTTTGGCTATGGAAAAAAGGTGTGGTTCCGATTCGGAAACAGGGATACGTTTTACCTTACCGAATAACCTAAACTGGTCAATTCTTCAAGCTCATAAAAATAATTGCGTTCTTTAGGTTGAATTGAGGGTTCCTCCATGCAAGAGAACGAAAGATACGAATGGAGCCAGGCAATGCTGTTCTAATGCATGACGAAGAAGCTCATCGGAGGAGCAAAACTTTCACATGTCAAAATTATGATCATGATTTGAGGTACAGCCACATATGCAGCATATGTAAGGTTTTAGTTGGGGTTGCGAGCCCCTGTAATGTTTCCGGGTAGTTGCAGCCCGTACCGTGCGTGCATAGTAAAAAGCTGCTATAATATCTAAAAAGCCTAATATTACAGCCTCTTTTCCTACTTCAGACGCACAGCGCTTCAAACTGGTAAATGCCAGTGTTTTTTTTGGATGCACCTTCTTCCTCAACCCTTATCCAGCATCAAAAAAATTGGTATGGTTAGGCTCTCTTTCCTATTATGACCAAACTTAATTTTTAGGGTTTTGAATCTAATAAACCTTCGCTTTTTTGGTTATACGTCCGCGGTCTCAAGCGTTCAAAATACTTCCACCTACCAAAGGATCAGTGAATGTATGTGCTCCTTTAGTAGCAAAATGATGATGTGTGTGAATATTCTTTCAACATTCCCTTTACATTTTGCATTTCACATGCTTCCCTCCCTTTCCTTGGCCAGGCTCCCCATACTTCAAGTACTTCACATACTGTACTATGTACAATAACGTACCTATTTGAACTTGTCTTACCTATTCTTTAAACTATCTTTTATTCAAAGAATTCAATTGAATCTAGTTGCTAGTCTATTCGGTGTTTGTCTGGTGCTCCTAAAAATAGATATGTCAAACACTACTTCATCGTCTTCTCTAGAGGTATAATTTCTTATTTATCTTTATTGTAAGCATCGTAACATTCCACGTTGTAGCTCGATTTATTATAATAATACAATAATGATGTTGGTCCATGCATAGGCGCTGCGAATATTCATCGCCCACATATGACGCGTCCTGTACAAAACCCATCGTATCTGATCACGTGTTAATACCAAATCTAGAGATTTATCAATACTGTCAATAGTTTGTTTGATAAGGTACAGCCACTCCACAATAGACTTGTTCTATTCATGAGTGACCCTTTGCAAATGCCTCACCAGCACTCAGTAGCCACTCATTGGTATGATAAGCTACTCGGGTATTACTCTTCCATGAGCCAATCTCTCATGGACCTTTTTTTTGTTTTCATTCACTTCACATGCCTGTTTAGAAATATTCTCCAGAATACCAAGACAGCATAATCCCCACCCAAAAATAGACCTAAAACATAAAAGACTGTATTTATTATGTCCTACAAAGTAAGGTACTAGTCAGAATACTCGTAAGTGTAGTTTTATTATTCCCAGTACTATCTGCTATTATTACTATTGTATTAGCAATTGTTACCTATATTTTTTTTTATTTCCTGTACCAAAATTGTCTTGTCCTCTTATTAGACATGTAGGCTGGTTAGTCCAGTCCCACCGATTGTTGACTACCACAGTAACCTTTTATTTTTATTACTACACTTCTTCTGTCCCTCCTGTAACCACCACCATTATGGATACTATTGTTTCTTCTTCACGGAAATGATATGTGCATCCGATGATGTTCAAGTATTATTTCATTCAGTCTTTTTTTTTTTGGTAACTGGTTTTTTAGGTTTAGTTGAATGTAAATTTTCTAGAAAGTTGCAAAATATTTAAAAAAACGAACACATCTCCGTAAACCTCAGAATTCGCTGGTTGGGGAAACAATTAATTGTTGAGCAATCAAGAGCCACAATCGTTTTAATTGCACTAATTGCACTAGTGGGACTAAAATTAATTGTTTTAGTGGGCAGGGGGGGTGGAAAATGCAGCTGAAGATGAATCCTTCAATGGTGCATCATAATGGATGATTTTTCAGTGTTGGATATATTTTTACTAGATAGGATTAACCCTCGCATATTAGTAATAGGAATAAGCCACTCCCGGTATTTGGTCCAAGTGCAAACGTATCTATCTAGCATTAATAGCATGAAATTGTAGACCAGTCTTTTTTTAGCCAGATAAAGCTCCTGGTTCTGGTTCTGGTTGGTGGAGGGTGGTGGCGGCCCTAGCGGATATAGGGATTGAGGATTGAGATGTGTAGTGAGATTGTTGGGCTCTAAAATCCGAAAAATATCATTGTTACAACTTGGCATTTTGCCAATCTAGCAAAAGCAAGAACTAACGATCCTAGATAATAATTTATTAACCTATTTTCTTCCGGTGTGTGTTGCTAGGCCATGTAGACCAGATGATGTTTCAATGTTTCCATCATTACGTAAAGCTTTACGTCTTTACGCTTGCATTTGGTTTAATCTACAGGGCCATGGATCTCGATTAGACTTGCACTTGATCGAAACAAATGTGTAACCGCTTGTAAACCAAAAGAAAATTATTAGAAGAAATTATTTCGAAACTATCTAATGTCCTTCCCTAACAGTACCACATTTCAGTTATTACCGTGTGTACGTAAAACAGATGCTAATATAATTTTCTCGACTCCCCCCACCCCCGATTCATAACGCCCGGAACGTCTATTAAACGAATATTCGCTTGACAGAATATTCCCAAGTGGTCTAGACCTGGGGTATGAGCGTTTTGGTACTTAATTTTTAATGTCCAGATTGAGTTTGTTGATACAATTGAAATAAACTAATACGTTGGGATTTCCCCAAAAGAGAGCTTGCGCTATTCACCCAATGTATCTCTAAGAAATAATACTGAATGGGTGCAGTTAATGTCCGTTAAGGGCACTTCTAGTTCATTTCTTAGATCAATTCGTATTTTAGTGGGGACAGTATATTACATTCAATTACTAAAGTCAATTGATCATTTTATACGAAGACGAAAAGACTCCTAAAATACTCAATTGTGCAGTTTCCGCTCCATTGATTTGTTTTCTATCAAATACACTTGCCACCAACCTGTCTACCTTCATTACTGGGGTAATTGGGGTGTTGGTAAATGTGTATATTTATATACACCACCATGCCATGTCTGGATTAATGACGCGTAGAACACTGCAACAATCCAATCACTTACACAGGTGTGTGTCAATCCTTGCACTTGTCACTGTACAACCAATTAATATAGTGCAGAATGCATTTGTTCACACTACTACTAACCACATTTCAATATGATATGATATATGTAATTCTACGTTCGTTAATATGCTTTAGATAAATACGGTTTTAAATATGTTTATTATGAACAATTCAGCCTGTGAGTTTGTTAGACATCGTGATGATGTAAGCGTAACCATGCCCCGATAAAGAATCGAACAATAAGACCTATTAGCAGACAAACCAGATGAGCATCAACCAAAAAATAAAAAAGGACTAAAAGATCAGAGAATCAGAGAGTCAGGTTACTTTAAAAATGTTATGGAGCCCCTCCATGAAAAGCAAAGTACTCTCTCTCTCTCTCTCATTAAAGAAAAACAAATAGCCAAGTTACTCCAGCCTCATAAACTCATTAATGTTGGCTTGCCGCCATTTCTGTCAGTCAAAAAATTGACAATTTAATCCTTCTTATACTTTGGATAGTAAGTGTTGAATAAGTAGCCATCAGCAACAACCAAACCGGTAATGACGGCAGCGTGAATACCCATGACCAATTTACTATTGGTATTGATTCTGGCTCTTTCCACCCAAGCAAAGTAACCAGCCAAAGAACCTGTTATCACAACCAATGCTTGAGTAACCACAACGGGGTTTTGAAGTTCAGTGGCCACTCTGGACACAACACTAGATGAATTGGCTTCAACTTCAGATTCAACTCCAACCAAATAAGACTTCAATTGCGAAGCTCCCTGCTTTACAGAGTCCACAACCTGGTTGAAGAATGACTTGCCTTCTCTTTGTAATCTTTCAAGCTCTTCGTTGATTTCCTTGGCCTTTTCATTATTCTTTTCAATGGTTTCTTTGGCTTCTCTCTTGGCTTCTTTCTTTAATTTATCAAATTCACTTGGTTTCACGGTTTCCACATTTCCTGATGGATCAGAAGTTTGCTTAACTTTTGGTGGACTTGGTAATTTATCGGCTCCAGTAGGACCGGAAGAGGCAGCAGCATCAGCGTAAGACATATTTATATGATATTTGATATATAATTAATTGATATTAGATTCCAATTTCAGGGGGGGTGGGAAACAGGCGTGATTTTATACATGGGATTGGGTGGGTTGGCTGCCGTAAATGTCATTTCAATTCCGGGTCTTAAGTTGCTACCCTGACAGCAATAATGAAGGCAAGATCCGAGGACGCCATAAACGGGCTTTAACCTCTCCTACCTACATGTTTGATACACCAAAAAACAACTAGATCGGTAACCGACCGACAGACCTACATTTGTGTTTTACCTGCACCACCATGTTTATTTTACCATCAAAGTTCAATTGACCAATACGATAGTGATCCCTCACTACTCGCCTGTACTCAAACCCTGAAAGCCCCCTTATCAGTAACACATGCCGCCTGTGGGAGTGCGTGACTTTGATATGTCGCACCAGCCGTGTCTACGACAAGCGCCGCGACACCAGCCACCAAAACCGAGTCACGTGACCACTAGGGCCCGCGCCCTAACAGCACCAACCCTTGTTTTTTTTTTTTTTTTTTATTTTCGCACAGTTCCCTGCCTTGTCCTCCACACAGGCTCTGGTCTCACTGCACCAGCTATTTTGAAAATTTTCATCACCACCATCCTTTCCTCTTCATCGTCGATCGAAAACCACCTCCCCCGGCTTTCCACGTAATATTCCGACAATCAATACAACAGTAAAAATGTCTGCCCCAGCCGCTGCCCCAGCCGAAAAGAGATCCTTCGGTAGAAACAACAGAAGAGGAGGTCCAAGAAGAGGAGGAAGAAGAGATGAAGAAAAAGGATGGACTCCAGTCACCAAGTTAGGTAGATTAGTGAAGGCCGGTAAGATCACTTCTATGGAAGAAATCTACTTGCACTCTTTACCAGTCAAGGAATTCCAAATCATTGATTTGTTATTACCAGACTTGAAGGATGAAGTTATGAAGATCAGATCTGTCCAAAAGCAAACCAGAGCTGGTCAAAGAACCAGAATGAAGGCTGTTGTCGTCATTGGTGACTCTAACGGTCACGTTGGTTTAGGTATCAAGACCGCCAAGGAAGTTGCTTCCGCTATCAAGGCTGCCATTGTTATTGCCAAGTTATCCATCATCCCAATCAGAAGAGGTTACTGGGGTACCAACTTAGGTGCTCCTCACTCCTTACCAACCAAGGTTACTGGTAAGTGTGGTTCCGTTGCCGTCAGATTGATCCCAGCCCCAAGAGGTAAGGGTATTGTTGCTTCCCCAGCCGTCAAGAAGTTGATGCAATTAGCTGGTGTTGAAGATGTTTACACCACCTCTTCCGGTTCCACCAGAACCACCGAAAACACCTTAAAGGCTGCTTTCGTTGCTATTGGTAACACTTACGGTTTCTTGACTCCAAACTTGTGGGCTGAAAACACTTTAGTTGCTTCTCCATTGGACGTTTACGCTGAAGAAGCTCACGCCGGTAAGAAGAGATACTAAGCGTTTTCTAGTTTTTATTAGCTAGTGCTTAATATATTAATTATCAATAATTTCACTACTGTAGTAATTGTAGATGTAAGAGTAATAAAGTAGCTCTAGTTTGAGGTTATGGTGATTACGTAAGTGCTTTTTGATCCATATACTTTTTGTTTGGTATAACCATCGATTTTGCAAGCATCGTACCCCCCTTCTTATCACTCTTTATACCGAAACTAATCCGACACCTACAATCTTTTTTAAATAAACATATTATGAGGATATTATCCTCTGAGAAACTTATATTATACACTATAAAATGAGCATCAATGGATTAACCAGACCAATTAAGAAACTGACCAATCCACGTAATTAAATTCGTAACTTGAAAACTCTGCTTTTATAAATTAACTTGTAAAGCAACGTGCGGTCTTTAATTTTATTGATTTTTTTAAAAAAAAAAATATCAAAAATCACATCAACATACTTGTTCTTTTTCTGTTCAATTATTGATTTTTTTTTTTTCATTTGAATCAATTTAATCTTGAACAGCTTGTTCCATGACTTGATCTTGTGGCACAGCAAAAGCTCTATCAGTAGTAGAGCTCGAACCAGAATCTTTACTCCAAGTATTACTTTGAATATCTCTTCCTTCTGGATGTTGGTACAAGCAGTTCTTGTTGGTACATTTGGAAGCAAAACGACAGATTTCTTTAATTGGATGAGCAAAAGTACAATCAAGTCTCTTACACATGTCACCTGCACGGCATGGAACAAGGGAAGTAGCATGTCTTCTTGGACATTTGAAGTTTGTACATAAATTACCAAACTTACATTGCTCTAAGGCAACATCTGGGTTTGGTGGAGCAACAGGTTTAGCAGATGGTGGAGGTGGATGAGCCTTGCCACAATTGACATCAGTGCATCCCTTTCCAGCAGGACACCAGTCCAAAGTGACGATTTTAGCATTTCCATTGGCAGGAGTTGGATGAGCAAACGGACAAGTATCCTTGGTACATGCCAATCCATACTTACAAGTGGCTTGAGCCAAAAGAGCTTCATGCTTCTTCTTTTCTTGGAATTCCTTCTTGGACTTCTCCAACTTAGCAATAAGTTCTTGATCTTCATCTGGATGCAAAAAGTTACAAGTACCTGGAGGATTGGTACAGTTTGGATAAGCAAAACAATTCTTGGTAGGATGAGCAAATTCACATTCTTTATTATTACAGTATGGGAAATCAGCACATCTTCCCTTTGATGGTTTAGAAGCAAACTTGGTGACATGTACATTAGGATTAGGATTGGCCGAATCTCCCAATACCTTATTCATAGTTTGAGCATTAAGTGTTCTTCTTTGAATCGGGTTCCTGGAGCTGGTGTTTTTATGAATACCTCCACGTCCATGTTTGCCAGCACGGGAATCAAAATCTCTGCTGTTACTCTTATGTTGTCCTCTTGGTCCAGTTGGAAGAGGTGGAAGCCCATTTCCTTCACCATCAACTGGTGATGGGGAGAAATCGTAATGGACCTTTGGTGCTTCGGATGTTTGTGCTGGTTCAGTTCCTGCAATTGGCATAGCCACTGGGGCTGGTTGTATGTGGAATTGTTGAGCTGGTTGTTGTTGAACTGGTTGTTGAACTTGTTGCGGTTGTTGTTGCTGCTGTTGCTGTTCTGGCTGCTGTTGGCCGGCACCGCCCTGATGCACGCTTTGTATCCTTTCGATCTCTCGGTATACGCTTTCAACAAACGGAACGTCTATGGGTATATCGGTGGTATCTTTGACTTCCTGGGCGATTTCGGCAGTTGATCTGTTACTCACAATCAAAATGATGATGAATTCGGCAATATCGGGCGCATCGTCGGTGCTGTAGCGGTTCCTCAACTCTTGGATCAAGTTGGCCTTTAATTCCAACCCAACTGGGTCTTCTGGGGTGAACAGGACTGTCATTGTGGCGATGGGTAGAGAAAGTGTTTTTGAAAAACGAATGGCGATTTTGATGATCAATCGGATCACGTGGAAGAATGATTGTGGTCACGTGATTTCATGATGACCTTGCCCATATTCACTTGTTCCATATCTTCTGTGGTCTTCTACGGCACTACAACCAATACTCTATAGACATTATTGTATTACTGTTCAATCAGAAGATGTTGTTTTCGCTTACGTAATATATAACACCAACCAGCACCTCGCAAAGTCTGCTCTCTTCTGTTTTCGCAGCCAATAACCTGTTGGTTTCATCCTTGCGACCTCTTAGAACTATTAATAACCTTACCAATTCGGCTATTGTCGCTTTTGGGCTATACTAATTGGAAAAGTTCCTCTTTAACGTCTCCCAACAAATCCTTTGTCAAGCCCATTATAATGTCCAATTCCTCGGTGATTGTAGATGTCACCAAGATATATGAATAAAGCAAGATAAAATCTTCATTTGTAAGTTTTACCAGCTCATCGGAATTGTTTCTGATTTCACTCAATTTATAAAGCAATCTATCTTTGGCGTGTTCGGTAGATGCTGGCTTACTGGGTAATGGAAAGCCCAATCTCATTGCACTAGCAATAGTATAGAAAATCAAAAAGACTCTATGTTCAAGTTCACTTCTTTCTGACTCAATATAGTTTAAAACAAACTCTTCATTGGAATTAATGATAGGATCCACCTTAATCATAAGACTGATATTTTGGAATGAATCAATGATAGTAGACGTACTTTTAAGTAAATTTCTATAAGTTTCTTCGGGGAAACTACCTTTAAGACGGAACTCAAGAGGTGCTTGTTTAAGCAAAACTTCACATTCTGCCAACATTAAATTGATACCTTCTTCACCTTTTAATCCAATTAATCTCTTATTATTTTCATCATAATCCAAAGGACCTGAAGTCCAAACAATACCCAATCTAAGCCATAAAGTAGTTAATCCTTTCTTCAATCTAGCACGAGCACTATTAGGAATAAATACAGATGCCATGACTAATGCCCAAATAATACCAATCGAAACAGAAACAAATCTATGAAATGCAATTTCTCCAATAATAGGAGAATCTCCTCCTTCACCTCCGTCTTCAGAATCTTCTTGAAGCATACTATAAGAGTATAAAGCACTCAAGTTATACGTCAATAAGATAAATCTTCCAAATGGGTTATTCTTTTTCCAGAATAAAATAATATAAAATGAGGGAATAGTAATAATGATACCTGTTAAACATAATGCATAAACATTTGCATCTGTTACTATCCAAACCACATAAGCAACAAATGCGCCAATGAAAGTACCTATGAATCTCCATTTAACAGTCATGGTGGTACCACCTAAAGATTTATTCATCATAATACAATAAACTGTAAGAGCCCATTCAATTCTCCATGAATTGAATAATTCTCTTGTTTGAGGTAAAAATGCAAGTGCTGATAATACTGATGCACCCAACCCAACTCGAATACCGAATTGAACTTCTGTATTTCTGAATACTTTTAATGCTTTCCATAATTTGAAGGACCATTTTTCTTGAGATATTTCTCTTTGAGATTTCACGTTGGTTGGCCTATATTGACTTTGAAGGTCTATTAATGCTGCATTTAAAGTACTACTTTGACGATGTTGATCAGAAAAGCTTGTTTGATCTTTCTTCTTCCAGAATTTCAACCAAGACCAAGATCTTGACTCATTTCTAGCACTTTCGTATCTTTGGGTCAATTTCAAGAATTCCATTAATTCTGATGCATAAAGACCTAATAATGAAGCAAAATTACCGCAACAAGCAGCTACTTCTTCTTGGTCGGTCTTGAACGGTATGTCTGAGCTCTTAAATACCTCTTGACTGTAAAGCTTTTCTAAAGATTGTGCTTGTTTTGTTTCGAATAATCTAATGGCTTCATGTAAAGATCTTTGAAGGTTTTCAGTTTTGGCAAAAATAGTAGGACTGTCTTTACTATAATTTTCAAAAGGAATCTCTGCCAAAATTCCCTTGATGGTGAAAATAAATGATTTCATAGGTGGAGCAAGATAATAGACAAAAGTATCGAATAACCGTTCGTGAGAAGAATTATCTGAGATATGAGATTCTTGGAGATCTGGCTCTTCCAACCACTCTTCTCTAAAACTATCCAAACTTTGTATATCCACTTCATTTGAATGAAGTAACTTCCATTGCATCTCAGTAGAGCTTCGCAATGCTTGTAAATGTCTGGCCAAAGAAATAGTTGATTTCACTAATTCATTAAAGATTACCCATTCCTTTTCTCTACCCTTTGCCTTAAGCTCAAACATGGCTTCTTCATTATTGGTATTTAATTTGGAGATATTGCTCTTGAGCTTATCAAAAGCCAAGGTATCCTTTGGACTAATTTTTTCTCCTGACAAAAACCGATTTGATACTAATGATAATACTGATGACATGATATCGTACGAGTCATTAAGTGATGTTCGCAACTCCTCAACCGCACTAACTGGATATACAAGATAACATACGGCCACACTAATTATACATCCAACCACCACCACATCAAAAGTAGCTTTTAATCTATCCAATGGAATATTGGCTGCGTTCAAACTTCCTTCCTTGACTATACAAGTAACAATAGAAATGGATGCTAAAGAGCACGCAGTATTGGCTTTATTATGACGCATTTTCATATAAGCCACTATTCCCAATGCAACAGAACTAATTATTACATCAATTGCATGCGATATCTCGTCTTCTCCTCTATTAAAAAATACAGTAGATATGGTTCGACACACAAATGATACTGAGAAACTGAATAGAAGTGATATGATGACAAAGACAAGGGTTTGATGCATGGAACCCTTGGATCTTGCAGGATGGAAATAAACCGCCACAGTAGCAACCACATGTTTGGAATCAGTGGAACCAAGAAACTCATCAAATGGAGTCCAATATACACCCAATGAGGCGATGAAGTATGCAATGGAACATTTCAGAACACTTTGAAACACTTGGTCAGATGATAATGCAAAGATCGGATCACAAATCCGATGTATTCCGTTTTGGATAACTGTCAAATTACTGGAAGTCGTCAGTCTACCTAGAAGCGGACTTGTTTCAGTATGGACACTTCCGAAACTAGATGTAGATAGTGAAACAGGCCGTCTTACTCTCTCACCAGTACTGGCGAGAATTACCGACGATTGACGTTCAACCATCCGGATCCTTTTCGCCGGAGCCTCCGAGAGATCCGCCAGGTCTCCCATTCTGTTCCGAGCAATGTTATTGTATTTGATTATGTTTGACCCTTCACCAAAATGATGGTTATGTGATTTCGCACGTGAGCGATAAGGCGAAGTACCACCATCAGAAGTTTGCAGCAATACCGCCAACTGCTCTGAATGCCCCCAATGTTACTAATAAGACTATGACAACTGGTGGGTCGGGCCACAGGCTTACTCCGCGGTCATGTGGCTCCGTACCCACCTCGTATCTTGCAAATACGAGAACTTCGGTGCCTGTTCTAAGATGAGTGTGCAATGGCACGACTCACTTACAAAGTTACTTCATTCGGCCCCTTCCGATTGACACCATCAATATCATCGCCATCATGCTAGTGAAACGACTAATCTTGGCGCTGCTCGTGATCTCTAATGTCGTGGGAGCAGCCAGAACATTCACACTTACCAACGTCCGGAATGGAGCCTGTTTCCCTGTCTATTCTTCATCAAATGTAAATGTTTCTATGGAATTGAGTGATGAATCATCAGTCATCCAAGTGTTCTTGGAAGATCCGGGAGAAGCAGCAATTGACACTCTTAAACTCTATGCTTCCCAACTGTCAAGGCCAATAGCCAGCTTTCCTGAATCTCTTGATGGTGACCATAGTCCAATTCTTCATGAGGGTAGATCAACCTTTAGTGTTGAAGTCGCAGGTTCCAAAACTTACTGTGTCTATGTACCACAATTTTACTATCCATTTGAAAGGCCAGAAACGATTAGTGATGAGTTTTTGTATGCTCATCATATTTCTGTAGATTCCAAGTTTATTGGACAATACAATTTTCCTGATACAGCATCGTTGAAGGTTACCATTGATGATGAAGTTATGCCACCATATTTTTATAAAATAGTGTACTATAAGATGGTTTATACTATCATAATGGTTGGTTTGTTTTATTTAGTTTACACCCACAAACCAGTAGGAATAATACCTATTCTTCCGAATGATACTCAAATAATTGGTGACTTAATTACTTTAATTTGTGAGTTTTATTTGCTGATACCAGGGGGTCAATTTATTAGTGGGGTTGGTTTATATCTTGGCCTTACAACCCCCAAAATTGATATTTTAAAATATAATCCCCAAAGAAATCCCTTAGATAACTTGTTGATCAATATGATTCTTTGTGGACATGGTGTGGTATATGATTTTATGCATCCAGAAAAACGTTTTGCTATTCCCCAACTGACTGCTATGGTCTTTATGAGTCTCTTTTGTATCACCTTGATTTCCATTTTTGATCTGGGATACCATGAAGCAAGTTATGACTTGTATGACAATGGCTCCAATATCTTCCATGTACTTATAGATGGAACATTGATGATTGGAGAGACCCAGCAACATGATATAATTGGGGATTTTGAGGTTGAAGGAATTAAAGTGAAGCAGGTTTTTGAGCTGGTATCAAAACTTAGTATGCTTTACATAGTTTTTGAAGTCTGCAATATTCTTTTTAGATTTTCCAGGATCTTTAAGGAAAAAGAATCACCTATTTTGATAAATCAGGGAGCAAGAAATGATAAAGTGACATTATTCAAGCCATATTTATGGTCCGTGTTCTGCAGTATCATGTTTAATCAGTATTCTTGGGATTATCTTTACTCTAGATATATGAAGGCTATGATGAGTAAGTTATCAAGATTAGACAACCCTAACGATAGTATTCCTTCTTTATTTTTGTGGAATTTGATCTACCTGAATGTTTTCCAATATTCCCGTTTATTTGTCTATTGGTTTATTTGGGCATACGAAGACTGTGGTCTCAAATTCTCTGACTCTGATATCACAATCGTACACTTGGACAGTACAGATATCAAACCTGAGATAGCAAAGGAAGAGGAATCAGAACAAGAAGAAAGTTGGTAAATGAAAGGTTCTTTCGGAGAACTATTTTAGAAACGTATCAAATTCGGAATTTTGAAAATATTAAATAATTCATACATTCAATCTCCGGTAATAACAGAAACCAGATGATCAATGAGTCGTTTTCTCGGTTTATTCAATGAAGTTCAAAGATACAATAAATATATAAAAGACATTGAGTTTACCAAAACTTGCAAAATTTATAATTTATTACCTCTTGTTCTTGGTTGCAATGGTAAACTTTCAAGGACATTGTTCTTTGGTATACTATGTATACATAGTAAAGTCTAGCGGTCTAGATAATACCAAACAACTCTCAAACCTCCGACTCAGATACTTCTATGCACTATTGTATCATATCCTCCAGCTTTTCCTTCTCTCACAGCATCACTGTAACTGGACCGATGTAACGTCGTATTTGTGGCTAAGCACCAAAGATTCAGAGTCCCGCTTTCGCTGCTTCTTCCAACAGTCGTCTACTCTAAGCGACAACCAAAGTTGTCCCGAGAATCTGAGCCCTTAAACGATGAAGTCAAAAATCCATGGTCGTGAAAAGAATCAAGAGCCAGTAATTACTCCAATTTCACCTCCCAAAGTAAATATCAAGTACTGGTAGTTGTCACCATCTGAATAGACTTGACAACACATACCACCAGTCCTGTCAACCTCCACTATAACCACTGCCAATACTATCAACCTTTCATCCTTTCAATAAGACCGTTTTAAGTAAAACAATAAACCCTGGTTATTTGACGTTTGGGGCTTTGGCATTTCAGGTTTCACAGTCGTCTCATTGCAGATCATTCATAACCACTAACAGCCACAAAAGCCTCTAGATCATTAGTCTCCACACTAATGTTAAATGGTTTATTATTCACTATTCTACAACTCAATTGATTTTTCTTTCGTAGTATCTTCATTACTGATTAATCATACTATAAACAAGTTCGTAAATACTCTATAATATAAGGACATGATTCGTAAAATATTATTCTATTGCACAAAAAGTGCTATGATCCAGAGTGAATGGTTAGATACACTCTGTAATTTATAAGTTTATTTGGGTTTCAATTAGTGTTGAACTAATGAATGGGGAACTCATTAAACGAGCTCCATGATATGTTGATTGCTTTCGCTTTGATTAATGTTAAATTTTTTTAATTGTCTTCGTAACCAATGATTTCTCTGAACAAGTCTTCGCATGGAACAGTAGCACCTAACTTGGCACAAAGCAAGAAAACACCACTCAATTTTCTGTGTAATGAATAGGTTTCTTCTGGTGGTGGAGTTAAACGTTCACTTAACATGACACCAACGTTACCTCTGACTCTGTCAGTGATGGTTTGATCCTTGAAGTTGAATGGCTTACCCTTGTTATCAACAGGAGAGAAAGCTTCACCAAGAACCATGACGGAATCAATGTGAGCTTGGGTCATTTGTGGGGATTCTAATCCTGTAAGGTATCCCAACTTCTTGGAGTAAAGTTCAACGGCATCACGATCCTTACGAACAGCAGCACGAAGAACATTAATATAATCCTTAATGAAATCATCATTAAAGTCACGAGCAGCACCAAGATCGAGTAATTCAATCTTCTTGGTTTGTTCATTGTAAAGAAAGTTGGCCCAATTTGGATCAGTTTGCATAAATTTGAATTGTTTGATTTCCATAAGACATAATCTCATAATGTTGGATGCAATGTAATCTTTGGTTTCTTGATCCCAATTACCCTTGACGATTTCAATACCTCTCATACGTTCCATGGTTAAAACGTGTTCACCACATAAACCATGGAAAACTCTTGGAACAGTAAAGGCATCATCATCACCAATTAATTCTCTGTATCTCATCAAGTTTTGGGCTTCTCTGATGTAGTCACATTCCCATTTAAGTTCGGTTCTAGCGTTAGCAATGGTTTTATCAAGAAACAAACCAGCAGGAAGAATAGAAGAAGCAGTAAGGAGCATTAATAAGTTGTTTAAATCAGAATCGATTGAATCAGCAACACCTGGGTATTGGACCTTAACAACTACTGGAGTGACGGATTCAGAAACTTCATCATGAGCAACAGCAGTGTGGACTTGACCAATAGAGGCAGCAGCAACTGGAACATCATCAAAAGAGGCAAACATACGTTCTCTCCAGTTTTGACCAAGATCCTTGACAAGAACTCTTTCTAACTGGCCAGGAGGCATGTAATGAGCTGAGTTTTGAACTCTCATCAAGATTTGTTGGATTTCAGCTGGAAGAATGGTGGAGTCTTGGAAGGACATCATTTGACCGATTTTAAGAGCAGCACCTCTCATTTTGGAGAGCTTCTTGGCCATACGTTCGATGTTGGCAGGAGATAAGATCAACGATTTCATGGAAAGACTAGAAGTGTTACCAGTAGCATAGTGCTTAATACCTTGCTTGGCAGCACCAATACCCATACCGGCAGCCAAGGAACCGTAATGGAAAATTCTGGCTAATCTGGTGGATGGGACTTCAGAACTAGACATTTCAAACTTTTGAGATTCTTCATTGGACTGGCCCACTGGGACTTCACCAATGATCTTTGGATGGTCGAAGTGTGGAGCAGAAGTGGTGGATGCTTTGCGGGTGGATAATGAAAATGCACGAGATGAGGATGAAAAAGCACGCTTTTGATTCTTGGTGGTGGCACCAGAAGAACCAGAACGACGAGTGGATTTGGAAGCTTCGGTAACGTTGACGTTGACATTGACGGTGTCTGGCTTCACTTCAGCCATGGCTCTGGCTTGCACAGAAGTAGACTTGGTATCATCCCACAAATCGGATGACTGGTCCATCTGGCGCAATGGGTAGCCAGCCCAAGAGTAGGCGTAGACTTGAGCAGCATCCCTCTGAAATGCAGTACAAGCACCAGATAGCACTTGTGAAGCAGAGCCGGCAATAGCAGATAACTGGAATATGTTCTTACTAACTGACATCTTGGGAACGATGAAACTTGTATTAGACCCAAAAGTAGATTTGGTAGTAGGATTTGCTTTAGATGAATATTATTGGTAGTAAGTAATAACACAGAAATAAATTTGGCGTACTCTTCTTTCTTATATAAAGAAAGCGGGATGAATGGAGAAAACTGACCCGCCTTGGAGGTTTTGTGATGCCAGTGGGGCTGAAAATTTTCGGCCACGGGGAGAGAGTGGCACCGCGCAGAATTTCGGGGGGTTTTTTTTCTGGTGGTGGTGGTGGGGGTGGGGAAATATGGGTAAGCGTGGTGCGAATCGCGCTGTGACTCAGTGGTAGAGGCTACTAGTATACTCTGCTACTGGCTACTGGCTACTGGCTCTTGTACGTGGTACCGCTACGGGAACAAGGGAAATGGGAGAGGCGGGTCTGTTAGCTTTGTTCAGTTAAGGGATTGGTTGGGGTGGTGGACGTGGTACCCTGAAGCAGCTTCAGACGGGCTGTGGTTGTACTACTTTAAGTTGCGGTGATGATCCCATGTGACCTACTGTTGCTGGTAGATTGTAGTGGGAGAGTTCACTAGCGGTGGTACCAGTGAGTGAATAGTAGATGGTGGTGGGGCACATATCGCGGGGATTTTGTGAGGGCCTGGAACCCACAAGAATCGAATCTCAAAATGTTAGCCAGTCTCAGACAGGGGACTGAGATTCTGGTCTTGAACCTTTGTCCCCAGATTGGCGGCTTGCTATTGCTATTTCCAGAAGATTACTTGTGGTGGCCGGTATCGCTAAATTACTGACATATAAGACAAGGTTCAAAATCTGTGGTCTCTCGCTAGGAAAAAAAAAAAAAAAAAACCTAGGCAGAAATCGCAGCAAGTGGCAAGCCCCCGGCGGGGTGGTGGTACACGAGATTAGCACAGCAATTGGCAATATCGCCTAACACCGGCCATCAATACTATAACCATTTTCTATGTTAGGCTACTGTCAAAGCTGTCACTAGATATGAGTGACTGAATCTGGAGCAAAAGTGTTGATGGCAATCGTTGCTACAGGGATCTCTTTTGTTTTACTCTGATTTGTCCCGAGGTTTTGTCTGGTTCCATCTCAGACTTTTAGGCCCTTTTCACAGGCTCTCCGGTCCTCCGAGATCGTGTAGATTATACTTTCAATCATAACAACGGATATGGTGGTAGGTGACCCGGAAAAGCAAGGCCAAGACCACCTGCTGCCACATCAAGCTGGGACCCAAGGTATAAACCATTCATATGCTACAATGTATTGTTTTTTCAAACCGAAAAGCCTCCCACTAGCAGCCCTTCAGCCCACCAGCCTATAACCAGCATGAAAAATACGAACAAATACACGCACCCAGTACAATTCGCCGAGCCTATACAATAGAAACACGGTCTGCAAAAAAAAAATCCCATTATCACAGTCTGGACGAAGCCAATGGCACCCCAGACTCCCATGGCACTGCCTATCAAGAGATTGCACCATCGTGGTAGTACCGCTCGGTGGTGCCAATGTTTTATTTTAACCTTTTGATGGCGTTCTTCTGCATTTTGACCTGTTCTTTTCCCCTATCACATGGTGGGGCTGTATCGGTACGTCTTGGTACCTCTCGGTATGCGTGGCACCAGTTCCCACTGACACTGACACCGGAATCGGTGTACCAATAGCCCTTTCCTAGTAGTGCCCGTATTATCCTTCCATGCAGCAATTACTTAGCTCATTGCGATCATGCTGTCCATGATGTTGCACGGGATGGGCTCCTGTAGCGATTGCAACCCTCTTCGCATCCATGGCAACTCTTCAAAGTTGTTCCAAGTTGGCATCACTAGTTTTTTTCATAAAATGTCAAATTTCTACATTTATTGATTTCTCCGTGGTACGTGCCCCTCGCACTCCTCCCTAAATGTCGCTACACTTCCAAAAAACCTCTTCCTCCCCCTCCCCCACCCACCATACCAAGAAATCGGTCCATGTTTCTATTGTCACTAAGAGACAGCAATTGCTGTCGCTGAAAAACCACACCAATCGCCTTCTCCCCCACTCCTTTCGTCCCACTCTAATCCCTTTCAACATAAGCCTTTCAGGCTTGGAGTCGCAATCTGGAAATTCGTCCAGTGGCTCTAAAAATAGTGTCTTTTTGCAAAGGACGTGCCCCGATCGCCCATCACACCCTCCAAAAAAGATCTGGGGTACTGCAGGCACATAACCTGCCACCACCATCATGACCACTTTTCCACCTACCTTGCCCTGAGAGGATTCACCAGGGCCCCCTGTCCCAGCCAGCTCCCGATCCCTGATCATCTCCATTCCACCCTGTTTCACCGACACGTGATCCTGGTCACGTGTCGTCCTATCTGTTTACGATACTATTATTATCCTGGTCTATTGCCAGCGATCTCTTGTGTACAGGACACCCGTTTGTTGATAAAGAAAAAGCCCAGATCTAAAAGGTCATTCTTCAAATCAGAATTGTTCCCACCCGCCGGTACATCTCTTCAAACAATGGCGAAACGCAGTTCAACATACGGAAGTCCTCGTGCTCCAGCAGCCGAAGAATCGTTCAATCCTTACGAAAATGCCAAACGTCAATCGATGCTTGAACAACAGCGAAGAGAAATGTTTCAAAGGTACAATTCGCCCAAAATCATTATTAATGATGATCCGGTAATTCCTTCGTATCCTATCCTCGAGCTGCTGAAAAGAAACGCAAACTATCACTTGAAAATTGTGGTCGTAGGTGATGGTGGTTGTGGTAAAACATGTCTTCTTGTGAGTTATGCTCAGAATAAGTTTCCTGAAGTATATGTTCCAACTATCTTTGAAAACTACGTGACTTTGGTTACTACTCCAAATAATAAACTTATTGAATTAGCATTATGGGATACCGCTGGTCAAGAAGAGTATGATAGATTAAGACCTCTTCTGTATCCTGATGTGGATATTTTATTGGTTTGTTTTGCTCTTGATAACTTGGTTTCTCTTCAAAATATTAAAGATACTTGGTTTCCCGAAGTCAGTCATTTTTGCCCCGGTATTCCAATTGTTTTGGTGGGTACCAAGGCTGATTTACCTACTACCATTGATCCTGATCTTCCTATTCAATTGGCCACTGAAATTAATGCGGTTGGTTATATTCAATGCTCGGCAAAGTCCATGTTCAATATAAAAACCGTGTTTAATTTTGCCCTCAACCATTTCCAAAAACAAGTGGAAATGCAAGAACAAGTGGAAAAATCCGCTGGCTCAAGAAAGAGATTATCTAGAGTTTTACATGGATCTTCGGTAGGTGGTTCTTACAGTTCTCAAAATTTCCATTCAAGAAATGCCTCAGGAACCTCCAAGAGAGGCCACATAAAAAGTGACTCTGCTGCTCTTTTGGATTCTCCGTTGGTAGAAGACGAATATAACAGCAATCCTTATGGTAATTTCCAAGGTGAAGCAAAGTATAACGAAGAAGAGTTTGCATTTACGCGAGACGATAGACATAAGAAAAAAAGGAAGAAGAGATGTGTGATCTTGTAAGGAAACGAACAAAGAAATACATTATTAATTATTTCTTTCAACTCCTTCCCATGTCACCACCGTACTTGTCCTCATTACCTCTTTTTTTCTTAACCATCAGGCAAATGGATTTTGCATGAAAACGAGTTGGCACGAATAAAATTTCATCTGTTTTTGCAATTGCTTTATTCTGTGACATCTGACACCACTTAGAAGTCAATACAGCCATATATTGCATCGAATGATTTTTTAAGAGTATATAATCAGTTCTAGACCAGGCCAAAGGTTTTTCACATTGGTTCATTACCAAGAGTATATGAAGGAACTTTCCTTGGCCCCAGTTTTTTATCTGAACTCTTACGGTATCCCCAATGATACTACAATTCCCCGAACCTCGGGGATGTACTAGCATGTTATATTCATCAGCAGGGTTTCGATTTAATAGACCTCATCAATCAGCCCCATAAATAGTTCACTTCATTAATTACGTTATAAATGTCCAAACAAAGAAAAAAAGGAACCCACTGGTTCTAAGTTCTAGTGTAGAAAGTGTGAAGGAATGGTTAATTTTGCAACCATGTGGAGATGTAGATAAGTTGCAAAATTGGCGTTTTCTGATCATCTTGAAAATAAAAGGTTTTAGGTGTTTCAAATTTGAAGCGATAAGATGGAAAACTGTCAAAAATTACAAGGTTAGGAGCTGCTTGATTTTACTATTAATTACAACATTATATTGTTACATTCATATCAACAAGATATCTAAATGATACAACTGATGACATAACTGAAGACCTCATGTCATATGGGTTCAAGTACTAGTTTTTAACTCGTTGGTTCCTTAATAATTCACGATATTTCAGCTGGGTATATGGGAATTTGTTGCAACCATTTAACTAGACTTGCTACATTTTGCAACTATTTGCATTTGTGAAAAATAATATATTTGGTGATTTGGGTGCCAAAAAAAAAAGGAAGTTGTGAATGGTTACCAACAAAGGCGATAAATGGCAGATGGAGAGTTATTTTTTTTCGAAAGCAACATTTTCAAAAGTTATTGCTAGACGACTATTCACATGTAATTAATTTCGGCTAGGTTTCATTATTACGGGAGGAGATGAGATGGCACAGAGTGAGCAAGAGCTTTTGCAAAGCATACCGAAAAATACTACTGGAAGAATAGCAAGATAGTAGATTTGAGAACATGTTATATTTGAACAGGATACGATGATGGGTGAAATCGGTATCACTTGGATAAACTGGTTGGTCCACAATTGTGAAATTCTGTATGAACACCCTAGGAACAGTTTCGTCAGGCACTTGGTAAAGCTAGCATTGCAGCCGATAATCCCCAAAGCAGCCGAAACGTCATGTAGCTCACCATCTACGTTCATTTCCTCACAGTGGTGATTACACTGGTCAAGGACAACTACAAAGGTTTCATAGAGTACCATTTTTCACCAGTGAAAAATCTCACTACCATAGCAAATGCACTTCGCCATTGCCAAGATTCGAGAGAGCTAGTGTGGGTCCCAGCGCATTCCTGCCACAGCCTTACCCTCTTCCTACCATTGCTTGCTATGACTGGGTCGCTGTACCTATGCTGGAAAATGTTCACCAGTGTAACTACTCACGGCTAGGCTTACCCCGAGTCCCGTACTTTATAGACCCCCCCCCCCCAGTAGCGAGACAGTCGCGTGGGTTGGTAATTTTCTAGTACCGTTCTCCTCAGTCGCGGTAGTAGGTCTGGCACTCGTCCCACCAAACTACAGCAAGTTTCTAGTACAGCAACCTAACCCCTAAAACAAAAACCCCTCCAACATCAACCCAACCACCCAGCCAAATATATAAGGCGCTTTTGCTAACCCAATTTTTCCCTTATACGTCTCCTCTTTTCTCTCTCTCTCTGTCTCTCTCCGTTCCCCGTACTAAGCCAAAGTCGCACACTAGCCCACGGTTCCTGTACACATGTCGACAATATCAATCAGCCCTGGCATTGCGATTGATCTACACTAAGTCTCCCATAGTCCTAAGCACGACTGCCTCTCCATAGCCAGACCGGACCCAGCTTGATATCGTATCACTCGTTCCCGAGTCAGCCCGAGTCATTTCGTGCACAACTGTCTACTCCATATTCCGTTTAATTGATAATCCACCGACTTTAAGCACCCGATTTACTCCATCATTGAGTTTATAGCAAATCGTCTTTGAACAAGACAGTTGATATTTCACAGTCCCAGACATCACCACACCAAAGGAAAGTCCCAACCTGAAAGAAGACACCAGTCAGTCCCAAAGGAAAACTCACGAAATTAAAGAACCAATTGCTTGTATCAATTTTTATTTATAATTCATGGTGATGAAACCTACCGTCTCAAAGTTGGAGCAGGATCTCCTCAAAAAACCGTCCACTGGCATTGACGATAAAGATATCGAGATCCTCCTCTCCCCCAATAACCTCGGCGATGCCGGTAACAAGTCCAATGATCATTACAAGGTGCGATTATCTCCCTTCAGATACAAAATCCGGTCAATGATCTTACCATATGTCCGTAAAGAAACAAACATGCTTGAAAAACTTCAATCTAGCATTCGGACTCCATTTCTTGATTTTTACTTTGCATGGACCGCCAATTTAGCATCTCATACTTTCTATGTGCTTATGCTTCCAATACCCATTTGGTTTGGTGCCAGTACTTTAGCTCGGGATTTGGTACAAGTTCTAGGTTTTGGTATTTACTTTACGGGGTTTCTTAAGGACTACTTTTGTTTACCAAGACCTAGATCTCCTCCAGTAAGAAGAATTACCATGTCGGGTTACACAGCCAAAGAATATGGGTTTCCTTCCAGTCATAGTGCCAATGCTACGGCCGTGACTTTGGTTCTTGTTGCAAAGATCTTGGAAAACAGAGATCAATTTACTCACTCCACCTATGTTGCATTATTGGTGACATCAGCCATCTATTACGTATCGTTGATTTTTGGAAGACTTTATTGTGGTATGCATGGATTCTTGGATTTATTGGTGGGTTGTGGTGTTGGTACCGTATGCTTCCTCTACAGACATTATTTGGGAGTTAAATGGGATAATTTCTTATTTGGAAACAGTTACACCGTTACTACAGTGATTGGAATAATTGCTGGATATGTTGGATTGATTCATATCCATGCTGAACCAGTCGATGATTGTCCATGTTTTGATGATTCAGTAGCATTTATTGGAGTTCTTATTGGATTGGATTTATCACATTTAATTGCTTATAAGACTCAATATTTGACCTTTAGAAATGCTTATCAAGATCCACTTTCAATTCATTTTGATTTCGATGGTTTTGGTTGGGCTAAAGTGGTTATCAGATTAGTGGTTGGTGTTATTCTAGTGGTAATTTGGAAAGCAATTTCCAAACCAATTGTTTTCACAATTTTACCACCTATTTATAAAGTGATTGGGGTTTACTTACCTCGTAGAAATTTTATTGCCACTGCATTTACTGATAATTCTACTCGTCATATCAGAAAAACTTCGATTTCTAATTTAAATATGGACGAATTGGGAGCGAATACCATTGGTGATTTCAATAAATTCATTAAGGGTGTTACTGAACATGATCAAAAGGCAGCCTTTGGTCCCGAGACCGATATTGATTATTATGAAATGGTGGCATATGCTAACCAATCACCCAAAACATCTGTCGAAGAATTTCCTAGTATTGAAAAGACTGTGACAAATACAGAGAAGGTTGTTCCTGTAGCTGGAGTGTTTAAGCCTAGGTATGACGTGGAAATTATTGGTCGTTTAATTGTTTATGCGGGGGTAGCAACCACTGCTGTATGGGGGTTCGAATTGGTAACCGATTTATTATGTTTAAACTAACAGAAGTAAATGAAAGTTTAAAGTCATAGAGCCAAAAATCAACCATATAATAAGATAAGAAATCTCAAAATCGACGTAAAAAAAAAAAAAAGTACTTGAAAAATACCAATCGAACCCAGCAAATTCACAATTACAACAAACTGAGCAGTAAGTAAGCAGGCAATGAGGTAGGTGATTTTTTAGCCAAATTACCATTTGTGCTAATTTCTTTCAGTAATTAATCAGAAAAATTTAACAGATGGTTTTATGCAACTGGGTTGGACTTCGGACTACTCCGCTCTTGGCTAAACAAGCGTGTTTGGCAAAGGGTACATCGCCAAATTGCCTTGCACCACATATCCTAAGATACCCATCCCCACCTGGACAGACACAGTACTCATTAAATGCCGACACAGCCTGGTCCATTGTGTCACCAGAGACCAGCGACCAGAGACCAGCGACCATGTAAGATAGTTAGAACCATAAATATGTTCAAATAGGAGGAAGAAGTAGCCAATATACCAGCAAACTAAATTAAGTGGCATGGGGGTTGCACTGAATTTTATTCAGCTCTAGTCAGTTCGAGATAAATAGTTACATAGAGACACAGTGGAGAGAATTTTAGATATTATTCAGAGTTGATAAATTATGGTGACATTTGGTTAATGATAATAGCAAACGAAGCAAATTTATTTATTGGCCATATAACCACATGGAAGAATGTGACCAATAGAAGAAAATGATACGAAGTAGGAATCCAAATAAGGAATGGTAGTAAGGAAGCGACGATTCCATGCATTAAATATGACACCATTTAACTGAACTGATCTTTCCATGATTGCCTGACATTAAAGGAAGCGGACGATCAATCACCCAGAAACCATTGGTGGGGCACCAAAAAAGCAGACCGAGATTATTCAGTCCCACCTTAACTTGACTAGACTGGCTCAAGCACGGAAATATGACGATCTTTTGTGTTACACCTCATGCTTAAACCTGCAAAAGAAAAGGTTTGGCAGTGAGTCCGTACAGAAAATAGTGAACCGCCACCGGCGCTTAGTGCCACTAGACCCCTAAATGGATATTGTTCCGGGTGGCTTGGGCCAGTTTTGGCCTCTACCAGTTGCACATTTCCATTTTGAATATCCGAATGGACATTCAACATATGTGGGTTGTGCGTGAGTGAGTGTGAAAAAAAAAAAAAAAAAAAATAAAAAAATAAAACCCCATTTGTTTGTTATTGTTAGACCCTTGAATCGTATCTGGAAACTTGGGGCTACACACCGTAAAAGGATAATGCCAATATTGTGGGACTTGTGAGGCTATTCACAAGAAAAAGAAGAAAAAAAACAAAAAAAACAAATAAAAAAAACAAGAGTTAGCGAGGATCATATGATGCCAGAGATGAAACACAACCCAAGCTCTTTTTTTTTTTTTTTGTTACTTGTGATGTCGAATTTTTGTTCTCAGTAATCCCACACTCAATGGAAGGTCTCGGACACATCTCCGGTTCTAATTCTCATCAATTACATCATTGTCTCTGTCATTTCCATGTAGATGTGTGTCTCTTATTTGCGCTTCTGTTTTCCAACAAGAATGCACTTGTGGTTTTAAACTGCGTTTATTTTATCTGTTGTGAATGTTACGTCATGTAGATCGGTGATCGCTGTCATACGGCAATATCCGAAAATAACCCCAAAATAAACAAATCGTTTCTTGTTACTATAAAGCTAATATACACTCTTTGTTACTTTTCCGAATTTAAACTAACCGTAAATTGGTTCACATACGTCATCTATCCATTAGCCTTTACTATAGTCTACTGTATCAGCACCATCAGCTTACGTCAGCGCTCCAAAAAGGTGGGAACTACCAACAAACTTGATCCCAACTTTCTCAAAAGTCTCACTAATTCTTTTTTATCATTCGTAGCAAACATCTTTCAAACAAGAGCTACTAAAATAAAAGACCAAGGCGAATTCCTTAAACCTCCCTACACACTCCATTCCCATTTCAAGGTTTTTTCCTCCCTCCGTCCTCCTAATACTTTCACGAGACCTTATCTCAAACTGATCCAACGTCACTCATCATCATATCGGATCATCTGGGCCGCCACCCCCACCAATTACCCTTTAACTACAAACCAAGTGACATATCATCGTTTCAGAACCCTTTTTTTACTGCCATCACCGCTTTTGTGAACACCCTTCAGGTGCGAGTACAATTACAGGTCACAAATAGGATAACAGCATCAACAAGACCACAACCAAGTGAAACCTGAACCCATACCATCCTCCGTGTAAGTCCGTATTGCTTCATTGACCTGGGTAACACCTGTTTGTTAATCTTTTATTTTTGTTTTATTAATTTGTACGAATTTCACATTAACTTGCCAATCAGGGTATGAACCACAATCCATAATCAACACCAGTTTAATCCGTTTATTTTAATTCCACTTTTGTTCATTATATCAAAAATCATTTTCAATATTTTTTTTTTCAATTTTTTTTGTTTTCTTTCTTAAGTACTTTACCTTCTTCATTGTATTAACATGAACGACGCCTATACTACTTCACAACCGGGTCAGTCAATTTACTATAATTCCAGTAATTCTCAATCGGTTCCTCCTCCAGCATCCACCACCAATAATACCTCCAATTCCCCTAATTCAAATGCGAATGTTACCTCTTCATCTTCTACATCTAATACTCAACCCACAACTGCATCTTCATCAAATACCAATGTTATAAATGATATGTTTTCTCGATTGAGTCAATTGAATAATCATTTTATCACCTACCAAAATTCAAATAATGAAAAAATTAATGAATTAAATTTGAAATTAAATTATATCAATGAGTCAGTTGAATCAATGAAACAAAATCTAAATAATGTTAATCAACAAATGTTGCTAATTATTCAAAACCCTTCCTTGGTGAATGGATCTTCTTATTCCAATTTTCAAAATAGTCAAAATAAATTGCTCGAAGTTTTTAATAAACATATAGCGAATTTAGGCAAAGATATTGAAGAATTAGCCATGAATTCTCCAGTTCATCCACCTCCACAACCTACAAATCCACAATTACAATCACAACACATTAATCCGCATTTACAACCCCCTACAATTGTTCAACCAAGAAATGGCTATACTGAAGATGACGTTGATGTTTTGAACCGACAACCCTTCGGAAAAAACCCTCAAGCTTCAGTGTCTAATCCAACATCTCCATTTATACTGAATCGTTTCAATTTTGATATAAATTCATTCCCCACTACTAGAAATCCTCAATCAAATACATTTTTACAACCTCCACCAGCATCTCAAGGTTACAATATAGCAGAACCTATTAATTTACCAAATACTATAAGAACCAATTCAAATGAGTCTGATAATATAGATAAATCAAAATCTAGAAAAAGAGGAAGAAATTCAAAATCAAAGCAATCTCAAACCCCTTATATATTACCTTTACCAATTCCTAACGATGACGACCAAACAACCAAAACCAGTTCCAATGGTTCAAAATTTGTTCCTTCACTCCCATCTAATACGTCCGCACAGTTTATTTCAGTGACTCGACCCAATGAAGATGTATTATCACCAGAACAAGAACAATCTCGTGCTGATTATTTCCCTGCCGATATAGAACATAATATTCAGGACTTAAATAATACAGCAACCAATACCAATGAAGAAAACAACGACGAAGAAGATCCAGATAACAAGAAAGTCAAAAGTCCAAAGAAGAGAAAAAAGGGTAGTGGTGATTCAAAGTCTACTACTACTGGTAATAATGATGGTACCACAGAGGAACTCCCTGCTGATTTACCTAGATATAAATTAGAAAGAAGTTTGAAAACAATTGCTGATATTTGGAAGGAATATGAATACGGTCTTAATGATAAGCCTCCGCTTAGATTAATGGAAGTAAAATATGGAACCAAATGGAGAAATGAAACTGAATCAAGAACTTTCTTGAGAAGAAAAAAGATTTATGAAGCAATTGAAATAGGTAAAAGTAAAGGGTTTACTGAGGAACAAGTTATTAATGATTTGGAAGAGTATAGAAGTTATGACAATAATGGAAATACTAAAAAGAAGCCACTACTGTGGTTATGTACCAATGTTCCAGAAAAATACTCCGCTTAGACTTAGATCAGTCTTAAGCTACCACTCACGGTTATAATCCCCAAAATAATGCAAGCTATGGAAAGAAAGCTAAATACCAGTTTAATCTCGTATTTTATGTTATTTTGCTATTCCCTCCTTCTTTTTGATCCACGTTTAAATCTGATCAATATCCATCATTATTTAGTAACCTATACACCAGTGCTAATCAAATACAATAGAAACACCAACACACCAACACACCAACACACATACACACACCCCAAAACAACTCTAAATATGCCCTTGCACAGAAAACAGCAAGAATCGAGCCCAGAGCTTGTACTATATAGCTAATAAATTGTACAATATCATACTCAACCACCCCAACACAAGATATTGTTGGACACAAACTTTACATCTTCAAAAAAATTGCAGCCATTATAATTTGCAGCAACATTACAAAAAGAGTCGAAATATTCTTCACAACAATCTGAGAATAGAACAGTGTTTATCAACTACAAAAGTTCTATTCGAGACAGAACCAGTCGGTTCCAATCACCATCAACTTTCTTTATGATTAGTTTCCGAATATTTATTTCAGTATTTAGTCATGATTTCAATGTAGAGATTGTAGAAAACTACACGATTGCAAAATTGTAGCATTTGCAAAAAGAATCCAAAATTTTGGCCCTAAATAACCTACACGCATATGATTGTACTTAAACACATTATACCCCACTTATCCCTAGGTCAAGGCCTCTTTAACCCACCCCTACTCTTAGCCAATTAGACTATCGGTGGATTTGGTGACGGATAGTCACGTGACTACACTGATAATGAATTTTTTTGCCTGATTAGATAGCCCCAAGTCATTGCAAGTTGTGATAACAGCCCCAGCGAACCAATTTAGTTGTTTAAGGCCACAAGGTTGAATCCAATAGTCAAGCCAGAGTTTAGCGGAATATACATACCGCTTTGCAGCACCTGAAACACTCACGAACAGGCCATATCTTCGCATCTCATCTCATCTCATCGCATCAACATGGCCCCAGTTGAAGAAAGAAAGAGGCCAGCATCTCTAGAACTCGAGTTACAAGAGCTCAAAAAGCATCAAGAAACTCCGGTTGAAACTGTTCAAGAACCAGAGCCAGCTACTGAAGCAGGAGAACCAAAAGAATCCCATGATTCTGAAGCAAAGTCACAACCAAAGGCGGCAAACCAACCAAAGAAGACCAAAGTTGTCCGTAGAAAGTATAAGGTCAAGGCACCAGATGCCACTTCCCCATTAGGTGTTCTCCAGTACGAAATCGACGAGATCTTGGCCACCAACAACCTTACCAAGGCACTTGTCAGTAATGATATGAACCTTGTCCTTAATGACAAGGAAGTGGAAGAAAAGTTCCACCGTGAAGTGAAAGATGTCAAGATTTTAAGTTTGATCTCGAACGGTGACGGTCTTGCCTTAATTCCACACCCAGATGGAGGTGACAAGAAACAAGTTTGTATTGTTCCATTCGGACTACCAGGCGATATTGGAAAGATCAAGGTGTTCAAGACCCACCCATTATACGTTGAATCCGACTTGTTGGACGTCCAAGAATCCTCCAACCACAGAGATGATAGTTTGATCAACTGTCGGTATTTCGGAAAGTGCTCTGGATGTCAATACCAAAATGTCAATTACGATCAACAGTTAGTTTTTAAGAGACAAACCATTGAAAATGCTTTCAAGTTCTTTGCTCCACAATTAACCAAGTTGGGTTATCTACCAAAAATTAATGATACGGAAGCATCTCCTTTGAAATATAATTACAGAACTAAATTGACCCCACATTTCAACCTTCCATACAGAAAGGGTGGTCATACTCTTGAATATAAACCAAACTTAGGTTTTGGTGCCAAGGGAAGACCAACCTGGAGAAAGGATGTTGAAATTGGTAGTGGCAGCATTATTGATATCGAAGATTGTTCTATCGGTACCGAAATCATCAACATTGGTATGAAAAATGAAAGAAGACGTTTCGACCAAGACTTCAAAAAGTATCGTAAGGGTGCCACTATCTTATTGAGAGAAGATACTAAGTTGGCCGATGGTGATTTAACCAGACCAGGATCCACCGATGAAAGCGACGAAAAGAGTACTGTTGAATCTGAAGAAAACGGGGTCAAGTTGGTAAAGTCCTGTGTCACCGATCCAAGACAAATTGTCACTGAATACGTCAATGGATTCACCTTCGAATTTTCCGCTGGTGAATTCTTCCAAAACAACAATTCTATCTTACCAGTTGTGACCAACTATGTTAAGTCCAACTTAGATATTCCAAACTCCAAGCCTGAAGAACCGAACTACTTGGTTGATGCTTACTGTGGATCTGGTCTTTTCTCTATCACATGTTCCAGCAATGTTTCCAAGGTTATTGGGGTTGAAGTTTCTGCTGATTCAGTCAAGTTTGCTGAAAGAAATGCAAAGACCAACAATATCGAAAATGCTAAGTTTATTGTTGGAAAAGCTGAACATATTTTCAGTAGTATTGACACTCCAAGTGACAGAACTTCTGTTATTTTAGATCCTCCAAGAAAGGGATGTGATGATGTCTTCTTGAACCAACTTTCTGATTACTTCCCAGCCAAGATTGTCTACATCAGTTGTAACGTGCATTCTCAAGCCAGAGATATCGAATGGTTTATCAACGAAACCAAGAACGGTTCCCAATATGAAGTTGAAAGTATCAAGGGGTTCGATTTCTTCCCACAAACTCACCACGTTGAAAGTGTTGCTGTCTTAAGAAGAAAGTAATCAAAAACATCAACTAATAAATAGGGATTCAGAATTGATTGCAAAAAAAAAAAGAAATCAGTTGGAATCAGTTGAAACAAAGCATAATAGCCATATCTAGCCAGTGAATAATGACTCTATGTCAGTAGTCCATTACTTTACTGTTTGATATCAATAGCATAAATAAGTACCATGTATAATAATAGAAATAATAATATTCTGATAAGTGTGTGTGTGTGTGTGTGTGTGTGTGATGTAGAGGATAATATTGGTATATATACTAATATCAAAGACTTAAGAGCTGACTATTTCGGTATATGTGACTATTTTTGGTAAACCATAAATACCAGAAGCCATTGGACTCACCTTTGGTAATCATAGGTGGATAGTGTAGTAGTCTTGGTGATAAAAGTGTTCCCATGTCTCAGGATTCACCCTACTGCGACATTTTGCAGCTGAGTTGCAACACCAGCCCAAACCAACACCGAGAGCCACCACACCAAAGAACAGCTCAGGGATAAAGTGGTATATAGAGACAAAGAGAGAAAAGGTGGTGCTCTGAAACTAGAGGTAGATTTATTCTAGATGGCTCCAACACGCTCATTATAACATCCTACAATAGACCTATTTGTTAGTAGTCACAGAGTACCATAAACCTTCACGGCAGACAGTAAAATAGCAATATGTTTCAAATAATCGAGTCAAAACCCAAGTACCTGATCAGCAACCATAGTTGTAGCTATACATGATTGCAATTACGAGGCACGGCTATTGATTGTGATGTAGGGCAATGGAGTGTTGGAGCTTAGGCAATGGCCCACACACGTGACCAGGGCTTCAGCCCTAATGGTTGGTTCACGTCCGCCTCCTATGCCGGAAAACCCGCACCGCAGTAGCGCGCAGTATCACCATTCTCACTCTAGCTAATGATGAAAAATTTGTTCTACAAAAGTTAACTCTTTAGTCACAAATTATAGCCAGCCAAAATGGAAAACGATAAAGGTCAATTAGTAAGTAAAGATGAGAGATATGAGTATGTTGGATGAGTTGAGTTGATAAACAGCACGATCACGAATACCAGAATGTCCAGAAAAGTCAAAGGAAGTGGCCAACGAAGAAAATCCCCCCCAAATATTTTCAACAAGAGAATCAATCAACTGTTAAAGTAGATACACACGTCAAATAGAGTGAGAAACATGATTCAAATGACCAGCAAAACAACGGGGAAAACACCGGCCACGTTAGCCATGTGCTTCGACTGTGTGATCTAGAGAAGTGGGACAAGCTCAAAAGTCCAGAATATTACCAGTGATACCTTTTGTTCTTTTTCTCTTTTTTTATATGTATCCACTCAAACGAAACCGTCCAAACATCCAAACCATTCTATACCATTTGTTTGCATACTAACCGTACTAGGTCGAATTATACGTCCCAAGAAAGTGTTCTGCTACCAACAGAATCATCAAGGCCAAGGATCACGCTTCTGTCCAAATTAACATCGCTAACGTCGATGAAGAAGGTAGAGCTATTGCTGGTAACAACACCACCTACGCCTTATCTGGTTACATCAGAGGTAGAGGTGAAGCCGATGACTCTTTGAACAGATTGGCTCAACAAGACGGTTTGTTAAAGAACGTCTGGTCTTACTCCCGTTAAGTCATGTATGTAATTTAATAACATAATAGGTACAGAATAGAACATTTAACGAGCAACACAAGAGTTTTGTTTGTGAGTGATGTAGAAAAGTAAAGGTAACGAGTGGAAGTAGCGACGTCCTATGAAGTGTGGTTGAGCTTGTGGAGTGATACTGCCCTACCAATACTGATATTGCCTGGAGATTTCGACAGTATTAGCAGGATGATCGTAGTGGTAAGCGTAGGGCAAGTTGGTGGTTGGTGCTTGTGTCTAATATTTTGGGACAAGCCGTATTAAGCAGGTAATTAGGTGGGACTGGTATTTTGTCAGACTTTTACAAGTATTAACTTCAATTAATACTATTATTACTACATACAATGGGGCAATAAGGAGACCCGCCAAGATTACATTGCCCTTGGCTATTCCTTTTAGTCCTCTTATCTCCAGAATCTACTTGGTACACTCTGATCTCTATATTATTTCAGTTGTGTCGCAGTTGTCTTTTTCGACATAATTGCCAGTGCGACAACGATTTGTATAGAGAGAGAGAGAGAGAGAGAGATCGCAGAGTCACAATAGTACCCAATCAGGACCCAAAGCCACAGTGCAATGCTTCCAGTTCCCACCTTTTGTTTTGTATGTGAAATATATATTTTTTCAGCTACAGTGAAATTTAGTCCCACCTCTTCCCCAAGCATTTAGAACCATTTCTTACCCCCTATCATCAGGTGCTCAGGTGTTCATCAGGTGTTCAATGTTGATCGTGTTAAATAATATTTTAATCTCCTGGTTAGTTGTGTCCATGGGTTTTTCGGAAATTAGCTCTTCATCAGGAGGTCTTTTTTTTCACCTTCTTAATTACCAGTACCGTTTGTTTTCCGAAAATCCACCTTGTTGAATACAGACAAAACCTAAACGTTGCTTTATGGCTATTACTAAATTATTACCACACAAGTAAATAAAGAAATACCACCTCCTCTTACATAATCATAACAACTATTTTATGTCTCAGCCCTGCATCTCGTCCCTATCTGGTTCTCACCTTGCCAAATCTGACTACAAGTCTCGGAATGTCCGAGATCCTATTTCTCCGTATTGCAATGTATGGCAAATGTCGCAGCTCATCCCTATCTGTCTCCTCTGTCTCCTCTGTCTCCTCTGTCTCAGTGTGTCTCTCTCCCAACAATATTAAGGCCATCACTGTGTCTCAATCACGAAGCCGTTCAGCCCACACTGAATGCCCGTAGCCCACCAGCAATGTTCCCCCATCACGGGTTATTCCCCACCACTTGCTCTCCTCTGCAGACCATTGACGTCTCATCGCCAGCGACGTCGGACCCCTCGGGCCTCTTCCCATCCCTCACATAAACCGGTGCGTGGTAGCGCAGCACCTGCCCCACTCCTGCACACCCGCCCCAACCAATACCCCCGTACCACATTAGGATTGTTGACTTTTCATAACAAAGCTCCTTTCAAAGACCTGTTCTTCTTTTCCTTCAGACAAACCAGCCCTTCATTTGGCTCCTAGCAAAAGCCAAAAAAAAAACCATGAACGCCATCGTCACCCTTTTGTACGAGCCATCGTACTTACCAGGAGCCCTCGCTCTTGGTATCAGTTTGAGAAACATCATTGAACAACGTCCTAATTATATCAATAATCTTTCCCTTGGAGTTTTGATAGATAGTTCCAGGTTCACTCCTGACCAATTGCTTCTTTTACTCGAGTATTATGACGAACTCTTTGAGGTTAAGCCTTTAGAATCTCAATTGGTTGATAAACTTAACCATGAATTAAACCGTCCGGAATTACATAAAACTTTCACCAAAATTCTTCTTTGGAATTTGGATTTCGAAAAAGTGTTGTATGTGGATGCTGATACTTTACCAATTGTTCCTACTTCTTCTGAACAAGGAACTTTACTTGATTTGTTTCAACTTGATTTCCCAAAGAATAAGATTTTAGGTGCTCCTGATAGTGGATTTCCAGATATTTTTAATTCAGGGGTTTTTCTTTTAAAACCAAATTCTTTTGATTATAATGCCTTGGCCAATTTGGTTCAAGAATCAGCTATCAACCCCAATGTTTCCTTTGATGGTGCTGATCAAGGTTTACTTAATCAATACTTCAATTCTAATCCGGACTGGGTCCGTAATGTTGCAACTTCTGGTGGAAATGTCGAAAATGCTGGTAAATTTAGTAATTGGATCAAATTACCATTTTTATACAACGTGACTCCTTCTGCTGAATATCAATATTTACCTGCTTTCAAACATTTTGGTGGTTTAGAAGCTTCTCCTGCTTATCCTCCAATTGCATCTACTGGAATCCCCGGTCCTTTCTCAGAAGGTGGTTCTGAAGCCGAGTACCGTCCAGATTATGCTGTGAGTGAAACTCTCTCCAGATATGGAGCTTCTGCATTGAAATTCCTTGGTAAATCTCAAATCAAATTGATCCACTACATTGGCCCCATCAAACCATGGAACAGAACTTATTCTGCCGATGATGAATGGTGGAGAGTATGGTCTCAAAGATTCGGAAACAAGTCTATTCATGATGTTGTTCAATCCCGTGATATTGGTCAAGAATTCAGAGATTCAGCTCCCGTTGTCAAGCAAATCCCACAATCTTTTGTTGCCCTGACCGAACCAACACCAACACCAGCTCCATCTCACGAATCATACCATGAGAATGATCAAGATCAACATTTTTCTGCACCAGAGCCACCACACCATAGTTTTGAACATGGTGCTGAACTTATTGATCCTCATAATTATGACCAATTTGAATCCATTGGTGACTCTGAAGATGCTTGGGATGGTACCAAAGAAGAACCACGAGTAGGATTGTCTCATCAAGTCAATCAAGATTTAATTGATGGTATGAGAGAATTCTCTAACTCTTGGGATGATCCAGTCGATGGAAGAGATGACATCGATGATGATGCCCAAGTGATTGAAGACTCCAGTAATGACCCACCACCACAAGATTCCCAAGGACATGAATTATATGAATATGTTAGACCAGAGAGAGTTTTCGAAGGTGACGATTATTTCCCAAAACATAAATTGCATGAACTCGCTAAAGGTAAGCCTCAATACAATACCATAGAATTGCATCATAAAGAATTCCTTGAAGATACAGAAATTAGTAAAATTGTTCCTACTACTCCTTTAATTCCAGGCATTAACCAATTGACCAATAATTTACAAGATTTGGATGTGAGTGAACCAGATAGAGAAGAGGAAGAAGAAAGTTATGACGAAGAAGAAAAACCACAAAAGCTTTTCCCTTGGGAATTCAGAGGTTCTAGAAGAACTGAAAGAGTCTGGGACTAAGCAATTGACAAAATAATCAAAACTTCTTCTTCTTCTTCCTCTTCTTCTTCTTCTTCTTCTTCTTCTTCTTCAAAAAAAAAAAAACAAACTTGATACCTTCAAAACTGGCAGATTCTTTAACTGAAAATTGCATAGATTTGCACCCACCCACTACGAACGGAACCAATATAGTCCAATTTAATAAACCAGTCATGTTTTAGGCCTTAAAAATTGATAATTGATTAATAGCATAGACTCATGAGAGTACAATAAAAGCAAAAGTAAACGTGAAAAACCAAGGAGAAACCGTAGAGAGATGACGAGAAAAAGAGAAGAGCGATAGCGAAGAATCGACCACCATTGGTACCAGAGAAAGGTATCATGGCCGCAATTGAACTACTTGTTGTGTGATTTGAGTGGGTGCAACCTGCCAAAAGGTCACCGATTGAAGGGTCCAATGGTCAGCCAAACCCCAATTCACCAGCACCAATGGTCTGGAACTCGCCCAGGGAAACCATTCCCAAAACCCACCAAAACAGCTGCCAACACTATTAGTCATAGATCACCATCACCCATCACCTATCACCACTGGGCAAAGTGGGACTGGCAAGCTCATCTCTTGATCTGACGCAGTGATCTGACGCAGTGATGCGATGATTCTGATCCAGTGACGACATGGACATACACAGGACAAGGAGACAAGGAGACAAGGAGACAAGCAGACAAAAGGACTAGCTGGACTGTTCCAACACGCCATAGATCTATCGAACATGCATAGAACACCCGGTTGCTTCCCAATCGGTCACCCTACCCCCTGACTATAAGTTGTGGTTAGACATGACCATGTTCCTTATCATTCCAAGAATCTCTAACATTTCCGTTTTAGTCATGAGATAAAACCTTACTAAAGTGAAAAAAAAAATGCTTGACGCATGGAACCCACCAGCACCAGTTAATTATCCACTACCCATACCAACATCACACCCCTCCTCTTGGTAGAACCAACGCTTACAAAGCCATACACTACAAGCTCCAGGCCTCAGTTCTGGCAATTGCCACCGTAGTCCACCCCCAATTTCTCTCACCCACACACTCACGTTTTTGTAGTGTCTCTCCTTGTGTGTCTTCCTTACGCGCATTGTTAAATTTTCACACGGTTGAAAAAAACTACTGCCAATTGGAGATGCCTAGTGGAGATCCGTGCTTCTTTGACACCCAGTATCATGCACAATCATCAACAACTTGACCCATTGACCACCAGTACAAGGCGGGATCATCACCTTTGTTGTTCCTGCCCGCTTTTCTTGGTCGCCACCCCCTTCTAGCGGCTTCTAGCGACTTCCCCTTCCCCATCCGTCACGCCTCATGACCCAGTCATCAACAGTCACGTGCGCATCGGGTCACTTACCCGGACACACGCAAATTTTTACCACCAGTTTTTTTTTTACATAAAAGAAAACCAAGATTCAACTTAATTTGATTTTTCAATAAATTTAATTACAATATGTCCGAAGGAATTACTGAAATCGACTCTGGTTTAATCGAAACCAATTACGACAACGTCGTCTACAAATTCGATGACTTGAACTTGAAGCCAAATATCGTTAGAGGTATCTTTGGTTACGGTTACGAAACTCCATCTGCTATTCAACAAAGAGCTATTTTACCAATTACTGAAGGTCGTGATGTTTTGGCTCAAGCCCAATCTGGTACTGGTAAGACTGCCACTTTCACCATCTCCGCTTTACAAAGAATTGATGAAACTTCCAACACCACCCAAGCTTTAATTCTTGCTCCAACCAGAGAATTGGCTTTACAAATTAAGAATGTTATTACTTCTATTGGTTTATACTTAAAGGTGACTGTCCATGCTTCTATTGGTGGTACCTCCATGCAAGATGATATTGAAGCTTTCAGATCTGGTGTTCAAATCGTTGTTGGTACTCCAGGTAGAGTTTACGATATGATTGAAAGAAGATACTTCAAGACTGAAAACGTTAAGATGTTCATCTTGGATGAAGCCGATGAAATGTTGTCTTCTGGTTTCAAGGAACAAATTTACAACATTTTCCGTTTATTGCCAGAAACTACTCAAGTTGTTTTATTATCTGCTACCATGCCACAAGATGTCTTGGAAGTTACTACCAAATTCATGAACAATCCAGTTAGAATTTTGGTTAAGAAGGATGAATTAACCTTGGAAGGTATCAAACAATTCTTCATTAACGTCGAATTAGAAGAATACAAGTTTGATTGTTTATGTGATTTATATGATTCTATTTCTGTTACTCAAGCTGTTATCTTCTGTAACACTAGATCTAAGGTTGAATACTTGACTACTCAATTGAAGGCTCAAAACTTCACTGTTTCTGCTATTCATGCCGATTTACCACAAGCTGAAAGAGATACCATCATGAAGGAATTCAGATCTGGTTCTTCTAGAATTTTGATTGCCACCGATTTATTGGCCAGAGGTATCGATGTTCAACAAGTCTCTTTGGTTATCAACTACGATCTCCCAGCCAACAAGGAAAACTACATTCATAGAATCGGTAGAGGTGGTCGTTTCGGTAGAAAGGGTGTTGCCATCAACTTTGTCACTGACAGAGATGTTGGTATGATGAGAGAAATCGAAAAGTTCTACTCCACTCAAATCAAGGAAATGCCTGCTGACATTGGTGCTTTATTCAACTAAGCGTGTAATCTATATAGTATTGTTCATTAATACATTTTGTTAAGTAATCGAAAAGAGAAATGAAAAAAATCAGAATAGACTAAATATATTATACTGTAGATTTAATTATGATCAGTTGAAAAATTTAGGGAAACGGAGAGAGACGAGAAAAAATTTTGATTCCTCCGGTCACGTGCAAATGCACGTGAACCCTTATCTAACCTATCCCCCTTCTCTACAGGTTTAGTGCTACTACGATTCACAGTATATCACCGACTATATCAAACAGCACCACCTGGCCATGAGTTTCCACATGCCCGGGGCGTACCAATCTGATCCTCCACACCCTGGTCCCCCACAAGAATCGTCATCGTCATCAAAAACTGCCACTGCCATTCTTGATAGTCAACAACTTAACCAATTCCAGAAGAATCATCAATACAACCAAAAGACAAGATACCAGCATCAAATAATAGATCAGCTAGAGATAACGGTATACCTTTTATCCGGGTACCAGTATATCAAATATTGTCATTCAGCATGTATATTACCCATATTACTTCATATATTGTCTCAAAAGATCCTTAATCATGACTTGATAAATAATGATAATGCAATGGTAAGATTCCGGAGTATCTTAGCTTCAAGTATGCAAGAATTGACTCCAGAATTCCGGGCCCAATTTGCATCTACCATCAAACGAAAAATTTGCTTGGTTTTGTACGGGAAAACGTTGTTCAGCATATTCTACCATATATTGTTTGTAAACAGTTGGCTTGTCATTTTGGTAGATAATGACCAATTGAGGAGCATACAGCATGGATCCTGGTGGTTCATATCATTCATAGGAGAAGCGGTTCCTGAGTTGACCAAAGCAGATCCATTCTGGGTCAAGATCTCCAAATTAGGGTTACCTGAACTTATCATGACTGACTTAATAATCTTGTTTATACAGTTGATAAGTTTCCAGTGTATATTCTACCAGTCAAGTGCCATATCTGAAGAAGAAGATTTAGGAAATGATGAAAACTTCATAATAAGACCTATTTCCCAGTCGGATCGTAATGGGAAGACGTACTTTGAAGGTGAGGTGCCCTTGGTGCTTAAAATCAAGCTATATGAAGTGTTAAAAAACGAGGCATTTGCGCTCGAAACAATCACCAGAGTACCACAGTTAGAGAATCCTTAAAGAAGAAAGAATCATTCCATTTTTGGAGCCCATACAAAAAGGCCAAAGGAACCACCACATTAGTTTCAACTTCATCCTCATGCCCATAAAAGACCATACTTCATTATATAGATGATTCATCTGTGGTGAATCAACACAGTACTACCCACCAATAAATAATATATATCTGGTTACAAGTGTAGACAAACAGCCCTCGAGGTCTACAATTGGTATACTCCAAACGAAGTGACCCTCCCAGTTCCTAGTTCCCTTAGACCCAATGTCAGAATACAACACTATCATCATTTCCAACTGCTAATTGGAACTGTCAATTGATAACTAATTACATATCCGTCTCTGATCATGTCCAGGTAGTGGTTGCTACAATGTTGTTACCGTGTGGTGAGTAGAATAGGATAGGAAAAAAGATCAAGTGGTTATCAAGAGGATCAGAAAAACGAATTGACGTCAGTATTGGCATTGCACCTCCAAGCATCAAATAGTCGAGGAAATCTCAAGAAAAACAGTAAAGCATCCATTGCTCGTCATCAATTCTTACCAAAACACCCAATACCGAGCCTGGGTACAGAGATCCGCTTACCAATACTCTTATTATTGTTGATAATAGTCGACTATCATCACATTGCCTTGACTTGACCAATTGAATACCACTGCTGGCCTTATCCGATTCAATATTGATGCTCTCATTTGTGCGGTACAAATCTCACTACTTAAGCACCAAATGGACCAAAGAACCTTTTAATGTCACCTCCACGCTTTCACCTGCTGCTCAAGCACTTCATTCTCAACTATTTCCCAAGAAGCAAACCAATGGCTACGATCACTTTATAAAGCACAATGACCCCAAGGATTGGAACGATCTAGACTATGAAGACTATGCCAAATATGAAAGACTAGCAATTGAACAGGGTCCAAGCTATACCACGCCTCCACCACTTCCACTTAAAGGAATTGATCTTCTTCAATCTCTCACAGGGTACAAACAGAAAGCAGTAGTAACCAAGAAATGGGAGAATCTTAATGATACAGAGAAGCGATACCTAGAAAACCCTCCTGCCTCACTGTATGAACACAGAATGAGAATATGGAAAGGATACGAAGTAGTAGAACACTTAAAGAGACATAGCGATGAACATAGGTGGAATCCTTACCCATTTCTGGGACTTTATCCATGGGAAATCATCAAGGATAAATTAAGAAACAAACCAGTATTTGAGTTTGAACTTGATTATTTCGATATACTTATAAAAGAAGCGTTTGGAAGAAATTCTAAGAGAACAGCCAAACATATTTATTATACTGATTTATTGCATGAAAGACCTCAACAAAAATATACTTATGCACAAGTTGATCATATGTTCAATGGGCTTCGAGAAAAAATGAAAGACTATTACTTTGAAAAAGAAAAGAGAAGAAAAGAACAAACAATTTTACTTAGAAGTCCCTACAACACCCTTTTATTTCATATGTATTTATCACGGTTTTCGAAGTCTCCAAGACCATTACTTGAAGCTACAAACAGCTGGAATCTGTTAAGTAAAAGTGAACAAGAAAAACTTCAAAAGACTGATAAAAAATATACCAGATCAAGAAGGTATAAAGAACGGCTTTTGGATGTGAAAACAGAAATTGTTATGGACTATATTTGCTATACAGGTGGGGTAGCCGGTGCAAATCCAGCATTTAATTGGTTGTATTATAAAAAGAAAAAGACTCCGGGGTTAACTTACATGAATAGAGGATATTATGTGGCACAAATCAGCTTCTAAGTTAATGCAAATTTTTTAAAAGAAGGGTTGTTAAACCATAGTTAATAAAACTATTAAAAGTGCTCGTAAATATGTGTTGATCATCACATTAAATCTTTTCAATCTTTTCAATCTTTTCAATCTGTTCCCTGGATGTAAAAATAAAGAATAGTGATCTCTGAATACTTTTCAATTTCAGTAAAAAATGACGGAGTGAAATTTTGACTTGAAAACTGACTCGTAGCTCCCAAAAAAATCAATCAAACAATATTTTCTAGCCACCCTAAAGCGCAATATCCGTAAGAGATCCGGCAAAGAAACTCCACAAAATACCAAAAGTATGAAGCATTTGTCAGTGCCAAGTCCAGTAAATCCTGGCTCCTGTATATAACCAAGGCCACCTTATAGACGCGGCACCATATATATATCAGCATATGGACGCGTAGATTTTTCATCAATAGTATCACTTCTAACTCTACTTTTCAATATGACCACTCAATCATCTCCAAAGAAAGTCAAGACCGAACAAACTGACGTTTTACAAGTCTTTTTAAGATCCGACAGAGCTACTTTACCAACCAAGGGTTCTGCTTTAGCTGCTGGTTATGATATCTATTCTGCTGAAGACTCTGTGATTCCAGCTCATGGTCAAAACATTGTTTCTACCGATATCAGTGTTATTGTCCCATACGGTACTTACGGTAGGGTTGCCCCAAGATCTGGTTTAGCTGCCAAGAACGGTATTTCTACCGGTGCTGGTGTTGTTGATGCTGATTACCGTGGTGAAATCAAGGTTATTCTTTTCAACCACTCCGATAAAGATTTCAAGATCGAAAAGGGTTTCAGAATTGCTCAAATGGTCTTGGAAAAGATTGTCAATGCTGAAATTAAGCAAATTAGTGCTGAAGAATTGACTGCTACCGAAAGAGGTGAAGGTCACTTCGGTTCCACCGGTAACTAAACCACCTAATGCTGTATATTAATACCACCAGAACATAGATGATTCAATCACTTGCGCTGACTCAGGATGTCAACCAAGTATATTGGTCCAGGCTGAAATGTATATAGATATATATTGTAACAGGCTTAGATAGTTTCAATAATAACGAACCTTACGAAAGGAAGGAAAGAATAAATGAAAAGAAGAAAATTAGTCCCCCAAATATTTTATGTAGTATTTGCAGCTTCCGAGACTAGCGGAAGGTGCCCTTTTTATACCCATTTTCTCAATAGATGGAGTTTCACAGCCATTTGAAGAACCATGACCATTCAACATCCTGCCCATACATGCGACTCGTCTACACATCACCCCTCATAAACTCTTCGTTTTACACATTTACAAACATCACCACTTTCCTTTGCAACATGAAATTTTCCCGTTGTTAAAGTGAGGTGGTTCTGTGTTTCGTTCATATATACATTGATCTAATAACATGCCACATTGGATTAGGTAGAATAGGTACTTTCCTGATTTGATTTATCACAGAACAGAACGAACAGAACAAAGTAGAACCACTATTAACCATTCATCGTTTCATCGTTTAAACTTTTCTCTTTCTTAGTTTTTGGTTTCCTTCTTCTCGGTACCTTCGACTTCCTTTTCAGCATCCTTTGGATCATCTTGTTCAATCTTCATACCTTCAGAAGCAGTTTCTTCATATTCATCCAACTTGATTTCATCCTTAACCTTATTAACAGTGTGTTGTTCTCTCAAGTTTTCTTCATTGATCATTTCATCTTGTTCCTTCAAGATATTTAATTTCAATTTAGAATCATCAGATAATTCTAATTTGGCAACATTATAAACTTCATCTGGGATAGAAGACAAAACAGCCAATAAAGCATCATAATATGATTCAATACTATGAGAATTATCACCATAAGTATAAGTAGAAGATAAAATTAAAAGAGTGGAAGGAATCTTTTGTCTTAATCTTAAATCTAACCAAGTAGATAAATCTTCTCTTAATCTAGCAGGAGAAACATCGGTGGTTTTGATACCTCTTTGAGAAGCAGCCAATTGTAATTCAGGAATAGTTAAAGATTCAACACCTTCATAATCAATAGCTTTATCGTCCTTAATAATATTCAATAAACGGTGTCTAATCTGATAACGTAAAATAGAATCAGTACCAAATGGTCTTAATGACATATATTTAGTCATGGCAACCAATTGAGGACGAGATAAATTATCTAAAACTTGATCATTTTTAAACATTCTAGCAACTTGAATTAAATGCTCTCTGGTTGGATTTTTACCCATTGAAACGGTATGGAAAAATGATACGAAAGCTTCCTTTTCAGCTTCAGTAATCTTTTTAGATAATTTAAGACCAGATTCTTCCATAGTCTTTTTAATATAATCAGAAGCAGAAACTCTAGCTTTACTAAGCTTAGCTCTCTTCTTAACCTTATCTTGTTTGGATTCATAAGTTGATGGTAATAAGTTTGGGAAAAGCTTTAAAGCAACTGGTAACAAAAGTTCAGCGAATGGAATCAATACAAACATTGAAAATGGTACCAATCTAATCACATCAACAATGGTTCTTTGAAGTTGATTAGATTCTCTTCTAGATAATCCATATCCCGACATTAATTTAAATAATAATTTGGTAGACACTTTAATTTCATATCCTAATAATTTAGTACCATCCCAATAATGTTGAGCTTCATGTTTTATCTTTTCCCATAAAGTTAGTTTGGATTCTACTTTAGCTAATTCTTTATTCTTGGCAGAAGTAGCTAAGTCTTTATTTAATTCATTAATCTTTTGATCTCTTTTATTGACTTCAGTGTCAGCCTTTTGTTGTTCACTACTTTTATTCACTTTTTCACTTTCTTTGGTTTCAGTTTGTGTGGATTGTAGTCTGATAAACATCACTTCACGGTGTCTATGTAACATTGGTCTCAAGGGGTATCTAGTACGAGGCTTGATACTTCCTCTACTCACCACTGAACGGCCAACTCTTCTTAACATGGGGTTAATCATATTGCTTGCCACCTAGTTTTCTTTGTTTGTCTTGTTCCTATGCTTTGATAAGAGTAATCAATATTATGATGATGATGATGACGATGATTTTGAAGAAAAAAAAAGTGTTTCTATTCAATAAAGTCTATTGGATAAATTTTTCAGTTCTTTTAGTTCTTTCAAGTAACCTTTAAGTCCCTCGATTCCTTTTTTTTCTTCTTGTAATGATATACTTCAAGAACAGCCAGGAAGTTCTAACGGGTCGACGTAATACGAAATTCTGGGATCTCTATCCTTTTGTATTTATGTCTAATAAGGTCTAGATTTTGGGGGCACAAACGTTGGTTAAAAAACTAAATTGGTCCAACACAACGTGATAAGTAAACCAGCCCAAAAGATAAAATAAATAACAGTTGATTCGGTACAAGTATCAGAATGAAATGATCTATTGATATTGTGCCTTTGTGTAAATGCAGTAGATGTGAGCTTTTAAGTGAATCCAGAAATGCTTTGAGAAACAATTGGTTGGCTGGCTTCAAAATGGGTCCACACGGATTGATGAGTGGTGAGGTGAAAAGTTGCGGCCTGTGTGCAGGCGGGCCCATATTCCCGAGGCTTCGAATTAGCCAAAGAGTAGAGGGTGGATAATAAGGGCCGAACGTGCTGCCTTACTATTGGCCAGTTATACACCTTGTCTACCAGCCAACCAGCCGCATATGTACTAATTACTTACTATTAGGTGGGTGGTGATGTTTTCTGGGGTCTGGTATTAGACTGTATTTGTGTCATATGTCACGAGTTAGGACCGAATATTGGTAAGCAAAGGCTACCAGTTACGTAACCGGTTTCGGGGTTAGACGGTCGGGTGACGGAAGCAACAAATTGGTGGTGGGACCAACAAAGCACCCTTGCTACACTCCACTACAGGGTGCCACCAAGTATGGCCACCAGTTGGACCTCTTTGGCCCGGTACTGTGATGACGTAACTTGATGGCGATTGGCTGCGAACACTGGTGGTGAAATTCTCGATTTGGTGATAACACAACTGGTTCCAATCGCTTAACTACAGGCTCAGTTTATGGTACCAAAAACAGATCCCAGAAACAAGTCTGGAAAGTCAATTGTATTACATTGAGTAAGATGTCAACTATGATGCACAAATAAAGAAGTCTGGTGTCTGTAACAGCGACAAGGGGTGGTGATTTTCATGCTTTTGATAGGTCTACTGACCAATAAGCACCTAATTATTGTCAATTGGACACCAATAAAAGATATGGAGAACAGGGGTGATTCTCCAAGTGTTTTTTTTTTTTTTGGACTATGTACCTTTTCAGTGACACTCTAATTGTATTGATTTATATCGTATTTCCAAGCGTAGAGCCATAGATATTCAGGCAAAAAACCGGCAATTCCAACCGTTAACATAAAAAAGAAAAGGTATTTATACATCTCCAATGGTTCCCTTTTTCTTTATGTTTACTCATCGTTTATCTTACCTTGTTCCTTGTTTTCACCATTCACACCAACAATCAAGATCTTTTCAATAACAGTATGGTAATCTTCATCTTCTCCATCAAAGAAAATATTCAAGCTTTGGACGTTTTGGAAACGCACAAACTTCAACTTGGCTTCATACCATCCATCAATATTGGTTATATCTTCAACATGTGGGGCGCTATCATTGGCAGCATCATCAAATGACATTATGCTGGTTTGGTTTGGCCACACCTTGATAAGGTTAGGTGGTTGGGTATCTTCCACATCTTCGTCATCCAACACCATATCTTCAGATTTGGCCACCTTAGTGGCCTTGATCCAAATAGAATAAACCTTAGATATGGTTAATAATGGAACGTAGAATAACATTTGAGAGTCTGCATCAGAGTAAACCCCCAGCTTGGCCTTGCTTCTGACCTTGAAAGCTTCCTTAACATCTTCTTTATAAAGAGAAACAGCGTTCAATGATTCGAAATCTCCCAAATGGATCAGCTCATTCAATACTTGATAACCCTTTGGAACCTTTCCAGCAAGATCAGAGAATTCTGGATCAGCAGTCACTTTTTCAAAAGAAGAGCCATTACCAGATCTACTAGCCAGTTCATCATCCTTGGCTCTTCCATTAAGTTCATCGAATTGTTTAACAAGTTCAGGAAGATTAGCACCAAGAACACGAGCTTTTTCTTTACCTGATTCGTAGAATAAAAAGGTAGGAATACTGGAGATTTCATGAAGAGTAGCAGCTTCTTGGTTGTCATCCAAATCGACTCTGACTATTTCTATATTGGAGAATCTTCCACTATCGTCGTCATACAATGCATCTACAACTGGTTTAACCTGTTGACAAGGCCCACACCATGAAGCAGTAAAGTTGACGACTAGATACTTGTTGTTGGAGATGTACTTATCTAAATCTTCGGTAGAATTTGCGAATTGAATCATGTTGGGGGGTTGGGATGTTTGTGGGGTTGGTTCTTGTAGATGAGTTGGGAAGTTAATAAATGATAGTGGAGATTAGGGGTGAGTGTATGGAAGGCAAATTGTCGCGACACGGATATGACACAGATATGTGATGGATGGGACCAACACCCTTCAAATGAGACTTGAAGTCCTGGGGTCAGTGGAGCCAAACCTGGACATGTGGAAGTATTGATTAGACTGAAAAAGAGAAGTAAAAGTTTAGGAGTTGTGGTTGGAATTTTGGCGAATTTGTACGATTGGCTGCTTGTCCGTTCAACTTGTCAATTTAAGCTTTTTTTCACCCTGTCTGTGTGGAGGTAACGGGTCTGTTTGACTTCGGTGATTTCGGGGACTTTTTGCAATTGAGTCCTGAAATCAGTGAAAGCAAGCCCGTGAAGTCTTATAAAGTGGATTGGGAGCTGCTGCTTTTGATCTCGGTATTTCTGCAAGCTCAAGTTTGGCTTTTTGTTCAATTATTGCAAAAAAGCTCCAAATTTGCACCCAGGTGCCAGTTTCGTAACAATATGATTTCCACAACAGACCAACTGAAGTTGGAGTCTCCTATTTATTCTTACTACCAGTGAAGTGCCATTGACATCCCATTGAGTGGCGTATGACCGTCAACTTCCTCTTTTTCCATAAGATCCATATACACTTCCAATAGCCAGTTGTGCACTTCCAGCATCACCCCTAACTTGCGCAGTACCAACCCCAGCTGCTTCTGTGCCACGGCCGTCGAACAGCTTGCTATTACCAGAACACAATCCACTTGCACCCCATTCCCTCCTGTTTCAAGAGAATCATGCTGTTGTGCCTCTTTGTAGATAAGCATAATTATCCACATTTTCGCAATGCTAATCTTATCAGCTGAGTGAAAAATGACACACCACAAAGGACCCCCCCCCCACGGCAAAGACTGTCCCATGTCAAAACGACATGCCAACATCCTGCGCCCTTACTACACCCCAATAGTACCAATCTTCGTAGTAGTCCATAACTTGTTCCTCTCTGACTCTGACTCCGTCTTTGTCTTTGTCTTTTACACTTTGCACCTTTTCCCTTGTAGCAGCTCCCATCCCCCTCACAACCAGACACCCTTGTCCCAATGACAACGCCGGTCTATTATCCGTTATAGTCCCTGCCTATCAAAAACTGCACAGAGCACAATACAATTAAGCTGGTGGACGTTGGCCTGGGAATTTCCTCTACTTACGAACTGTTAGATCCCAGCCCTGCCTTACCCCCCCGCAAGAAACTGCCTCATATAGTTACAAGTGGGGGAGGGGGGCTAGCCATTTGACGGATATTAATATAACTACCACTTCTTACTGAGCAATTGGGTCTGGTGGTAGAGATTGGCCATGACAGTGCCAATTGGTTACAAATCCGCTGAAAAATAACTGACAATCTCCCACAGTCCCCGCAAATCGCTTACTGTATCTGGTGTCTTTCGCTTTCGTTTCTAGCCTCTTTTTTTCTTAGTACTTGGCTGCTTTCTGCCTTTTTTTTTCCTTTCCCTATATCCGCTTGAATAGGGTACCGCCGCACGTGACAGCGGCTCCAAATCAATCAGGTTTGGGTCTGGTCACAAGGCTATTAATTAACCCAGAACTCAACACATTCCTTTACTTCATAGCCATTCCAGGCCCCCACCATCACCTCACCATGCCGGAGCTGAGACCCAAACTGTCCCCGCTAAGCGCTCTACGAATGACTGGCAGTCGCCGGTCTGGCCGGAAACATCTCCAAGATCAAAATAGGTCTCATCAAGAAGAACCCGCCAAAGATGGGTTCGGATTTGACCTTGAATTGGTATCTGAACCCCAAACCCCTCATAAATTCCCAAAGGACAAGAATCAAACATCTGAAGCAAAAGCGGAACTCGAACCCGAACCCGAAATGCAATTGAAACTTGATCCTGATCATTCCATAGAAGACCCAGAAGTTAAGCATATTCCCAAATGTAAACTGTCACTTGCAAGCCCAGAGGCCAAGGAGCTCGAGCCAAAAATAGATCAGAATAAAAATGGCCGCAAACCATCCCAGGACCATGCATCTCAATCCAAAAAGGTTGGTGAACTTGCATCTATGTTCTTGGAGACCCGGAAGGCATTACAGATTGATTTCAATATTATGGATCCAATCCATGATAATGCTGCTCCTAATATCAGCGGCAAAGAAATATCCCGGAAAACCATGATACGAGCCGAAAGAGTCAAATCTATGCTTTCGGTGAATTATCTCTATATTCAAAGAATATATGAATTATCTCAACAACAGACTCAGCATTCAGGAGTGGAGGGTGTTTATAATCCACTTCAAATCATAAGAAATAGAAAAATAAGGGCAAAATATGGAGAATATCCAAAACCGTTATCCATTAAAACATTACCATTAGCATCAAATGTGTTTAGTAAACACAACATCAATCCCAATAAACCATATAAATTTCTATGGGCTATAGAATTACCTGAATTTACCAGTGACTTACTTTGGAGTAGGAACCACTGGCACGAGCTCGTGAATGGAAAAGGAGAATTATGGTTTCCCCCAAACAGATCATCTTCTGCATCATCTGCTGAAGGTAAACCAAGAATGCATGACAGATTATTCAAAGAAGAATATGAAGACAATAATAATAATAATAATAATAATAATAATAATAATAATAATAATAATAATAATAATAATTACAATACCCACAACAATACCAACATTAACAATACTACCAGTACTAGCAACAATCTCAATAGTTCTACTTCTAATTCTGATAAAAAATCTTATAGAAGACGCTCTTCATCTGCATCTAATAGTTCCAACAGTGAACATTTATTCAAAATTACCTCTATGCGTTCTCCTACAAACGGTGGACTTAAAGAAAAACTAAGAAGACAATCTAAGAAAATATATCACCATTCATCATCTAGTTCTAACGAAGACGAAGACAAAATATTCCGGAATGACCCTGCCAAGGATCCTCTTGAAGACCAAATGTTTAAACGAGTATCCATATCTCCTGAAACAGAAGATATGGTACAAGACCCAAAAACTCCGCCTCCAAAGTTGCGTGTGATATCCCCAACTGAAGACTTCAGTATAAGTAATGTTTCCATGCAACCAGCTCGGAAGAGAAGTGACTCTTTAGAAAGCTCTGGTTCACAACCAGCCTCTATAGACGAAGTGGAGATGGAAGTCAATTTGCATGATGTTCCCCTTGAACCAAGTGAAGAAGACAAAGATTCCCAAAGATTACAAGAGATCTTCAAGAACTTCAACTATTTTGAAAAGGCCATTACGCTTAAAATGAACTATGTTACTAACGTTTATCCTCATCTCACGAAGACCATTCAAAGGATGATAAACCAAATAGTCAATCAACAATTAAATGAGATTGTTCAAGTGACATTAAAAATTACTGACGAACATTTACCAATTTATGAGCAACTTTACCATGGGTTTCTGAATGAAGTCAAGGCTATTGTTCATTTAGCCAATGATGATTATTCTATAAAGATCGATAACTTATTAAGTACAAGTGATAGATCTATTGGTGAAATCAACACCTCTCTTTCTTTAGAATTAAGAAAGATCAACGAAAGAATTGATAAATTGAACTCGTCGCTATTCAGCAATAATGTGGTCTCAGAAACATTCAAAGATACAGAATTGAGCATGAAACTTAAAAATGGTAATAAAAGAAAGGTAATGTATTCAGCATTGGAGAATTTTATTGTGGTTTTGTTAAAGTTCATTTGGGTTATTGTGAATATTTATAAGGTTTTTGAGTATATCGTGAAGTTCATTTTGAGAGTGATCAAGTTTATACTCTTTTAGACATTAAAAAGAATTCCTGCCAGTTTTTTTTTTTATTTATTTTAAAAGAAGAATTTTATTTCGATTCTTTTCGATACAAATGGCTTTATTTTCCCTTCCATTAGATGAACTAATTTTTTTGTTTCTTTCACTTCTTCACTTGGCGAACAATGGTAAGATTCTCATTATAATTCCTACATTTGCTTCTTTGGTGTTTAGTTATCGCGGTTTATTAAATAAAGATAAAATTTTCAGCCGAAAAGGCTTGAATGGTCAAAGCATTCAATTTTTTGGATTGAATTGCCTTGGTCGTAGAATTAAAGATCAAATAAACTGGTATCAGTTGAGGATTATCATAAGTAATGAAGTGGAAAATATATAGAAAATAAAACATGCTGATGACTCCAATTTTTTAGTGCTGTTGTTGGATTTCATTCAACTTCTTTATAAACTTATCAGCATTTATCAAGAACTCGTATCCGTGTTGTTTCACCTCATTTAATTGTTGTTCATTCCCGCTAATTCTACTTTGAATATATTTATTTATTTGGTTGATTTCCATGGAACCTCCTACTTCTTTTTCGTAGTGATCTCCACTATCAATCATGATGCCCATGACCTTTGATCTTAAAGATCCTGATAAGATTTCCACTAGTAATGATTCCTTTTTAATATATTCTTCATCAGAAACTTTTCCAAAATCCAACAACACTTTAGGAGTCAGGTTTTTCATCAGTTTGTAGCTGTAGATTTTATCAAAGACATTGGTCAATTCTTCAAGTGATAATTGTAGATTGACTTCGAGAACAATGAACGTTTCGTCATTTCCAGTGGTACCAATCACAGCCACTTGTCCCATTTTTGTTATGGATAAAAATTGGTGAGGTTGTGAAGAAGCGTACATAGAATCCAATGCTGAATTTATACGGTGAAGGTACAAGTCTTTATTGAAAGGAAGATGAGAATCTTGTGAGTTGAAACCCACAGAAAATGAAGCTCCAGAAACCACTTCTCTATGAAGCTGAGATTCAACAAACGAAGAGCTGACCATTCCTAGAGAGTATAAATCAGACAAGTATTGTGGGGTGATTGTGTCTGATATTTCACCTACCAAAGGACACAATTCAGCAACTTCACAAAGCAAAGAGCGAACAAAGGGAAGACCGTGTAAGATTTCGTAAGTCATGATAGATGGGTTGGTAGAAGTAGGTGATTCCAGGTTATATTTGGTCATATTGGCTCTAAGAGCAACAGGTAAATTCACCGTCAGAGTAAGGCTATTGATCCATTTTGCACATGCTTGGAACTGGTTGGAGCTGGTGACAAAACTGGGACCAGCAATCACAAGCAAATCACCATTTCCAGCCAAAATATCGGTGAATCTCAGTTTGGACCCTAACACCTTGGACCGAAGCTTTTCTGAAGTAGGCAAAAGCAAATCTTGAAGAACTTCTGGTTGCACGGTTGAAGTATAACCTCTATCATTGAGACTCATTCCTGAGGAAGGTTTTGATAAGTCGGAAAGCGCAGTACCATAAGCCCATTTCGGCGGTTGTGGAGTGATTGGTGAGATGTTTGGTAAAGAGTCAATGCTCTGTTCAAGGCTATAAGTAAGTTCATCAGAAGAGTCTGATTTAGTTAAAGGTTTATTGGTTTTGGTGTCAGTGGTTGACATTTTCGGTTGATGGTAAGAGCAGGCAGTATTAGACATGGTGTGGATGGTGCTTGGTGAAAGGTTGCAAAATTAAGTTGATTAAGATGATTGAACATGAACTTTTTTTTTTTTGCAAATGAAAAAGCCCCAGGACCCAACTGGGCTCTTTATATATACATAACCAGAGTCGTATATACATAACCGATGAGTCAATTTGCACCCAGCCTGCATAAACGACGGTTGAAAAGAAGCACGCTTAAAAGGCGAGTCTGAATTGGGGACTAAATGGAAGGGCATGAAACCAATGGCCAAGGAGCCCCCCCCCCACCCAGCGATAAGAACTAGGGGTGGCCAAGCTGCAAAATTACAGAACTTGCACCTTCGGCCTGGTAGCCCACAAGGTTGGAGCTGGGATCTAGTCACACAGTTAAGGGTGGAGTTGGTGGTGTTAGGTTCTGACTTGCTTGTTCACCTTAAAATAGTTCAGGGAACGAGTTGCGCGCAGCCGTTTCAAACCGACTGTTGCCGAGCCATTTGATCAGACAGATACCTCATCATGTAATCACCAGATGACATGCAATGGAAGTAGAAGAAAAGATGCTACGAGAAGGGTGGGAAAAGATGCCAAGCAAAACTTCCCCTAGTCGTAGAGGGAGATTTTGGTCGGTGTTTTGTATCGTCTCGATACGTCTCCATACGTATCGATACGAGGCGAAATGTGGAGTAAAAGCTAGTGGAGTATGGAGTTAGTGCGTATAGTGTGGGCGATCATGAGTCACTATAGGAATGATTTTCGGACCCATCAGATCAGCCACCATGGGTAGGGTGGCCCAGGCATAAGTCCACGGATAATAAAGGCGATCACAAGTGAGAGGAGACAGGGATACAACAGCGAGAGATATTGGACCTAGGTTTGGTGGTGGTTGCGATGAGTCATCTATGGAGAGTAATTTACCAGGAAGTAGATTAAATATCGACAAACAAGAAAAAGAATAATTCGATAAAAGGAAGACACCGGATATTGAAATTGTTGTAGCATAAGGCGTTATTAATTGCACTGGTTCGATTTTTATAATTTTGGCAGAATCATTGATTATACCTAATCTATCCAGCATAGTGTAAGGCCATAAAAAAGAATCAGAAAGGTGCTCGTATATGGTATAGGATCATTTCTTGATTTTAAAAATAAGATTATTGGAACTTTGAACAGTAGCCATAAATACATTTGTACTAGTTTCTGCTACATACATTATTGAAGAACCTAATTGTCCAAAAAAACAAAAGCTATATCTGGTATTGTAGAGATAGAAGTATTAATCAGGCTGGTAATTACAAAAACTAGATCTAAATTTTGCGATATAATACCAACACCAATACCTGGCCATTGCTGTAAAAAAAATTAGGCAAATAGCACTAATTAGTATAATTACGAATAATATGGAAAATCACAAATCTGCTCGTAAACCACTAATTTGTTGGTACTGTTGTATTTTATCTCTCAATCCTCACCATTTTGTTCTACTCAGTAAATTACAGTAGCAAGACTACAGAAAAACTATAATAAAAAGACAAACCAATAGAGCCAAAACTCGTGGACTGAACATCCACTTTTTTTTCCCGCGAAGACGTAGACGGAAATATCTCCTAATTCGTTCTCCTTCTTGTTTTGCTTTTTTGGTCGTATTTCCATATTCTTGCTTGTGTCGTTTGTACACTACTAATTGCAAATAAGACTCGCGACTGATATTCACTCTATCAACTTACTGTTCACCACTAACAATGCAACCAAAGTCCATAGCATTACTTCGTAAGTAGTTTCCAGCCCATACCACCACACGGCCACAAAAACCAACATCTTTATACTAATAACAGAAAAAATCGATACCAATATCGAACAGATACTTCAGAAGTTCCAGGACATATTTGAAGTATCAATCAACCAAGACAAACCAAAGGAATTGTTGGCAGTGGAGTCGCTTACCATTGAATCCGATGCATTGATGATCATACGATTGTGCGAAGACATGTTGTCTGTGTCGAGAGCTTTGAAGGAGACTTGGTGTCTTGGAACTTTGAAGGTGGATCAAAAGAGCGAAAGAGATGGTGATATCAAGGCTGTTTTTGACCAGTTCAACGAGTTGACCGAGAGAATCGCCAAGTTCGAAAAGGTCTAAGAAGAGGGGAATGGATCATGACAAAAATAGAGTGCCATTTACCACGCCAGAAAATGAATCTCTAAAACAAAACCAACAGACGAAGGGATAAAAACACAGGGATTCAGACAGATACAATTAAGATCAGTTCAAATGTTTTCCACCGGATATTTCCACATGGCTTGCTAGTGTAATTACCTGTCTTTTAATGACTCTATACTAATTAGCTTATGAAGGTAAACTACACCAAATCAAACCACATCTCAGGAAACGACTGTATCATACTCGCTTATTGCGTTCGATCCAGTCAAGAGAACCAACTTAAGTTGAGATTGAGTGACTTCTGAGTATCCGACAACAGATCCAGTCTGTTATTCAACAGTCGACTTCAAAAAACTACAATGTCTTTAATTCGTCCAAGAGCTATTAGAAGTGACAATAGACTATATGATTCATGGATTGAAACTATAAACAAAGCAATAATCCCTAGATGATTGCTCTCACCAAACATTATTCCTTGAATTGTATTATTATTATATCTATTTTACTGTATATCCTGATACATAATATCCATAGAAAAAACTCTAGTGATTGCACAGAATTTATCCATTTACACTGTCCTTATTTAGCCACTTCAGTAGAAGAAGGTCTCTTTAAATCTTCTAATGGTGTACTCGATCTAGTTGATGACGGGGTCTTTTCTTGACTTTCTCCTAGTTTTTCTTCAAATAAATTAACAAACTTTTGTACTTTACCAACTTTAATAAACTTGAACTTCTTGTCCAGCTTGATATACGTTGGTACCAAAGGTGATTTGTTTTTGAATGCATATTCTAATCCATAATCTTCATGATTGATCATGGAGAATGAAGCACCACTACTCATTCTAGAGATAGATTTTGGTTTGGATGGTGAGACAAATGATGAGGTAGACAGAGTGGCAGTGACCAACTTGTCCTGTGATAATGGGGAATCCGAAGGTTGTAATTTAATCGGTGGATCTAATGTCCTGAGTTGAACCTCTATATGGTCATCATCTTTATGATCTAATCCACATTCTGTTTCAGGTAAATCATCTAGTTTAATATATTCATCTTCGTTATGCCTTAAATTATCCATACTTTTTATGAATCCTTCAATTTTTATTCTTTCTTTTAATTTTTTGGATTGGTCAAATTCTGCTTCAGAATTCGATCTAGTGGAATCATTCGATTTTAATGTCAATAGTTCTTCCAAAGAAGAATTAAATGCTTCATCTTCATATACAAAAGATTTGTCATGAAGGGTTAAATCATCTATTCCATCCAAGGTAGTATCACTTACAGTCAATTCTTCTGGAATGCCTGATATATGCTCAATAATAGTATCATCTGGAGAAATGATTCTGTTGATACCACCCATTTGGTTCATAGAAAGAGATCTGTCCAATAGTATTGGATCGAGATTCACTTGAATAGAATCGGAACCGATATTGGAGTCCAGTGATGCCTGCTTCACTGTGTCCTCAGTCTTGTGACTTTTGTCTTCACCTATATTTATAGGTTCACTGATATGTTTATTTAACTCATTCACAAACTTCAGCCGTATATATTTTTCGATTTGGTCAATCATTGTTTCATCGCATAATAGTAAGAGACCGTAATTCTCATCCTTAAGAAAATCAATGGCAATTTGATTGACATTTTCATCAATAATAAATTCCAATAATTTCAAGGTCAAATTCACTATAAATATATCGTTGGAGATTAATCCATATGATTGTATAGCATATTTTGGCTGGGAGAAGATCAATTTCTCGAGATTCTTTGACATCTTTCGGGTATTCGAACGAGCCAAACAAATCAAATTCTCCTTGATCAAATCGGTAGGCCTCAAGTCCTTGTTTCTCACCAATAACGAATTCAATTCCACATTTACATTGAACTCAATCTCATTCCCTATATCAATAGGATCAGAAGACAACAATGACGAGGACGAGGACGAGGACGACGGCGACATCTCACGTCTTTGACCCAAGTAAGTCTCAACAAGCACCAGCGCTTTCTCAGGAACATCCGAGGAAAAGATGAAGTTGGGCTTGTTGGGGTCTTGATTATTGTAATGATACTTGATTATATCTTTAAACATCTTCGGACAAGTATGATCCTTACGAAGAGCAGTTATCCTTGAAGGTTAACAGTAGGTATTGGGATCGGATATAAGGGGAAAAAAGGGTTAGGTTTAATGAGATGTAAAGAGTGTGGTATCGTGGGGGATCACACAGTCGCTGGTTGAAGTGGAGGAAAGTGATTAGTTGGAGGTGATGGGAGAAAAGGAGAGGAATGATGATGGAGGAAGTTTATCGTGGGAGGGTGGGCAGTATTAATTAAGCAGTGGGGGTAAAAGTGATAGAGTGGGATGGTGTATGGCCCAAAACAACAAATCAAAACAGAGCGTAACCTGTAAAACCATGATTGGGAGTGAGTCTTGACCAGGTTCCACTTTAGAGTTCAGATTATGCGGGTTACACCTTCTACCTTGCACTTTATCTTAGTCTCACCTCAGATCTGGTTACACGTTAAATCAGGAAACTTTACACTGTAGTTATAAGACCAGTTGATACAGAATCCATACCCCATCTCACCAATTCTCCGTTATACAAAATGACATCATACTATTTCAGCATCATAGGCACACGTGACAACCCCATATACGAATTGGAGTTCTCCTCGTTCAAGAACCTGGCAGTCTCTACCACCAGCTCCATTCCTGGAAAGTCCCAGTTTTCCACCAGTATCAAAGAAATGCTTCCATTCATATCGAACTCGTCATTGGATATTATAGAAGACGCCCAGTGGTCCACCAGTCAATTCTATTTGGGCAAGATTGACTCCTTCTACGGCCTTTTGGTCAATGCATTTATTACTCAAGGTAGCATGAAATTCGTGTTGTGTTACGATGTGAGTAACGGAACCAAACACGATGATAATTCCATTAAGCAATTTTTCATTGAGGCCAACGATTTATATGTCAAGTGTTTGTTGAATCCATTCTACCTGGTGAACGATGCCATCATCTCGCCTGATTTCGATTTGAGATTAAAGTTGATAGCGAAAAAGTACTTGTAATCACAAGATAATAATATCAGGAATAGAGTCCGATTCCGATTTCAATTCCGATTTATAAAATATTTAGTCATATGCTCATTGCCCATATATGGCAGCAATTCCATCCAATGGTGCCCCAATCTCGTTTCGAGTCGCTACACAACAACCTTTAAATTACCACTGGTCAATTGCGGCCACAGAAGATCCCAGTGGCATTACATTCTACAAACTACACATATATTTCCCGCAAACAGATCATCCAGTCATACCCTAAATTGGCCTCTTCATAGCTACAACATTCAGTTTCGTCATACAACAACTCATCAACCAAGAGTTAGACATCATCTACATTTCAATAACTTGATAAAAATCTTAAATTTATTGTGAACTATAAACAGGTGGAAATCCAGGCAAAAATCAACAAGACAGAAAATTGGTCATTTCCTAATCGATAAGTCTTTTCTTATAAATAATTCCTTAATTAGAAGCTTGTTCTTCTTCTTCTTCTTCATTTTGCTCAAGTGCCTTTTCACTATCGACTCTATAATTACCTTCACCGTCTTCAACAATGATCTTCAGCTCCTTCAAGGTTTCAAACATATCTTGTGGAATCCAACCTCCAGTGGCTACGAAAGGACTGGAAAGAACGGTATTTTGATAATCAATTAATTGATCTTCATGTTGAGCCAAGTAAGCAGCATCATAATCAATAGGAAATTTAGATTCATTAGTATTAGCCAATTCATTTTGAACGTAAGCATCCCACATAGGTCTCAATTGGATAATTGCACTTTCAATATACAAATAATCCTTATTGTTCTTGTGTTCTAAAGCTTGTAAGTATGGACCCTTTAGAACCTTAATATGTGGAGAAGCAACAGCAATTAAATCATGACGTCTTTCATTCAAGGCAACTTCCCATAATCTTTCATTTCTAGTCTTGTAGTACACAAATTGGTACTGTTGCTTTTCAACTTCATCCATTTCAGCGTAACCTGGAATATCATCTTCTAAGTTGAAGATCTTAACACCATTGTAGCCAACGAAAGTTGGGTAGTTAGCTAAGATAAATGGCTTAATAGTAGCGTATTCAAAATCAAGGAAGGTCATAGAATCCTTACCATTAATAACATTCAATGGGTCCAAATCTGGTAAGTATAATCTTGGCTTGAATAATTCTTCAGCGTTCATGATAGAAGTAGAAGTTGGATTTAAAAGCTTTGGACCAAGAATTTTGAGGTTTTCAAAAGTATCAATGTGTTGTTTGTATTCTGGAGTTTCTTCAAGGTTAGAGTGGACAGCTTCATTTCTCAAGTTTTCCAATTCAATATCAGCAACAGAAGTAATTAAATCTAATGGCTTAGACTTATCCCATGGACCATTGAATTTGTTAACTTGATCATCAGTCAACTTATTCTTGTTCTTAGCAAAATGCTTTTCAATACTTGGACCGATCTTCCATCTGTTTTTCAATAATGGGTTTTCTTCATTTTCATAAGGAGTATCAGCTTGAAGAGCAGCAGGAACATCATCAGTAAAGTATAAAGAACCAAACTTGTTGAAGGTGACACTTAAAACCTTAGCTTGAAAATCAGCAATTGGTTCAATCACTCCATTCAATTGAGCAGCAGTTTCTGGACCATCTTCAGCCAAGGGGTTCCATTTCTTCATTAATAAATCACCTTCGATATATTCCATCAAAATAAATGGAGTGTTAAGTTGATTGGCTTTGGAAGTACCATAAGCAAGAACTTTTGGAACAGAGACATTGAGCTTTAAGTTGAGGAAATCTAAAGTAGCAACTTCAGACTTAATCTTTTGAGAAATAGCGTAATCAGATTCTAATTTGTATGGAATTCTCAACACTAATTCTTTACCAGAACTTAAAGTGATCTTGTAAACTCTGTGATGCTTACCTTCATGGATACTGGCGATTGACTTGACTACCAATTCACCTTTACCGATAATTTTTTCAGTCAAACTACTGGTCAATACAGAAGTTCCATCTTTTAAAGATAATGGAGCTCTGACAAATGGTTCACCACTCTTATCAACGTTCTTCGGATCGGATCTTACTTCGTTCAATTCAGTCAATAATTTGGCAACACCTTCAATGGAGAATTTGGTTTCTCTTAAAGCTTTCTTGGCCTTGTCATCTTTCAACCAAGAACCCCAAGAATATTGGAAAAATGGGTTTCTTTGAGGGTCTGATTCATCAGAAATCTTGGTATAGATTTCAGTTGGTTCAGCTCTGAGGGAGTTGTATCTGACAAAAGTTGGGATGGCTGACCTCAAGACCGGCTGGAGCGGCTTGAGATCACGGGCAACTACTCTGGCAGTTCTGGTGACTCTAGACAACATTTGGTAGTGGTGGAGGAAGATGTGACACAAGAGGTTGAAAAATGGATGGATACAGGAAGCAGCACAATTAGTGCGCGAACTAAAATGGTAAAGATCAAGAGTTTCACCAACTGGGGTCAAGAACATGCCGAGTGTGTCAGCACCAAAACAGCGGTGGCTCAAGGATAAAACACTAAAAAAAAACAGCGATTCAAACTTAGCTCACAAACATTTTCAGTTACCTTCCTAAAAAGTTGGTCGAGAACCCAAGTAGAACCAAGTAGAACCAATTAGAACCAATTAGACCAATAATATCAGCTGCTTAACCTTCACTAGACTAGTCCTAGTAAGATTATTGAGTATCAAAGTATCAGCTGTGTTTCACGAGACAGATGATTCTTTGCGACTGTCGAGTAGCCAAATCGGTTCGGTAAGGGGCCTCGTCAAGAAAAGTAGTAACGAGTGAGAACAAGTTCTAGTAGGCACCAACACAAAGAACCTAGGAGAATCGTCAATAGAAGGATAATCAGGTCAAACTAATTTATAGACAGAAGCTCATATCAAAAGAACTGTGCAGTGTTGTCGAGTGCTATCGACTTATGGTAGAAAGAACAGAGTGATAAGCCTTCAAATTTGCTGCAAAATGGCGAGCAAATGTTGCAAATCAGTCGATCATCCAGATCCACCACAGTATAGATACAAATGCTCTAACCAAAATACGAGAAAGTATCACTACATTCTTAAAGAAATCAAAAGGTCATTACATTCTAAGCGTCATCATTCATTAATAAATACGTATAAAAACAAACACAGTAAACGAGGTAGCAAACTGGTCCAATGATGAGTTGGGACAATGAGCAGGCAATCAATGGTGATTTGATGATAATCGGCTCACTGAGGTGTTGGAACTATGCCAATGACAAGAAATAAGAATAAAAGAGTCCAGTTGGCTCCTTGTGTTGGTGGTTCTGATCAGAACCAGAAGAACCACTATCTCACTGAGATTGTTCGTGTTTGAGGAGGAGAAGGAGAAGGAGAAGAAGGAGGAGGAGGAGGAGGAGAAGGAGAAGGAGAAGGAGGAGGATGATGATTGTGGGTGACTACTTGTCCATGGTCAACATATCAATCTTCTCATTCAACGTAATAGGAGGAGGCATATCGTCTCTGGTAAAGTTCTTTTCAAACAAAGTGGCCCTTTTCTCTCTGGACAGTCCAGCATCCCCATCAAACTCAGCATCGGTGGTTTTAAAGGATACTTGACTATAATTCTGATCGGAATTTGAAGATTCAGCACCTGGAGACTTTATCGAAGAAGGTTCTGCCATCTTAGGATGGCCATTGATACTCATTTTTGGAGTCCCAGTCAGAGGACTAAGTGGACGTTGCTGTTGAGCTTGTAATTGTTGTTGTTGCATCATATTTGCAATAATTTTGGCAGAGTAAGGACTTGGACCATTTCTATGGAACTTTTTACCTTCAATTCCATCCTTAGTTGCAGTTACTGAAAGACATGAAGTGGTTGAATTTCTGGAAATAGGTCTGGAAATAGGTTCAGATAACGATGGTGTACCTTGACTTCGGGGGCTGCCCAAAAGACTAGAAGTATCACTACCCCCACGTTGATGGTGCGACTCCCCATTAATTGAAGAAGTAGAACCTCCAGGATTTGGACCTCCATTAACATCTAGATATCGACCATTCTTGGACCCGAAACTGTAGTTGGAATCATGACTAAATCTTGATGAAACATCATCATCATATTCGAAATTATATGACCTATTGGACGGGTACTCCAATTGATCAAAATCTTCTGATGATTCAAGGTTCATCTTTCCACTAAATATGGATTTGACGCTAGCGTCCGGATGTGACATGACTGAAAAGGAATTGATACGATGTTTATGCAACAACTTCAATGTTTTAAAATTGTTTGGACCAAAACCTATATTAATATAATTTGGACCATAATCTCCGAATTTTGTCACCCGACGTTTCGCAGCTGGTATTGCTAGTCAAGTCACGAGTACAATGGGGTAGGTCTCCACATTATCCCAGTTTGGTCATCCCTCTGATAAGACACGACCCAACCGAGACTAGATAACGATTGTTGGTAGTATGAGCATGGATGGAAACGCGATAACCTTTGACATTATAACTTAAACAGAGAAGCGAGCCTAAGAACTATTGTTTTCTTGCTATGTGGCGAAGCTTTGACGTTTTGGTTTGGTGGTCCTAGCAACAAATTTCGGTTCACATGGTGATGCCATCAACCGCAATTGTAGTCTAATGGTACTTATATCCGTAGATGAAAATTAGTGGGATGATGGATTATATGTGGCTGATGGTAGAACAGAAGTTGTTCCGCTGCTGAATTGGTCAGCCATCCATCATCCATCACATTGATAGGATGGACATTGCGAAACGCGTTTATTGTCCTGCCACAAATAGGGTTTGTTCACCATGGTATCGCACTATAAGACACTAGTAGTTACAGATTCAAAAATGTGATAATTGTGATATGAAAGAGAAAGCGTCTAATCCGGTCAAGATAAAGCAATTGATCCTTTATCAAAAAAATTGGATCGATCATTTGGTGTAAATAATCTTGAATGGGCCACTTTTGCAATCTTGTTGGTTATTTGTGAATCACTATTGTGCGTGATATTGCAAATTGTGGATGAAAACGAACACAGCCGTGTGAAAAGTGACATAATTATAGACACCAAGACACTAGATCAACTTTCATACATAGTGGCAGAAGTGACCAATTGCCATCTATCGATTAAACTCATAATCATCCCTCAATTCATACTTGTTCAAACAGTGAACTAAGACACTTGAATCATGAAAGTTGTTATAATTGGAGGAGGATGCTCTGGGCTTGCTGCTGCCAAAGCACTATCTTACGAGCCAGTCAAGCTTACTATTGACTTATATGAAAGAAGATCTCAATTGGGTGGTATCTGGAATTACGATTCCAATAAATCCGATGTTCATCCAAGTGTACCATCTACAACACAACTGGCACAAGAGAAATATGATACGGATGAAGCACGGAATCGATTTCTTTCACCTATGTATAAGAAATTGGAGACCAATTTATTGAAGGAGGTAATGGAATTCAAGGACCATCAATTCCCGGAATCTTCGCCAGTATTTCCAACCAGACAACAAGTTCTACAGTATATTCAAGATTATGCCAATACTGTGCCCAAAGAGGTCAATATCAAACTCAATTCAAATGTGACTTCATTGAAGAAGAATAAAGACTGGGAGATTACGGTGAATGATGATGTATTTCATTATGATTCAGTAATAATTGCAAATGGCCATTTTGATGTTCCATTTATACCAGATGTTGAAGGGTTAAAGGACTGGGATGAGAAAAGGCCAGAGACAATTACTCATGCAAAATACTTCAACGATGCTACTCAGTACGTAGATCAAAATGTGGTGGTAGTAGGTAATTTTGGGTGGATCAGATATTTCTATCCAATTATCTGTTTATGCTAAAAACGTTTATGTTTCTTCAAAAGACCCTGCCACCGTATCTCATATACCCAACCATAGAGTGAACCATATTGGACTTATCATAAAGTTTGACTCAAAATTAAAATCCATAGAGACAGTTGATCAAAGAATAGACAATATTGATAGAATCATTTTTTGCACCGGATATCTCTACAACATTCCATTCCTTAGATCATATCCTGAACTAATCACTGATGGCCATCAAATTCACAATATTTACAAACAATTGTTTTACATTAAGGATCCATCAATAGCATTCTTGACATTGAATAAGTTTATTGTACCGATGCCATTTGCTGAATCTCAAGCTGCACTTGTAGCTAGAGTGTTCAGTGGAAGGTATAAGCTTCCAAATGAACAAGCTATGAAAGAAGAATATGCTCATGAATTACAAGAAAAAGGGTCAGGTAAGCTACTTCATAATCTAGTTTTTCCCAAAGATGTACAGTATTGCAATCATCTATATGATTTGATTGTAGACCAGGGTTTGAAGGATGGCTTTTTGGGCTACTATTGGGATGAGAAGAAGCAAGAACAGAGGAAAATTAATAAGAAATACAAAGATGAGAGGTTGATCCAATTAGTACAAGAAGCCAATAAACTAAGAAGTTTGAATCATCTACAATCAAAAGCCTAATAAAACCTTGATGGAACTTTTGGAAGAAGATGCATACCATAAAATTCCAGCTAAAATGATTGATTAATAACTAATAGATAGACAGATAATTAGATAACCATACAGAGTAAAGTAGATAATGCTAGTTCCGTCACAAATTTGGTATATTCTTGACAGTGTAAATATTTGGGATATACGGAAGATCATTAGGTCAGGTTTTCTATGGGTACGAGATTATTGGTGATTGTTAATCTTTCAAAAATGCAAAATTGTTCAACGATTGATTTTAAAATTAAAACTTCAACCAAATTCCACCTGGCAGAAATTCCAATAACCACCATATTCTTCCAAATTGCAAAATACTCAGTTTTCTTCCGTTATTCTTGCCTAGTACTTTTCTTATAGTGCTTTTACCTTGTTCTCTTGTTGTTGCCGCATTACATAGATGTGGCTCATACGAGTACTAACCACCTGAAAAAATAAAATATACAGCTCTAAACAGCCTCTAAATACACATTAAGTACAAGATGATCTTTCCAAACCCCTCCCTAATATATGTTATCTCTGGATAATTTTTCAATCGGATATTCTTTCAATTCATATTACATAAGCAGATATCAAAAACTTTTCTGCCGTTGCCAGAGCAGCCATCAAAAAGGGCGTGTGGTCTAGTGGTATGATTCTCGCTTTGGGCGAATATTCAGTAAAACGTATAATCACAAATATGCGAGAGGCCCTGGGTTCAATTCCCAGCTCGCCCCCATTTTTTTTTACTTCCTTTATCGATGTGTTAGTTTGTTAGTTGGGTCGTACCTGGTTGCTATATTGGACTGAGAGAACACCAGATTCTTCTAGAACTGAAATGGCCATTAATTTTCCCGAAGTCAGAAAGCGAAAATACCCAGTAGATTTCAAACAGAAGAAAACGGCATTTAAATCTAATACCATTTTTTAATATTATCCAAATATGGAATTATCAAAATTCATACAAGTTAATCCACCACCAATTTCCATGTATATTTCGCAAACAAAAACTAGTTGTAGTTTTTTGCAACCAAACAATCACAGTAGAAATGGCACCATCAAAGGTACAACAATTTACTAAACTATACACGTATATCAGCAGTATATGTTACCTTTATGGGGTCTTTGAAGAGTCCGACTATCTCAGCCAGAGCTGTGATAATATTACCCTAAAGAAACTAATGAAAGGGGATAATAATGAAGTGAATGTTTTTGTTGAAAATTTAGAGGTATTACAAAACCGACTAGATTCAGAATCTTTGAAAGCGCTTAACCTTACTTTTACTGGAACAAGTGCAGGGACCTACAAATTCATAATTGATTATAGCCTCAATGTCATTTTGATTAACATTTCAGATACTTATATTGATATTAAACAGGTGTTGCTTCAATTACAAGAAATCGATCAAAAAAGCGACAACATAACTATTTCCATTGGGCTACAGTTTGATTTTTCAGTATCAAAAACAGAATACCCTTTATTCTTTAATACTCCATGTGGATTCTCCAAAGAGAAGAAAGAGACACAGATGCTACCCTTCAAATTTCAGAGTATTAAACCACCTCAGTTGATTGAATTTATACCTACTACTGGTGATATAAATTGTTTGGCTATATATCAAGATAATAAACCAGGTATTGGAGAATGCTACGATTGCTTAAGATCATTAAACCTACTTTGTTACGAATATAACTATCAAACATTGAAGAGAATGTCATGTTACACATTTACATTTGGTCGAGAATTGGACAAAGATATCACCAAGTTGATTAGATTCAGGTTCTTGTTAATATACATGGAAATAACCAGAGATATACCTTCGATGATTGACGCTTGTACTAGATCACGATCGAATTTGAATAATAGCGATCATCAAGAACAGATTCTGGCAATACATCAGAAATTAATTCAAGATGAAGCATTGCATATCGTTTGTGAGAAAGAGTACAGTGATGTTCCCGGAGATAGGAAAATGAGGAAATTAATAGCTGGAGTCAATATTGATTCACAACTTTTAGATTCTGGAAAGACATACCTTGTTGTGTTTGTACCCAAAGTTGGAAAGTTTAACTCAAGACTCAGTTATAACAAGTCGACGGAAACAGTTTATTTTTCCTCTCACTCAAGAATAAAAAATAGCTTACAAAGGTTTAGGCAATCACTTAATAAAAAGTGGAAGGTTAACAGGAAAATGAGCAAGAATCCAACAGAGATGATACCTTATAAAAAAAGGAAGTTATCTTATCAATTGGAAAGTCTCAGTATGATAATTAATCCTAAAGATTTAGAGAATCTTAGCTTTGAGAATTGTCTAAGTTATCTTCTTCAACACGAACATACATACACTTCGCAGTATACTGACCAAAAGATGATACATATATGAAGAAGAAGAAGTCACATTCAAAAAAGCTCTAAATATAAGAAGCTAAGAAAGCAATCCAGATAAACCATAGCTTTACTTGGATTCTTGAATAGCAACTGTTGGTTGCAACCATTTACCCATAGATTGATCTGATGTCGTGCGACATTTCAGAGTGCGACATGAAAATGAGATGCACTCAAAATCAATTCAAGATACTTACAAAAGTTACTATAACTCAGTCTATTTCTTTAGGATATTTGCTACTCATTCACCATTTTCCCTTTCAAAGAGATACGTAACTTATAACCTCTAAAATGTCAATCATAATACCGGGAGACTCCCTTAACATAGATACAGAAAGTATAAAAACTAGCATAGGTCCAGGAATCTACAAGAATCCAAAGACTCAAACTGTTGTTCCAGCTTCAGCAGGTTTATTAAATGTTAAGGTTAATAAGAAGAAAACCAACCAAGTGGTCTACACTGACTCCAATTCTAAAAGATACATACCACAAACCAACGATTTCGTGATTGGAACTGTTGTAGGTGTTATTGGAGAACAATACAAGGTTCAACTTCAAGAATATTCTCCAAATGTATTATTATCATTCATGGCTTTCCCAAATGCTACCAAGAAAAACAGACCTAATTTAAAGAATGGACAAGCAGTATATGCGAGAGTATCACAAGCTATTCCAGAAATTGATGTTGAAATAGAATGTTTCGATTCAGTTACTGGAAAAGATGGAGGATTCGGTTTGTTAGACGAATCTGGTTACATATTTGATGTCAATTTGAATTTTGCTAGAGAGCTTTTATTCAACCCAAGCTCTATATTTTTGGAAAAACTTGCATCTAGAGTCCAATTTGAAATTGCTATTGGAATCAATGGTAAAATATGGATCAAATGTGGTGAAGGTTTAAAGATGGAAACTGAAAACAAACAAGAAAATGATGATGATAATGATGAAAACATGACTAGGAAACCAGATTCTTCTACTTCGTACTTGAAAGATTTAAAGGCAACTTTATCAGCAGCCAGATTTTTAACCAGATGTCAATTGGTCAAGCCAGAAGAATTGGATCGCGAGTTGACCAAAGCATTCAAGGCCATGTAATCTAAGCCAAAATAATAGATAACTATAAACACAAAAGAAAGCATAAAGATTTCAAGTCCAGTTATAAACTAGAACAGATCCTGCAATTACTATGGTCTTTACACCAAAGTGTATTATATTCCCTCATCTTAAGTAGCTTAAAACCACAAATTATATAGCGATTTTGAATAGACCAACACATATATCGCTATTGAAACATGTTGGTACTAATCGACAAGTAATTGGTAATTTTTAGGAGCAAATTATCTGTACATTCATTGAGACCAACTGTAGTTTTAGACAGGAACGTATGTTGGTGATCTTGCAATAAAGACGTTTATGCACTCCGCGATGCCTGAAAAATTATCGAGGTTTCAATCACAAAGTCGAAGGTGGTATCATACATTAGGCTGCTACATCATGACACTGACCGAAGCCAAGCCCGTCAAGCTTGACCCAAACCAGTTGGCCCGTCAACGTAAGAAGATTGAAAAAGACAGAAGAAGAAAACAATATGATGATCTTCAAGTACAAGGAACCAACAACTCATCTATCGTATCAAAGAGATCAGTAGAGATGTTATATACCAAACAGCTTAACCCAGAGATGGGAGAGTGGTTCAATTTCTTCGTTCCAAAACCAAAGAGAAGATCTCCTGCCATCAATAGAGGGTACTGGATTAGAATGGAATCCATTAGACAAATGGTTACTAGAATTATTGATAAGAACCCAGATAGTACAATTAATGTAGTTAATTTAGGATGTGGATTTGATCCGCTTCCATTTCAATTATTGAATCAATTCAAGGAATCCGGGAAGAAAATTGATGCTAACTTTTTAGATTTTGATTATCCCGAATTAATTCAAAATAAGAAACGAATGATTGAACAAGCACCGGAAATTATGGAATTAATTGGTTACAAGAAGGAAGAGAATAAGGTCGATGATGCTTCGAAGAAAAAAATTCCAATCACTGCAAGTCAACTTGGAATCACTCTTAGTACAGAAAATTATAAACTTGTGGGATGTGATTTGAAGGATGAAAAATTATATAAAAAGCAAATTGACTTCTTATTAGAAGAAAACACCGTTAATATTTTCATTGCTGAAGTTTCTTTAGCATACATGAAGCCTGAATTTGCCAATCCAATTATCGAACATTCTAGTAATGTTGCTAATTCTCATTTTGTCATTTTGGAACAGATCTTACCAGACACAAAGTATAATGCATTTGCTCAAAAAATGATGTATCATTTTAATCATTTACGTTCTCCATTACAGTGCGTGGAGACATATCCATTAGCCAAAGATCAAATTAGGAGATTTGAAGCGTATTATCCAAATGTGGAGTTGAAAAATTTACTTGGGAATTGGCTTTACTTGGTTGACAAAGCTACTAGATCTAAAGTTGCTAAAATTGAAACTTTTGATGAATGGGAAGAATTCATAATCTTTTGTCAACATTATGTAATTGTCCATTCTACTAATATGGACCAAATGATTTATGATCAAAAGATTGAACCAGGCTGGGATTCACTTCCAATTGACGAGAATGTGAAATTTTCCTTGGCTTCAGAATTGTCTATTCAATTAAAGTTTCCAGCCGTGCAAACAGTGGGGGATAAAATTCTAATAAATGGAGGTTTAGACCAAACTAGAACCAACAAGACCCTTGCATACCAAAACGGGCAGGTGACGGAATTACAATTAGAACTACAAAAAGACGAAAATGGTGAGATACCAAGTGCTAGAATGTGTCACACGATGACTAGTGTTGCAGGTGATGTCATCCTAATTGGGGGTAGGTCTAGACCAGGCCAATTAATGCTGGATGTGTACCGATTGAAACATGGAGTTAAGTGGGAAAAAATGACAGACTTACCCCAACCAAGGGCACGTCATTCTACAGTAGCAATTGGGAATGAAGTGTTGATCTTTGGAGGATTGGAAAATGCGGGGCCAAATTCACCTTTGTTTGTGATGTATGGGGAAGATGGTAAAACCAGAGACCTTAAGGTAGAAGGAGGTTCAATTGATAATTTATACAGTTGTGCCATGGCTTATAATGGAGAATATGGAGTTATTGTGGGAGGAATGAAGGATTCAGATCATCCAATCATTAGCAATAAATTATATAGATTTACCTATGAAGGAGATGGGGATAGGATAAAAATCCAGCAAGTGTTGGAAGATGCCCAATTTGGTCGAATGGGTGCGAAATGTGTGATTGCCTCGAAAAAAGTGGTAATTATTGGGGGTGTATCTACGAAGGAGGTTATGTACCAGGACAATCAGGTGATCAGTGTTGGGTTAAACCAAGCCTTGGACCAACAATTGGAGGAAACTGGTGGTGAACAAATTCAGGCAAGGTATGACATAAAATATGTCGATATACCAGCGTCCGTTTATAGGGAACACCCACCAATCATGGTCGGGTTCGGACTTGTACCTGAACCCAACAACACCAGTGACCCGATTGCTGGTTTTGCTGGTTTTGCTGGTTCAACTGATGGGATTGCTGCAGGTGGTACAGGAACCAACGACCAAGAACAATACCTTTTGCTTGGTGGAGGGGCAGTCTGTTATTCGTTTGGTAGCTGTTATAATAGTGTATATAGACTAAGTATGATGATGTGAGCCCTGTAATAAATACGACCGCAATGCAATTAATTACGCGTACAGATCTTTGGGTGCAAGTCTGTCCAATTAGGTTTTTTCTCCGCGCCGACCTGGCCGCGGGCACTCTTTTCCGAACGGTTCCGGTTCCGCCACCAGTCATCCCATTCACTTTTTCCAAGTCTCCCCAACCTTTTGGCTCACCTTACTAAGTCACTCATTGACACCACCACAATTTTACATAATGTGTGTCACCTACTTTAATAATAATTCACTAATGTTAAACCTAAAACCAAAAAAAATAAATGAAAAAAAAAAAAAGAAAAATCCAACAACATCCAACTCCCACAATTAAATAATACCAATAACTATTTTAATAGATATTGTCTTGGGTTCTACATAACAAGAAAGAAATCATATAAATAAAGAAAAAAGCAGGATCTTATCGAATGCATTTAGCAACCCTGAAAAACTTCTCGCTCCGTTGCTACAGTGTGCTGGTAACTAGTCAATCCTTTTTTATTATTACTAATTCTTTTTTTTTTTCCCTTTTCTTCTTCAACCTATTTCAATATACCCCCTCATTTTATTCACATTTTTTCTACCCCTCCTCATTGCGACCAGTAGCACGCGTATACTCCTTTGCAGCAAACCACCCGCAACCACCCACCACTCAAACCTTTTAGTTACTATATTTCATGTAATAGGACCAAGAATTTTCTTTTTTGTTCTTTCTTTCATATTACCCATATTTTATCCACTTTTACCACTTACAATATTTATTTTGGTCTAACTAAAGGGTACCTGACGCCTTTATAATTGGAACCCACATTTTGCCTGTCACAACGTTATTTTTTTTTCCACTATAATTATAAGGCCATTATCCGGCCCACCCTTGACTTTTGACCAACTCCATTAACTACAATAACTGCAGTAGCCTAATCTGGCCAAATTTTTCGCTATTGGTTCTCGTTGTTACTCGCAATTACTAAGGAGAGCAAAGAAACTTATAAATCTTAATAATAATAAAAAAAAAAGGGAAAGCCCTAACTATAATTTTCCTCGATATCCTTAGGAGTAATCATGAGTAGCTTAACAATGGCTCTTCCTACCAAAGATATGAGTCTGGTGGATATATCACCATCGGGTCCTCAGGCTCAATCTCCTCCTGCTAAGAATCAACCCATACCCCCAGATTCAGGGACCTCCTCAGCAGCCTCTGCTTCCACTCCCCCCTTACCATTCAAATACGGGGATAATTCTAATATACCTCTTTCAATGAGGTTTATTCATAAACCTAGCAGATCACAAGAACTTCTAGACAAAGCATCTGATCCTACCAAGTTAAACAGTTTGACCAATAGAGGCAGTGGATTAAAGGTGGATACTGAAACCTACAATAGTGCTAATAATGCTAATAATGATAATAATGATAATACAAATACCAATTATTTTCCAAATCCAGATTTGCTGCCTGAATCCTTGAGATCGGTATCACCAGATTCCGCTTCAATGGCTGGTCATAGACTAGTCCGGAAGAAGTCGGGTGAAATTCTTAAACCATCCCTTAAGGAATCTTCTGGTTCCTATTTCTATGGGAAAAGATCCCAATCGGAACCCACCACTCCCACCTATAAGCAAGTTCATTTTGGAGGCGATAATGATGTACGTTATTTCAAAAAGAAAGATAAACCAAATGCTATATCAGCCACCAATTCTCCTACTTTAGAAGCAACCGGCTTCGGATATATTGATGATTATGATTATGATGAAGATGACGAAGATGATGAATCCGAGGAAAGTGATGACGATTATCACGGATTTGACCTCAATAAAGGTGGTACAAAATACCCAGGACTAGAGAAAACTGAAGCGGATTCTATTACTTGGTTTTTAAAACTCTTAAACTTTGCACCTTTATCATACAGTAAGAAAATAGATGAAAAGATTCCAGTTTTCTTAGAAAGAGTATTTATCACCATCGATAAGAAATATCTTGTGGGTCACATAGCTGTCAAGAATTTAGCATTTGAAAAACATTTAATAGTGAGGTATTCTCTTGATAATTGGCTCACTATTATAGAAATACCTACCATTTACATTCCTGATAGACCAGATATTTTAAAGAATAATGATTATGACCGGTTTATGTTCCAGATTCCTTTGGACAGTTTATTTAATAGTTTCAGATTGTATAAATCCACTGATTCTGAAAACGTATTCTCGGATGGAAAATCTCAAGAGAGAACTTATGAGCTTTGTATCAAATATAATACCGATAATCAAGAGTTTTGGGATAATAACGACTTAAATAATTATTCGATTAAACTTATTAAAACTCTTAAAAATCATGGTACTGGTTCCAAGTCTATTGAACAACACGCTGCAAGACCAAAGTACTCCTCAAGTTTCCTTAAAAGAAGAGGTTCTGATTCTCAACTTAGCTCTGCTACTGCTACTACTACCAATGTTGCTACCACTAATGACAATAGTACCAGTTCTACTTCTACAGGCACAACTACAACTACATCTACATCTACTGCTAAAGAATCAGAAAAACCATTCTACAATCATGATAATTCTTCCTCAGATATTAATGACTTTGTAAAGAATAACTTTTATCTTTCATCTCCATTATTATCTTCATTGCATACTGATCCTCAAGGTAAGGATAATGTTAGTGATCTTCCTCAACTTCATAATAGAAATCAATCAGAATCTCCAACACCAAAATATAAAGCTAAATTTAATGTGAATAATGAGAATTTGTTGAATATCAGTAAAAACAACTTTAAGGAAAGTAATTTTAACCTCAATCAAATCAAGAAAAATGAGAACATTAATTTAAGTCCTACCAAAAATTCCCAAAAGAAATCAAGTTTACCTGCTAATACCCAAAAAACAAGAACTAATATGGACCCCCAATCTTATAAACAATTATTGGAGAACTATTGTTTCTTTAATTCAGATGCAACCGATGATAAACTGCCTAATAACAGTTCTGCATCTCCAGAAGAAACTACTCCAAGCAAAGGTCCGTATGAAGTTTCTTCGTTTTTGAATGCGGATTGAATGGCCAACCACATAACCGAAGAATGACTTGAGTTGATGACTTGGTCAAACGGTGAACCCCAATTGAACAACAAAAACTAATAAGTCATTAAAATTAGAAATAAACGATGGCATTTTGTTGATGGTGAATTCTATATTTCACCTTTTATCACTATATTTATATGCTCATGTCGAATGTTTGGTTAGTGCTTGGCTGACCAGCCCTATCGTTACATGGCCACCCTAAGTGATCAATAATAGATTATACCGATTAAATACCATCGATCTTTAAACTCCACGAGTAGGCCATCACCAACTGTAGTCAGATGAATTGTAATTAGTATGCTTAATATCATTGAGTCATAAAGTCAACTGTTGGAAAAAAGCACCAACCCTCACAAACATCAAATTCAGATAGTGTGATAATTGAGATACAAGAACAGACTATTGGTCGTGTCGTAAATACTAATTAATAACTGCGCTGAGGACGATAGTTTAGGGCTACATAAGTGATTTGTAGCATTTAGAATTCGTTCTTTAATGAAACAATTTGCACCCATTGGCATCCAATTCAAACCATTGTTCATGATGGCTTTTGGTGATCATTAAACAAGATCAATTGTTACTACATTTTTACATTGCTACACTGAATAAATTAAAATTAAAATTGTGATAAAACCTCAAATTAAAATGTTAGTTTCCCTAAATAAATAATACAATCAGGATTGACCATGAAATAAATATGCCACCGCTATTCATCAACTCCACAACAACTTAAAAAAAAACACGATATCAATTAATATTCTGAATTGTGATACGGATTAAAGAGCTTTAAATTTAGCTGGGTTGGCTGTAATCAATAGCTGTTTTTTTTTTTACAACTTCTACTCGAAACTGTACATTTTCACCAAACCATTTTCCAAACCCGCTGCAAACTTAGAATCACTTAATCCAACACAACTAACATATGAGTTATTGGCAAAAGTGTGAAGACACTTACCATTTTGTAAATCCCATACTTTAATTAATCTATCATGAGCACCACTAATAATTCTAAAGGTATCGGAATTGATAGACCAAACACCTTCAATATGACCAAATTGTGTTCTAATACACTTTCCAGTTTTGACATCCCACAACTTAATGGTATTGTCTAAAGAACAAGTAATCAAATGGGTTGGATAGTTTGGATTACTGGTCCATGGTTCAGAAGGAACATCGGTCACTTCACCATCATTTTCATCAACTTCACGATGTGGGTGACCTTCAGCATCACTTTCATTACCATCTTCAATTAAATTTTCTTTGTATGTGAAAGGAATAACTGATTGAACTTGACCAGAGTGACCATTATTATCCATTCCTCCAAATACTCTTAAACATTCATTACTTTGTAAATCCCACATTCTAATAGTAGTATCATCAGAAGCACTGAAAACAGTATTTGAAGCTGGATGGATCTTAACACAGTTCACCCAATCAGTATGTCCTCTTAAAGTATAACATGTTCTTGAATCAACATGCCAAACTTTGATGGTATTATCAGCGGATCCAGATACAATTGATTTGTTGGCAAAATCAACAGATACAACTGCATCATCATGACCTCTATAAGTAGCAATACATTGACCAGTATGATAATTCCAAACTTTAATTGTAGAATCCAAACCTCCAGTAATCAACTTTTGAGAATCAAATACTAAAGCTCTAACTCCCTTGGTATGACCACTCAAAGTTTTCAAACATTCACCAGTATCAACTTTCCAAATTTTAATAGTAGAATCATATGATCCAGTCATTAAATATTTTCTATTAAATTGTAAACAGGTGACACCATCGGTATGACCAGTGAATGTTTTAATATTGTAAATCCCCTTACGCCAGTTCTTTTCCAATTTAAATCTTTCTGAATAAACAGATTTCCAGGGTCTTCTTCTGACCTTTGGTTTTGGTTCTGGTTCTTCAGAAATCTTTAATTTTTTCCTTTCTTGAATTTCACTTGGACCTTCACTTGGACCTTGAATTGGGCCGTCACTTGGACCTTCATTTGGACCTTCATTAGATTCAACATCTTCAATCTTTCTTTTAATTGGTTTAATTTCATCTTCCGTCATCTCTCTGGCTCTCTTCATGTGCATTAAAGGTAAACCCCAACCACAGTTAGGACATTTTCTATCGATATGTTGTTCACACATATGATGCCAAACTCGATCATCATCAGCCAAGGCCTTCCATTTCTTAGAGACTTGAGCTGCATTACATAAGGAGCGACAATCCAAGTAACATAAAATCTTAAGGGATATCTCCATTGGTAAAGTACTAAGAAAATCAATTTTAATCAATGATGATACTTCTTGGGAAATGAAAGATAATTGAGGGAAACAACATTGAGATAATAATCCCTTCAAGATTAATTCACGATGTTGAGAAGGAGATGCACTGAAAATCGACCAAACATGAGTAATGGCTTCTTGATCACTGCTTGGAAGTTTATCTAGAGAGGACTGAATGCTTTCCATCTTGGCTTCGTCAGTACTCTTGTTGCATGTGATTTCAGGATTATGTCTATAACAGTACTTGTGAAAGTTATCTTTAGGAATCTTGGTTTGGTCATTAATATGTTTAACCAAGAATGGAGTGACAACAGACACTTCTTCATTGTGGTTCTGTGGAGGTGGTGGGGTCACCATCTTGGTAAATGGAAGGGTATCGGTATTACTGATGAGACTAGATTTGGCGGATTCGGAAGTGGTAACAAAATGGGTAGAAGTGTTCAATTTATTTTTGGACCTGGACTCTTCGGCCAAGCTATGTTCTGGACCAGCAGACTCGTAGCTATAACCGTATGATGATGAAGATGCAGAGGTTTTTGGTAATATGTGGTTGACATTATGGTGATGGTGATGATTATGATTATGGTTATGGTTATGATGGTCAGCCTTGGCAGGTGGTGCCTCTTGGGTGCTCTTGGCACCAGGTCCAGTGTCAGACGACAACTGTTCATCATGAGACACTTCAGAAGAAGCTGAAGATGATGCAGTGGCAGACAATATGGACTCGTAGTTCCTGGACACATTGGCCTCTGCCTTGGGAGTACATATGTCTTGTAGATTCATGGTAGATGATTCGGTTAGAGCGGGACTAGCGAGACGTGGTACGCTAATCTTGTGGTATGGTTTATACGACAGCAACTTTTCCGGTGAGTTTCTGAGACGCCCACACCCAATAGTAAAGTACTAAATGAATACAGCCTTTTCAAATGAATTCTTTTTTATGAAATTTGTGCTGATGGTTGTTTTCTTATATAAAACTAACAAATTTGTAAAGGATCCACAGTTTCTGGGCAGGTCGTGTGCGGGTACTGTGAATGACGTTCTAAAGAGTAACCATAACCATCCAAAAAAAAAGTGCTAAAAAAAAGTAACGAAACAATTGGCAGGCGGCATGCTCCACCCCCAATGCAATGTGGGAGTGGAGTGTAGACGAGATTTACGTAGACGAAGAAACGCAGAACATATAGAGAGGGTTTTTATGAGGGGGGGGGCCTTTTTTTTTGGTTACTCTATTTTTAATGGTGGTCCACTTACAATACTTCAGCTGACCTGTCTATTTTCTGGGTTCAGGTACCAGTGGCTCTTTTTGGCTCTTTTTTTAGTATAGGATCGCAGAAAAAATGTGGTAGAGGTGAAGGTGAATTATTAGGTAAATCTTGGGGGATATCAAAGGGGAATTTACCAAGAAAAGAGTAATGGATTACACATTAGGCAGCAATGCGATATGTCACATTTTCAATGGTGTTTTTAGTTTCGGCAATCCGGTGATCATTGCTGACGAAAAGGTGGGACATTTCCTGTGGCTGATTCCATTGAAAATTTCCCAGTTGAGCACAATAAAATGCAATAAAATGGTGGTGGCTTTGATGCAATAAGGTTTTTAGAATTAGTTCCGTTTTTTTTTTTTGGAGATGGTACGCGATTCCGACTTTTTGCAGAGGTTTGGCAAATCTTCGAGATCCTGCCAAATGACAATAGAACCGATCGTTCCACATGTGGGGTGGAGTATGGAATGAAGTGGTAGACTTAGTTCACGTGAATCACCATAATCGCTATATTTATCACGTGAACATCTATCATCTTGGCCTAATAGCCATATTTCCTAATTACATCATTTCTTTTGGTAGTGTCGCATCCAGAGTGAAGTACCCAGAAACTGACACATAAGACTTGGCTCAGATTCCACCGCCGCAGTCAGAAAAACCATGGGTTCTTTTGCCCCAGTAACATCAACGTTCGAATCTCCAATGCGGCCTCTTTGCGATGAATACCACCAATAACGTGAAACATTTTTATACTTTCACACCAGCCATAAGGCTCAGACGGCAACGCCCACCTTCGTTTCTTCATAGTGGATTAAATGAGCCACAAACACCCGTTTCTTCTCGCAGATAGATCACAGGCTTCGTCCGTCCGGCCCACTCTGCTCTTTTTGCACCCTGTTCTTGGTTGTTCAGCGTTGAGAACGGTTTGGTTCCAATCCATGAATGTCTGTATACAGGACGTTTTTGCACCCACTCCACCAGCTGTCTCACTAATCTGCCTAAGTCTCACCCACAGTCAGAACACCACTCCAGACCCCAACAGCCCGTGATTACCCACACTCCTTCACCTTCCACGAACCAACAGGAAAGCCCAAAAAACCAAGCACATGACGCTCCATCCGCCCAGCCTCCCCAAGTCACCCATTTCGCCTTCTTATCACTTCCATGCTCATCTCCCGCACGTGACCTTCTAGAACCATCTCAAATTTTTATTCAAATGATTGATTTATATAACGTTGAAAAGAAATGGATTCTCATATCGATAAGAAACAAAAAACAGAAATGTCTGAAAATAACGAACTTTTTAATACCGTGGGATCCCAAGTCGAAGAGGTCCAAAACGAAACCAACAATGGAGTGGTTGAAACCGGAGCTTATGATGCTGAAGGTCATCCAGTTCAAGAAATTGAATCTTTATGTATGAATTGTCATAAGATGGGTACTACCAGATTATTATTGACCAAGATCCCATACTTTAGAGAAATCATTTTGATGTCTTTCGAATGTCCTCATTGTGGATTTAAGAATAGTGAAATCCAACCAGCTTCTCAGATTGCTGAAAAGGGTTCTAGATACATTCTTAAGATTGAAAATAAGGATGATTTCAATCGTCAAGTGGTTAAATCTGAATCTGCTACCACCAGATTTGCTGAATTAGATATTGAAATTCCTCCAAAGAGAGGCCAATTAACCAATGTCGAAGGTTTATTACAAGAAATGATCATTGATTTGGAATCTGATCAAGAAGCACGAAAGGAAGTCCAACCAGAAATGTATGAAAAGATTAAGGAAGTCATCGCAAAAATTAATTCCTTCATAAATGCTGAACCAAACACCCTTCCATTAACCTTCTCTATTGATGATCCAGCTGGTAACTCCTGGATTGAATACCTCCCAGGTGAACCAACTCACAAATGGTCTATGTACGAATACAACAGAACTGCTGAACAAAACGTTTTTCTTGGTCTTATTTCTGCCGATGACGTTGCTCAACAACATCAAAAGGAAATGGAATCTAAGAAGCTTGCCACTCAAAAGAACATCTCTTCTGGTTTAAATAATGATTCAGGTGTTAAGAGTACTGGTTTTATCTCTGACGCTACTGAAATTGAAAACTTATCTAATGAAGTCCAATCGTTCTCTGCCACTTGTTCCAACTGTTACAAGACTTGTGAAACTCATATGAAAACCGTTAACATTCCTCATTTCAAAGATGTCATTATTATGTCCACTGTTTGTGAACACTGTGGTTACAAATCTAATGAAGTTAAGACTGGAGGTGAAATTCCTGAAAAGGGTAGAAGAATCACCTTAAAGGTCACTGATCCTGAAGATTTGGGAAGAGATATCTTAAAGAGTGAAACTTGTTCTTTAAACATTCCGGAATTAAACTTAGATTTAACTGCTGGTACTTTAGGTGGTAGATTCACTACTATCGAAGGTTTATTAGCCCAAGTCATGGAAGAATTACACTCTCGTATTTTCACTCAAACTTCTGATTCTATGGATGAATCTACCAGGAACAGATGGACCACTTTCTTTGCTAGATTGCAAGATGCCGTAGAAGGTAAGATCCCTTTCACCATTATTATGGAAGATGCTTTGGCTTCTTCTTACATACAGAACGTTTATGCTCCAGATAACGATCCAAACATGATCATTGAAGACGTTGAAAGAACGCATGACCAAAATGAAGATTTGGGTTTGAACGATTTGAAGACTGAAAACTACGCTTAATTTCAATTAATCGTGATCTCAACTCTTTATATACCTACATCTTCAAACAGTTTCAACCAACACACTAGCCAATAAAATGGACCAAGAGGATGATGGAACAAATACTACTCTAAAGTGACCTTCAACTAGATGTCAGTGATATTTCGCCGTTTTGGGGTATTTAGAATCAGTAATAGACTGGAGGTGCTGCTCCATTCAATTTCTTCAAGACTATAATAAATAATAGAAATGTATATAACGAATAATGTAGCCGGTAGAAAGAATATCAATTAATTGACGAATCGTAATGGCTGCGAAATCTAGTAACCCAATTAGTGTATATAGGCGAATGATTGAGTCTCAACTGATCAAACTACTAATTCTATTAACTTTATTTATATTTATTGAGTTTAGCGAGTGAAGTACCAGTACTTGATCGCATTAATTTTATCAAAATACTCTACTAGCTAATCTTTCTTTACTAGACTGTTCAGTTCACTTAAAACCTTTTCAATTCCTTGAATCACTTCCACCTCTTCCACCTCTTCCTCGTCTTCAACGTCTTCGACATCCACAGTCTTACATGGACCATGGTAAACTTTATGAGCATAAACATAGTAATAAATCAAAGATAAGATCCACACACTTGGAGTAATCACACAAGTATAGTTCATACTATCAGAAGTAGGATGTTTGCTAGCAGGGAAAAGAACCATGAAAAATGTGTATACGATAAAGACTGTAGATATCCAACCAATAACTGGACTCCAGAAATCTCCAAGGTAAAACTTTCCTGGGTGGAATTTGTGTTTACCAAAGGTAATTCTTAAGAAAGTAGGTGTACCCCAAGCCACATAATTACCAGCGACATATAGTGAATAGAGCATTCGCAGCCACGCTTCCAATAAGAACCAATAAACCTATAAGAATAGCCCCAATACCACCGAACCAAACAGCATTAATAGGAACGGAAAGCTTCTTATTGACTCTCTTAATCCACCAAGAAAATGGTAAACCATTATCTCTACCAAAGGCCCAGATTTGACGAGAAATAGCAGTCAAAATAGAAGCACCCATTAAAAATTGAGCAATGGCAATAAGAGTCATAAATGCAATGGTCCATTTTTTACCAAGACAATCAAAGATGATTTGAGCCATTGGAAAACCAAATTTAGTAGCCAAGTAATGGTTTTCAATATCAGTACTTTGCATGCAGAATAAAGTCATTATCAAAATAATAACCCCAAGTCCCCAGCAAGCACCAATAGAGCCTAGAATACCAATAGGAATCGTTTTTTCAGCATCTTTGACTTCTTCACTAACATGAATAACCGAGTCAAAGGCACCAATGGTCCAAATAGCAGGTAACCAAGCAGCACTTAATTGAGTCCAACCAATCGGCCAATCTGAGATGTTTTCAAAATGAGTAAAGACATATTTAGCAGATCTAAAATTACCTCTAGCACCAATTGGAAGAGCCACCAAAAATAATGCAATTAATCCAAGATTAACTCCAATTGAAGTAGATTGCAACCAGGCAATTCTCTTGGATGAAAGACATGTAACGAAAATATGACAGAGCACACAAGCAACAAAGATTCCATATAACTTACCACTAGTAATTTCGAAATCGCCATCCTTTGCAACCACCACTACAGCCAATACTTCTTGGGCAAACCCATAATCAACTGAACATAATGCACCGATAAGAGCAATAGAATTGGTATTACCAATAAGGAAAGATAATACTGTTTTCATCGACGCTGGAGCATAATAATTTGTCCAATAGTAAAGACCACCAGAGGTAGGTTGAGAAGATCCATTTTCAGCCATGGATACTCCTATACAAAAGATAAAAGCTCCACTAATCGCCCAACCCCACAACATACCAGCAGGACCAGCGATAATCCCTTGAGCAAAAATCGAGGCTATACTTGGAAGTAAACCCATAATGGAGAAAGCCACCCCAAACGATTGAATGGTGGAGAACCGACGCTTCAACTCGGGTTTATACCCGATTTGTGCCAAAAGTTCCTCGTCATTCGCTGCCAAAAGTGCATTAATCTGGGGTTCTTCCACATTAAATCGGTTATTATGAAACAGTTTATTTGACTTAATCTGTTCTAGAATTTGCTCATTTGATAGTACTGTAGATAACATTACAAGAAAAGTTGATGTAATGAAAGTTGGAATGAGTCAAATTTGGCAGGCTATAAACCTTAAATATCCAAAGAAGTTGCGCTTTATTGAACAATATATTGCCAAGTTCTGATTGCCTGAAGTTTCCTGTTTGGGGTACTGATAAGAGTCGCATATATTGAAGCGGAAAAACGAATTGATAAGATCAGATATCATTCCGTAACAGGAAAGTTCCGACTTGATAGATGGATGGGTGAAAGTCTAATTAGATCAAACATACCCATTATTATCATCTACTGATGATTTGAAGGTAGCTTTGAATCTTTTGGTACTGTCTCACGAAACACGGTGACTGTTGATAAACTGGTACAAAAAAACTATCACGAATTACGTGGGCGATGAACACGATAAAAGGGTATATCACATTGAAGGAGGAGCAATTTGTGATTGTATTCGAATAGCCACCAAGAGAAGATTACACACGCTACTTTGTGTGTGATTTTATGTTGTTTTCAACTGGTAACGCATGTCAATTATTTGATGAAACGATTAATTTCACCACTAATTAGATAAGAACCACAACTAATGGGAGGCACAAGTTAACCACACACCACCAACAATGCAGTCTTGTAAGCAATATTAACCAAAATACGATATTACGAAAAATACAGTAAGTTCTCTATGATTGTGATATTGCCCTCTACTCTAACAATAATTGAAAAGTCGATGAACTGACAGAAAATGATAAATCAGTAGATACTAGCAATTAGAAAGACAAATTCCGCTACAGCGGTTCCTGTCATCTTTTTCGCTCCTTGTTTTTTAATACTTCAATAATTCGATAGTCCATTACATTGTCTATCTCCGGAATATACGCATTATTATCTTGTTCCTTTGTTGCCATCAGACAATATTAAATTAATAGATTATTTTCGAGCTTTAGATCATATAATTAGATTCTCGTAAATATGGATAATCTTTTGTTACTACTCTTCAATTGATTCCGTTGGCTCATTCACTTCTAGTTCTGACTAGCTACTACTGACAAATTTATCATAAAGTCTATTATACAATCTATTCAATTCTCTCTATATGATCCGCAATCAATGGTCTGTAAAATCAATCAACCAATCAATAGCTGATCTTCAAATATACTTTAGGTTTGGTTTTTTATCTAGCCTTCTTTCTTCTTGGTTTTATATGTATCATTATCGCTTTGCATTTCTCTGAACGCATCCTTCCATGAGGAGTTTTCAAGAGTTTCTCCAATGGTTGAAATATCAATCAAAGAAACATTGTTTTCTTCCTCGTGACTAGCCATCTTTGTTTGGTCTAAGAATGGAGATACGTTGATGTCATCATCATCCATTGTAGATGCTGATATCTTTGGGGAAGAGTCGGTGGATTTTGTGGATTTATTAGGAATTTCGATAAACAACTTTGGCTGTTTATCAGTTCTGGTTACATCCAAATGATTTCCACTACCAACCCTATTCCTAGCTTTATAAATATTCAATGGTGATCTAGGGACATAGATACCGCTAGAGCTACTATCTTCTTCATGAGATTTGGACAATGGTGTAGATTCATCATCACCATTATCACCATTATCATCATAATCATCATCATCATATGACTTGGATAATGGAGTATTTTCGTCATCGTCATAATCATCAAATCTTGGAGATTGGTCTGGTGTTTTGTTAGCATCAGTTACAAAAATTGAAGGAGCATTGACTCCCAATTTTTCATTAGCAAGATAACTACGACGCTTCAATTGAGTGTCAAAAGATATATCAGTAGTTCTGATACCATGGTTTTGATTTCTCATATACTTCCATCTAGAAGCATAAGCAGCAATGGTTTCATAAACACGTTTAGTGTGAACCCGTTTCTCAACCTTTTGAATTAACAATCTTCTTTCAAGGAAGTCAATCAAATTAAGACACAGACCAGCTTCAAAAGAAGTATATAGTGGTAATTGTAATAAGATTCTGGTAAATGAAATACCAGGATCATTATTTAATTCCATATTTAATAATGCTTCTTCAATGAAACGTTCATAAGCTTTTCTTCTTTCTCTAATCTTAGGGATATCCATATTATCTAATGTTCTCTTCATAGCTTCATAATTCACAGTTATATCATAAGGATTATTAGGATCATTCCTCTTAAACCATTGTTTAGCCAAAACTGGAATTTCTAATGATCCCTTATAAAAATGGAATGATAAGGAGCCTTCGAGTGAATGTAATAATTTAGGCAAATCAATTGGTTTGATATACCCAGTACCTTTGGTATCAAATCTTTGCCAAACTCTCTTGAACTTTCTGATTTCTTCTCTTTGAATCAATTCACTATATCCAGATCTGGATCTAATGTAACTGAAACTATCCAAAATTAAGGAAATAAACATATTGACAAAGATATACATGGAAATTATATTCCACGCAATGAACAAGATATAAGCAAATGCTTTATTTCCACAATCAGAATCATCAATACTATTACCAACTGTACAATAAGGAGATTCGATGGCATAATCATCCATAACATAATTCCATCCTTCACCAAAACTGCACTTGAATAAAAGAATCAATGCCTTTGGTACAGTTCTTAAGTTTTCATTACCACTTCCATTTGGACCAATTTTGGTTAATCCAAAGATTTGGTTCATAGCAATAGCAAACACAAGGAAAACAACAATCCAAGTGAAAGATAAAGAAAGTAACGATGGCAAACTTGCTGATGCAAATCTTAACAATTGACTCAAACGATTACTTCTTGGAATGATAAATGTTAAAACACTGACCAAGAATAATTTGTTAATGTTAAAGAAAACACTTTCTTGGTTAATGAATAAACCAACAATAGTGGTGACGAAGGCACCAAAGGAAACAAATAATCCAAAACAATCCCATTTGTATCTCAAAAATGTCAATAAGCCCTGTGCAATGGCAAACATCAATGCGTTAATAAGGAAAACGGTTGCAGTTAACATATACATAACCACTCTGAAAAAATACAAGCCATCATAAGATGGGAAACATTCAGCTAATAATGCTACCACATGGAGAAACAATACAAAGTTCAAAATAATTGACCAATATTGGTTCTTTTCAACGGTCATTTTATAACAGAAATGACGGAATGGACCTAATTCACTAATATCCTTTCTTTTGGATGGTTTTACTTGAATCAAGATCTTTTTAACTTCATACCAAGCAATTTGATCATGTGTCATATAAGCTCTACCAGTTGTTTTGGAATAATTACTGATAATAACAGAAACAAACAATGTCAAAATGAAAATGGTTGAAACAAAATTAAAAAGAATAACAAAAAAACCATTGAATGGACTTGACTTGGTTTCTGGAGGTGTTTGACCACCAGTACTTGCCATGAGGTTTAATAACAAATCAACCCAACCTTCAAGGGAAACAATCTGAAACAAAGATAAAAAGGACTTTGCAAAAGAATTAAATTGCAATTCTGGTTGCATATAAACGTTTGGACTCATGACATCCCAATTAAATACATTACCTTGGTATTCATTGAAACACTGACTTAAATTTGACAGTCCATCAGTACATTGACCTAATCTACCATTGAAGATATTGAGACCCCAGATAGAGAAAGGAAATAACAAACACAAGGAAATAATTGCTGCACTAACAATTTTAGTAAAACCTGAAATCATGGAATTATGGAAGTTTGCCTTTGCAGTTTCACTAATGGTTAATAATCTCAAAGCTCTGAACGCTTTCAACCCTCTGACTGCTTTGGAAAGAGTACCATCATCCTTTAAGTAAGCAATAAATTCAATCCATAATGCAATAAGCACAATCATATCAATGAAATTCCATGATGATCTCACGTATGCGTTTGGAGTAAAAATAAACCCATCAGCAATAATCTTGATAATAAATTCAGTGGTAAACAATACGATAAATGCAACTTCTAAGTAAAAAGTCCAATCAAAACGTCCATTACCTTCAATTGTTCTTCTAAGCAATGGTGTGATGTAACAAGCTGTGATCACTAAAGCAATAGTAGCAATAAACATAATCACAACATAGGCTTCAGAAACTGGCTTATAAGGTTCTACACCATCGATACGTTCACCAGAACTTGATTTGACAATTCTTTGACACAAACGTCTTAATTTATGACGTGGTTCCAATAAGTAGAATACTTTGTTGAAGTATGGATTCTCTTCCAAGAATTGGTTTTGTTTCGAAATCAAAAGATTCCGTTCACTAATAATATTCTTTGCAAATAGAGCAGGATCAAAGTCTTGAAGTACAGTTGTATCATGTTTCTTTTTCAGATAAAATGGATTTTTAAGGTATGTACTGGTTCTCCAATAATTAACATGAAACCATCTTTTCCAACTAGAGCTTGGAAGGTTCATTACTCTATCATCTTCTTCCAATTCACCAGTATCTTCTTCTAAGAAATCGTTAACTGCTGTACCACTAAGCAATAAATTCACCACTGCCTTTTCAAGTTGATCTTTAACTCCCTTGGATTTGAAAATTTTGTTTTTAAATCTAGCAAGAGCCCCAGAGCGAGAATCAAAGGTTTGAAGACGGTCAGTCATATTATCAATAAATTGAAGTAATTGTTTCTTTCTTTTACCTTCTTCTGAAACCTCAAGAGTACGAGCAATTACTGCCACGAAAATATTCAAAATGACCGTGTTGGAAATAGCGAACCATGAAACTAAGAAAATAGCTCCAAAAGAGCGGGATGATGTAGTGGTGGCATATTCTTGAAGTGAATACAAAATATCTGTCCAATTTTCAGTAGATGTAATCACATAAAGTGAAATAAAGACATCGGGCAATGTATGCATTGGGAAGTTCACTTCATCTAAGTCACTCTTTGGAATAGCACCTTCAAAGTACCTTGCCATCAAGATACTCATTAAAAATGTAAGAATGAAATAGAACAATGCCAAATCATAAATGGCTTTTATATTCTTCATAATCTTAAGCCAAAGGGAACTGGTAATTTTAGTAGCAAGTACCACTCTGTAAAACCTCATGATTTGGAACACAGTAAGCCAATAATATGCATGGCCAAGTTTTGACTTGATAGGTTCAATAATAATAACAGTAGTTATAATAGCTAGAAACATATCAAAGATATTTCTTTTAGATATGAAGAAAAGTCTCCAGTTGGGGAAATAAATGACAAAACGAAATACGATTTCTGCGAGGAAAACACCAGTGAAAGCACATTCTGATCTGTATAGAGTCAGACTTCTGGCATCTGACATATTATCCTTTCTAAAGCATTGTATGAATAAATCAACCATAACCAAAATAGGGAAGATAAATTCCATTTTATAGTAATATTTCAAGAACATGTTCTGTTTCTTAAGATGGTTAATTCTTTCCACATGCATTGAAACGTCTCTAGACTGGAAAATTCTTGAGAAGCGACCAAGGCGAATTCCACTTTCTTTTTCTTCTTTGGCGCTTTCTCTGGTGACATTAAACGAAGTAACGATTACAGCAATAAAAACGTTAACGAGCCACACGGTAAGAATAAAAATACAAAAGATGAAGAATAAACATGCACCCAAATTATCAGTATCCATAGTGTAGTACATGATATCAGTAAAAGTATTTGCACTCATGACCACGAAAACCAATTCCATTGATTGCATGATATTATCAAAGCTGACTGTTCCACCATAAGGATTTTCACCCGAGATACACTTGGAAAATTGCGGACATCTGAACCCCTTCACAGCAAGCGAATGCTTACCATCTCTCTGGATATATGGCTGGGCATTACCATCTAGATCAGTATAAGAACCACAGAACTGGTCACTATTGATCCAGGTATCATTAGAATCAATAGGATTCTCCCAAACACAGTGTCTTGTTAAAGAAGATTTGAAGGATTGAACACCTATAATTCCAAAGAATAACCAAAAGAAGGAGATAAAAATGGAAACGTCAATCAACTGGGGCATGGCCGACCGAACTGACCTCAAAATAGTACTCGTACCCATAGTCAAGTTACACAATCTAAAGATACGAACGCAACTCAAAGTACGAAACAACATAATATGATGTTTGGCATCGTAATGGCCAACAGAAAGAGCAAGTGAGATCCAGAAGGTTACCATTGAGAAAAAATCGACCTTGTGCCAACTATTACGAATATAAGCTCTTTTAATATGAAGAGTACTCAAGTCTCGCTTGGGCTCAATGATAAAGGTATTGGACATTTTAACATTAGGACTAGGAGCTGGAGCATCACTCAAATTTGCCAGATCGTCAAAAGTAACACTAGGCAAATGATTGTCTCTATAATGGTCATGATGCAGTTCCATATCTTTATATTTGGATCTAAGATTTGGCAGCTCAAGGCTCTCTTTGATATCGACATCATCATTTTTACGACGATCCTTGGCTAATTTCAGGAGCCCCATTCCTTTAAGAAATCGGTCAAGATAATCCACTCGGAAATAAGATGTCTTAATATCACTTTCTGGATAAGGCAAACCCAACTCATCGAACATTGATCTATCATTAACAAACCCGTAGGCAATAATATTCAATAATATTTCAGCGGTATAAGCAACATTAATACCCATCAAAATATAATCAGCCCAATTGTGTCCAGTGTAAAAATATCCACTTAGTTTTATTGGATTCCATTGTCTATAACTCAATAAAATCACCTGGAGAAATAATAAACACAAAAGAATCAAGTTGGTGGAGTTTTTTGAGATCATTTCATGACACCATTGTCTGAGACGGCTATCTGGAGAAAATATACCCAATGAGTTACCGAAAAGGTACATTTTAGCTCTATCTGACTGGAAAGTAGATGGGGATTTTGGAGGTTGGTTTGATCTCAAGGAATGGATTATAGGACTTGGTTCTGTTGGAGATGGAGCCGGAGTTTCGGGCTTAGAATCATTAACGAATAAACCCAAACCGTTAGTAGGTTCATTGAAATCGACGTTAGTAGTAGAATTATTTTCATCCACAATGGTAACATTAGGAACATTGAATTGGGCATGCTGGGTAGGTTTTGCACTTTCGAATCCGTAGTTACTAAAATACAGAAAGTCCCCATCTACTGGAGAAGGACCAGCACTATGAGGTGATGGTAATGGACTATGAGGCGACTTCGCGGTCAAATGTGACTTTTTAGAAGGTGAATTGTCGTCTTTAGTGGATCCTGATCCGGCAATACGCTCAGAAAAACGGGCAAATGCGTCGGAGAATTTAGCGGGAGAATGTTCTTCACGTTTGATGGTTTCAGTTCCTGATTCTAATGCATCTGGATCATAATCAGTGATTTCAAGTGTTGGTGTCTGCGGTTTGGGGTCAGAAAATGGCGACACATGCAAGGTATTATCTTTCTTATTAGTAGTATTGTGGTTATTATTATTATTATGCGAGTTTGTATTATGGATGCTGTAGTTTGTGCTAGCAGAACGGGGGCTGCTTGGCTCTTGGTTATAAGGCTGGTGGTTAGTAGTAGTGTTCTTGTAGTGTGAAGAAGCAGGAGACCTTGGGATATCTTGAAGCGGTATATTGTCAGTGTAATCATTACCCACAGAAGATAAGTCTTCTGTTAATTTAGTAGAGTTCTGTTGGTTTTCCGACGATACAGGGAACCATTTACCGTGATGATCATCAGTTCCCAATGCAAAACTAAGTCCTTCTTTCAAGGCATCAAAATCATTCTTTTGAGTGGCTTCATAAATAAACGATTTCTGGGTGGTGGGAGTGCTAACGTGCTCATGGTGTGGAAGTATTCCATGGTGGTTATGGTTCAGTAAAGCACCAAGAAAGGAATGTCTTGATTGTCTATTATTTCTTGCATCCAGATGTCTTGGGGCATCCAGGTTTCCTCTTGAATTTGAATTTGGAGATGTTTCACTTGGAGGGTACGTCCTGTTGGGGTTATAGTCTTCTGTGAACGACTGTTCGTGAGACGATGATGATCCATCGTTCATGATGTCTGTTTCTGGCTTACTGAACAGTTGGGATCAAGGGAAAATGAAGTGAGTATACACTCTTCAGTATAAACGATCAAACAGTAAGAAGTAAATGAAATAAACTTAAAAGGGAAGGACGTGATTTGAATTGATGAAGGCCTTTTTCTATTGATCCTACGACGGATTCCTGCTTTGGAAAGACTCTTGTTGCTGACAGGGCCTGCTGTCTGAAGAGAAGGAGGTAATTGATCTTCTTGGTGCTGATCTTCACTGAGTCTTTTTTTAGTATGGCGCAGGGCTCCGCGCGGAATGACGGTAGGCTTAGTGAGAGCCTTGGTGCTAGGGAGAGTCGGATTGGCGACCAAATTGAAGGGCCACAGAGAGAGGGAGAAAAGGACGTGAAAAGAAGAGAAGGAAACGGAACAGCTCCGAGACGGGGTGCTATTGGATATTCCTAGGTTGAAGAGAGTGTAAATGGCCTAAATAGAGTGTAAATAGGGTGTAAAGAAAGGTGCAAATCACTGAGACATGAGACAATAAATACACGACAATGTAGGGAGTAGTAATTTGTGGTTGAGTGGTAATGAGGAATGTGCAGTATACTAAGGAGAGGCCAAGGAGATGAAAGAGCCAGTTACTATAAATAGGGCACGAAGGGTGAGATGAGGGAGAGCAAAGAAGGATTAGGGTGAGTAGATAGTAGTGGATTGGGTTTGGCAATTTGGTTCTAGATCATGTCCCCATTTCAAAAATTAGCCAGTATGTCAAAGGATATGTCAAGTAGAAAATAAATGGTACTGGAGACTCAGGAACAGTGAAAAATCTACTATGAAGTGCAACCAGCACAGAAGTGGAGACATCAGAGTGCTACTGAGAAATGGGTACGGGGATAGGACCCAAGTCTGGCCTGTGGTCTGGGGCTTTTTGGTCGTAGGTGTTTACCTCGACTCTTGTGACTTTCTGACCTCTCTGGCCAGTTTTGGTATTCTTCGTTACCATAATCACCGAACATGATTAGACAATTGGTAGCTATACAAATTCGTATAACGCGAAGAATGGGTTAAACTGACAACTATAGCAGCTTGACATCTTTTCCACCTGTTTTAAAGGACTGTTGGGGTCTGGTTCCGCTCTCTATGGTGTTCCCTGTTCTTTTCCTTGTTCTCACTAGTTACGTAAATTTTTCACTCACTATTCAGACACCCACCACCAAATACACCCATCTCACCAAACTATATTCTCTACAAACATTCCCTGAAAACACTATCTACCGGTTATTTCGCAGTATTTCCTCCCACTCTCTTCTCTCTATCTCCTTGTATATCCTACTTCTTTCTGTATTTGTCTTATTGTCTCGCTGTCTCACTCTCACTACACTTTTCACCATTTTCAGTCCTGTACTTTTGTGCACTGAAAATTATCTTCAACAACCACAATCACTACACCATGTCCAATATCTTAAAGAAACTCCCTACACAGGAGAGGATCAACCAGGCCAAGCAGCTCAGTGCTTCCATCTTTGGCCACACATGGAATCCTAAATGTACCAGAAACGGTGCCAAGATCTTGAAGGCTCCTTTGAAGGGTCCAGAAGTCGTCAAGTACTATGGTGTTAACGATCACCTTCCAACCTTCCTGGACTTCAAGAAATGGTTCCCTGAACTTAAGCTCACTGACCCAAGAGAAACCTACAGATTACACATGGTCCAAGATAGAAAGAAGAGAAATAAGGGTGCTCCAAAGAAGAAGAAGGATTAAGCACTTTCATAGTGAAAAAAATGAAGGAAAAAAAGACTGCCCATGGCATCATTATCAACAAATATGGACGAACCAGGTCGGAAACCTTGTGTTTTGTCTATTCGAGTATTTTAGATGGTGTTTATTGGGCAAGCTGTAACGATTTAAGAAAAGAATGTTGGCGAATCATTAATCAACAAAGAAGTGATGGGGTGGTATTCATAGCTAACCCATTGAAAACTGAGCAGATCCTAGCGTAATTACTGAAAAGAATCTCCAAGGTCTGTTCTGAGGGTTGTCCCACTTAGAGGGTCGCCCTGCTTAAAGTGTCATTGACATCATAACTTGTATATAATCTATAATACATATATTACATTGAAACTGAAGGAAATATAGTCAAGCCAGCACCGAAAAACATGTCAGAGGAACGGACCAGCGTACATCTGCTGCTCTAATGAACCACAGTAATACAGTAATTAGCTTTAAGATGTAGCGCTTTAACTGTTTTTGGTCTGATTTACTCTCGAATAATTGACGCAGGTACAAATGCTTTTCAGAATTGCAGTTCAGAATTATGCTAACCTAGGCTTCTTTCTTACAAAAGTATCCGTCACATCCAATTGACTGGTGTCTGCCATCCGTAAACTGTCGTCTCTGTCATTGTTTCTCTTGATAATAGCATTCAACTCTGACTTTCCTTCAAGTTTGACTTTATCCCAGTTTCTACTCAGAATCTCTTCATTATTCAAAGGCTCATTCATTATTGTAAGCTCTTTTCCATCAAGATATGCCTGTTTTATCGATAACTTCTTTTCTTGATAGATCACACTGACCTTTTGAGATTGAAAGTTATACAATGCCACATGGTCTCTTGAAACAATCATTAATTGATCTTGTACTTTGATTTCGCGTAATTGACTCAATGAGATTACTGAGCTCACTTCGACCCTCAAGGACTCGTCCTCGTAAGATACTTCCAATATCACTAAGTATGCATCATATTGGATGCAAATAAATGATTGGTTCACAAATACTTGTTTAATAGGAGATTGTGGCAATGGACGGGCCACTTTGCGATAATTGTCACCATTTGGTTTCCAGAAATTGTTGGTATCAAGCTTAACGGTCCTGGTAATGGACCTAAGTAATCCTAGGGATACAAATGTTAATTCCACCACATCCTTGGTACTGTTTACTGCCACGTAATATTCGAGATCTTCGACATTTATCCACGATCCAAAATACTTGAGGGTGGGATAAGTCCCGCTTTCAATAATTTTTGAATCTTCGGTGTTTAAGGTTATAATCGGTTTGATCATTCCTTTGTCTTTAGGACCTAAGAGGTTGAGCACACTCAAGTCGAACCCATAGAGTGTTTCGTCACTGTTGAAAATACTTAGCCATCTTCCAGAAGATGACCAGGTTATTTGAGGGTGTGTCAATGTGTACTGAGGGAGTCTAGCTGCCTGGATCAAGGTACTTACAGACCCTTTATTGTAGAAATGGTATATCAATGGGCGGACATTATATTCCATAGTATCTCCTACAATCGACCATATTCTGTTGTTTCTGTTGGGGGCCACAATAAGTTTATCCACTAATGGTTTGACGATGGTTAGAAGGATATGGGTAGTGTCAAGAGAGTACAACTTCATCTGAAGACAATTTTTGGTGAACACCACCAATTGTTTGGAATTGGAGTATCCATCGGACAGGTCTTCTTCCACAGGAGTAACCCACTGGAACTTTTCGATTCCGTCATCTTTGCTCTGTTGGATCACCACTGGCTCATCGTTTCCCAATTCATACACCATCAAAAGGTTGTAATTGTCCACAACCACACCCACTTTGGCGCTATTTTGTCCTGGTAAAACTAATTCCCATTCCAACTGGCTCACCACTGCTCTAGATACTTTTGGTCTCCCTTCAACCCCGTTATTGACCACATGACGTCGTATGCTTTGATTCAAGTGATACCAGTACAGGGGCCCATCGCCTGTTAGAGTTGTGATCTCGAGGGTTCCGTTGATGGTGCTGGCAACATAGCGGCCACACGGCGATAGCACGCTGAGATTACCGAGGAACACTTCCATTTTTGACCTATATGAATAGTTGTTGAACTGGTTGGTGGTGTGAATATTGATGTTTTGAAGTGCGAGAAAAGGCTGTAAAGCTGTGGGAAACTGGATGCCTGTATATTATGATAAACCCTGATAAATCCTGGTTGGTTTGTTGGAGAATGTTGTTTGACTGTTTCTATGACCACCTGGTATATTTGGTCCGTTTAGGCTCTTTCCGAGCTCTTTTCAGCTGGTGTGTGATTCCCGCTCTTGGTACAGCCCGATTACTGTTTTCGGAGACAAAATGGTCTTGTTTGGAGTGATTTTGTCTGGGGTCGTGGATATTTCGCATCAAAATAATCATCAAAACAATCTCACAAACAGACAACACACACGCACTTCAACCCACACTAAACATCACCCAGAGCATCGCATCGATTAATCAAAGCTTATCGAATGCCACCAAAGAGGAAGCCAGGAAGGCCCAAGGGGTCCGGGAACCGAGCGAACGGGGTCCGTAAGATCCCAGAAGAAAACACCCCATCATCCCAACCAAGCAGTCAAATCTTGAAGCGCAAGAACAAGTTGAACGATTTGTTATCAACATCACAAGAAAAGAAGAACAAGGGACGAGCCTCCTTCGAAGAGGACGAAGGGTTCGTTTATAAGCGGAGCCAAGAAAGGAAGAAAAAATTGGTTAGCACTCCAATTGCACAATTGAATGAAGAAATTGGAAATATCACGAAGGACTTGGATGATGACTTGGAACTCCACGACTTTCCCCATGAAGTACGAAAGAACAGGAATAATCATAATACTCAGAACAATAATAATAATCGTCATCATCATAGTAACCACTATCCGGTAAGATCACATAACTTTCTCGATGAATCAAGCTTACAATTATCATCACCTATCAAGACTGATTATCCTGAAGATGAGTATATGGAACAGGTATCACATCATAAACTCACATTGACGGATTCAGATGCAACAGCTCCACGGAAGAACCGTAACCAAGCCGGTGGTTCTAAAAACCGTAGGTCCTCCTACTATAACCGAGGCAAACGAGTATCTTCCATAGGGAATGGCTTTGTTGGAGAGCCACATCCTGATGTATCCGTAGCAGACTATTATAAGCTATTGGATACTTCGCTTCCTGAACCAGATAGAATGAGACAATTACTTGTGTGGTGCTTTAAGAAGAAAATGGAGCAAGATGATAAAGATAAGAAATCGACCACCGAAGATCAGACCGTGGTAAATATTGCCAAAGTGATAAAAGAAGAGATTTTACGTGATCTTGTGGAAAAACAAATTTCTACTAGTTGGTACAACCACACCAGTCATCAAGAATTAACTGGTAAGGAAATTACAGTACCGAATCCATTGAATATATCAAATAGTGAAAATATTGAAGTTTATACTCATAAATTAAAGGGTATAATAAAAGAAAAACGTCAATGGGAAGAATCATATGAAAATTCAATCCAACTAAGCGTTCCACCTCTCAAAAATGAAACACCACCTATTGATGAATTACAAAAGTACGTTACTACCAAGGAACCACCATATCAAACGATTTTAAGTGATGATTTGGTTCAAAAAATGGATGAAAATTGTCAAAAAATTAATCAGCAAGTTAATAACAATCTTGAAGTGTCTGTGGATAAACTATATCATACCAGTTATCAATTACACAAAACTTCACAATTGGTGGAAGATCTCGAGAACAATAATTTTAGTGCCAAGATTTCACTCTTGTTACGAGAGTATATGACCAAAACTAGACTAGAAAAATATAATGCATTAAAAAAATCGCAATCCAAGTCTTTCTGGCCATTACCCACCCGGAACGTGGGTACCAGAGAATTATTAAGGACGATCTCAAGAGTGGACAAGGCCAAACACGGACAGCAAACCAATTAACCTAAAGCTGTTTTTTTTTGTCCACTTAATAAAAAAATACAATGCAAACAAGGTTTGATTTAGCGAGAGACAACCGAGATGAAGCGAACCAAACAATCGGAAAAGCAAGATCGCCAATCTTGATTTTCGGATTTTCCTTCATGTTTTGTCTTCTCGTCAACTATTGCCAACCTGGTTTGGTGTTAGTAACACTAGGAACTATTATGTATATTAGATGTATCATTAGACAAATAATCAACGACCAAAGGTGAGGACTAAGTCGGGGTTCAATGTAGTAGTGGTTGCAAGATTAGACAACATCAGTAGTAGACCAATTAAACAATTGTTGCACTGGTCCACTGTTCAATTGGTTGAATAGTGGGACAATCTCGAGCTGATACGAATAGAAGAATTTAATACACAATCTAGACCATCATACTATACGTCATCAGCTAAATTGAATGTCAAGTTGCGAAAATGCCTAAATATCACCCAATTTGCAGTTGAACTGGATGTTCCTAACTATAGATTTTCCGGGTTGCCTTTTGACATTTTTTTTTTTTTGGATAGAACATGACGTAATTCTAGAAGTGAATTCAATAGTCACAAAGGAAAAACTAGTTCAACAAAAGCACAAAAAAAGACCAACGCTACTGACGGCCAAGAACCCATATAACATCCAAGGATATTTACTGTCGCACTTGTGTGTGAGCTCTGGGTAAGTGGAATTATTTCATGTATCGTCAATGCTCTTTATTGTGGGGATAAACTTGATGGGAGTGAGTGAAAGAAAGAGGGGAGGTGAGTTTAACTAAAATCAATTGAAACTGGTAGATCTTCCGAGTTATTAAAAGTAAAAAACGTTGGGGTAATTGCGTACCTGTAAAAAATGATTGGCTTGGTCATTTACATGAAGTAATCAACAGCCTTACCTTAGCAATTTCGCTGGGACTCTTAAAATACCCCATTATTGAATAAGTTGTACATTGACTGCGGGGTGGTTTAAAAAAAGACACAAGTAACGAACATATGTAGTGATCCCCCACAACAATAGGCTCCCCCATACTCCAATACTCATAAGAAATTCAACACTATGCCTCCACTTTGATCAAATTCATAACCCCTTTTACTCCAACAAAAAAAAAAAAAAATTTAAGGATTAATCCAGCTATAATTGCTACTGTATGTGAGAAAAGGAACATACGAAACTTAAATATTATACACCTATTGTGGACTTGAGAGTTCCTTATTGGGAGTCCTACTCCGCTCTCCACTTCTCGCTTATTAGAAGTAGGGAAAGTGGATGAGAATGGCTGAAAGTGTTGGAATCAGATTCTAGTAGAAAGGTGTAAGTTAGGTTGGGCAAGCTTTTATGTTTTTGTTGTTGCGGACATCTTACCTATTTAGCCACATATGTCCCCATCCGGAACAAACGTTCTGCTCGTGATCATTAGCCGTACCTATTCTAAAAACTGGGGTAACTAAAAGGTTATTCCGACCTCTCTGATATCATACACAAACCCAAAATCTCTTACACAATAGATCGACCCATCCCCTTTTTTTGTGCAGTTTGTGACTTATATGCATCTTAACTATTCTAGTTTCGATCAGTACAATAATTCCGAACTGCAACTTATTCTGCTTCTCCTACCGTTTCGGTCTGTCATTTTCTGCTTCTGTTCCTGATCCTACTGCAACTCCTGGTTCTACTGTACCGGCTCTATTGCCTTTTTTTATTTTCTCCTCCCCTCCAACTCCTTAACTGGTATTGTTCTGCTACTGCACTTGTTCCGATGGTATAAATATGAAGCAGTCTTCCCTTAGAAGATACCATTTACCACGACGGTCTCTCGTTTTTAAAATGTTGTTCTTAACTCATATTGGGTTGTTCATAGTATTTCAATTGTTTTGGGCCTTCCTGGCTGGTTATCCACTATCAATTAGAAAGAAGAGTTTTATTTCTGGTGAATCATTTGATGTTTCACTTGATTCCATTAAATCTGAAAGATCTGATTTATATGATTTAATTAATTCTACTGAAAATAAGCAAATATTCACCCAGTTGAAATATTCTTCGGATGCTTTCTATGACATCGATTCAAATATCGTCGGTACCGTGGGATTTGTTCCTTTTAATCAATATCAACGTCAGCCTTATGTGGCTAATGGTTACATTGGTAGTAGAATCCCTAACTTGGGACAAGGTTTTACTTATGACCAGTTATCCGATGATGCTGATGCTGTTGAAGACGATTTACTTAATGGTTGGCCATTATTCAACAAGCGTTATGCTGGTGCCTTTATTTCTGGTTTCTATGATATTCAAGCAAAGACAAATGGTACAAACTTCCCGGAATTACAGGAAGATGGTTATGAAAGTATTATTGCTGCGGTTCCTCAATGGACTACTCTTCAATTATCTGCTTCTAAAGATGGTAAAACTTATACCCTTGATCCTGCCTTGAACTCTTCCAATCAAGGTAAGATCTCCAACTATGTCCAAAACATGTCTCTCTCTGATGGTATCGTTACCACTGAATTCACCTGGTTAGACCTGGTTCAAGTGAAAATTGAAATCCTTGCTCACAGAGAAGAACTCAATCTCGGTGTTGTTCATTTGGAACTTGCCAATGTTGGTGAAGACAGTATTGACGTCAATGTCACCGATATCTTGGACTTTGAATCTGCCCAAAGATGTCAATTGACTAAGGTTGACCATGATGATGATGGTATTTTCATCACCTTCCAACCTCACCAACTCGATTACATTGATGGTGCCATTTACTCTACTTTGCTCTCTAGAGATACCCCTGATTTTGCAACCACGAACGCCACTGTTTCCCAATCCCTTAAGGTCAGCTTAGAACCAAACAACACTTATGGTATAACCAAATACGCCGGTATTGTCTCCACTGACTTAGACCCTAACTCCTTGGAATCCTCCCTGGATGTCTTGGATATGGCCAAGAAGGTATCCCAAAAATACACTGCTATCAACGATGTTGTGTTATCTCATAAGGCAGCCTGGGAACAAAACTTACAATTCACTCCCGCCGTTACCTTTGATAACGACAGAATCTTGACCTTGGCCTCCAGAGCCTCCGTTTACCACTTGGCTGCAAATACCAGACCAGACGCTCAAGGTGTCACTGGTGCTTTGCCTGTGGGAGGATTGAGTTCCGATAGTTACGCTGGTATGGTTTTCTGGGACGCTGATGTCTGGATGTTCAATGCTTTGTTGCCGTTTGTTCCTCAACACGCCAAGTCCTTGGTCAACTACAGAGTCCACACTCATGAACAAGCTGTTAAGAACGTTCCAAAGGGTCACAAGGGTGCTGTTTATCCATGGACAAGTGGTAGATTCGGTAACTGTACTGCCACTGGTCCATGTTTGGATTACGAATACCATATCAATATGGCTGTTGCTTCTGCTGCTTGGAACTTGTACTTGAGTGGTACTGTGGATGATGATTATCTTGAAAATACCGCTTATCCATTGATCAATGATGCTGCAACTTTCTACGCTGATTATGTTGTTAACAAAAATGAAACTACCGGTAGATATACCACTCATAACTTGACTGATCCTGATGAATATGCTAATCATGTTGATAATGGTGCTTATACCAATGCCGGTATTTCTTCAGTTTTGAATTGGGCAATTGCTATGGGTAAACACTTGGGTAAAGATGTTCCAAGTAATTATTCTGATATCAGTAAAAATATGGAAATGCCTACCTCCAATAATGCTGATAATATTACCTTGGAATACACTGGTATGAATTCTAGTGTAGGAATTAAACAAGCGGATGTTATTATGATCACTTATCCACTTGAAAACTCAATGATCACTGAAGATCAAGCCTTTAAGAATATGGAATTCTACTCCAAGAAACAAGTTAGTTATGGTCCTGCTATGACATTCCCAATTTTCTCTATTGTTGCATCTAATTTGGCTAAATCTGGTTGTGCTTCACAATCTTACTTAGAAAAGGCAGTTCAACCATTCTTAAGAGGTCCATTTGCTCAATTCTCGGAACAAAATAATGATAACTTCTTGACTAATGGTGGTACTCATCCTGCATTTCCATTTATGACTGCTCATGGTGGTTTTTTGCAAGCTATTGTTCAAGGTTTGGTTGGTTTAAGATATGATTACACCACTAACAATGAAAGTAAGATTGAGAGAGTATTGAAATTGGATCCAGTTTCAATTCCATGTCTTGGAAATTCTGTTACTTTTGAAGGTATTAATTATGATAACCATACTTTAACCTTATCTATTAATGAAACTACTTTCACTGTTACCAATAATGGACCTATTTCTGATAAATATGGTGGTCCAATTAAGATCAAGATGGGTGACAGAAACAAGAAGCTGGGAATTTTCGAACTACATGATGGTGAAACTAAGGTCTTACCACTTTACGAACCAAAGGCTAGTTTCCCTTCAAGTATTACCGAATGTGGTTTGGCTGATTTTGTTAATATTACTTCTGGTTCATTTGGTGATGCTACCATTTCTATTAATGATGGTGACAATACCACTCATTGGCAAGTCAACAGTAACTCTTCAACTGGTAAGGTTCTTATTGACTTGAAGGAAAGCAAGAATATTACTAAGGGTTTCTTAAACTGGGGTGATAAGCCACCAACTAGCGTTAAGTTGTATCATTACAATTCTCAGCATGATTTGATACATTCTACTGATTTCTTAAGTAAGGTTGATTTTGGTGTTGATATTTCATCCAACTACAACTATGCTAACCCAGATGGTAAGATTTACAAGCAAGAAGATTTGTTTGAATCATTCGTTGATCAAAAGGTTAATATTACTGCTCCATTTGATATGGAAGAATCTCTTGAAATCAGTGTTCCTGACGTCCATAATTCTACCAATTTCGAATTACCATCACCTGTTGATACTAGATTCGTTTTACTTGAAGTTGAAGGAATCCATAATGAAGAGGTTATTGATGGTGATATGGGAGGTGCTAAAATATATGAAGTTGTTTTTTATTAAACGAAGTGACGACTTCCAATTATTATTAGGTTTTTTTAATGATGTTGCAACCGAAACAGATAATCATCATGATCGTATTATTTTTGTTTCATTGGACCTTCAATTAGTTTCCTTTGGTTTTACATGATGCAATATTGACTTTGATTGTTTTAAAACTATCATACCAAGTTGTAATTAGAATCTAATAAAAAAGTACTTTTTAAACTACGTAGATACATTAGGTGTACATAAGAACAAGTAAGACAGGGCAATAAAAAGAATTGTTCATTCATTTATATTTTACTTTATTTTTTTCAAAACCTGTTACTTCATCCTGTTAAGAAGAAGAATATTGTGATGCTTAATACATGACTTCAGCCATGGTAATAAGACGCTTAACACCAGTGTGCCAGGTACCAAGTTCATCGGCGTGCTTGGTGGCAAGTTCGACATTCAAAGAGGCTGCCTTAGTGAAGTCTCTGACTTGTAAGGATTCACTAATACTCTTTAAATCTTCAACCGTAGAATCAGACAACAAATCTTCATTGTTCAAATGATCGAATAAGATGTTAAGTCTGGTTTCCATGTCTTGGCCATGCTTAGCGAATTTTTCAGGAATGTTTGGTTTAATGGCTTCTAAAATTTTAGTAAAGTCTTGGTAGACAGAAACAGATTTCTCAGGAATATGAGATCTATCACCAGCCGGGTACTTTGGTGCAGCTGAAGCGGCAGCGGCAGTAGCAGTAGCAGCAGCGGTGGCAGCAAGTTCAGCAGCAGCAGCCGCTGCTATTGGTTGGGCAAGAGGTTGTGGAGTACTGATTGGTGGACCTCTTGGAGGAGGAGCAACAGGACTGAATGGAGCTTGAACTGGAACTGAGGAAGTGGCACCAAAAGATGGTGGAACCATACCACCCTTTGGTGGTGGTGGTACAGCACCAGCATGAGCAGGAACTGCATTAGTAGCACTTGGTGGTGGAGCATATGGGTTCTTTGGTGGTGCAACAGGAACTGATCTAGCAAGTGGTGGAGAGCTAATTCCACTTGAAGGAGGAGGAGCATAAGACACCTTTGGAGGAGCACCACCAGTTTGAGTAGGAGCGTATGGGTTTTTTATTGGTGCAGAAGGAGTAGAAGTAGCTGGTGGAGCAGCAAATGCATTTACAGGTGGGGAAACTACTTCTGGAGTAGATCCTGGTGGTGGAGCATAACGACTGTTCGTAACCCCAGAAAAGGAAGCTTGACGTGGAGAGCTTACTGGTGGAGTACTAACTGAAGGTTTGGATGCAGAACGACTAGCAATCTTCGGTGGAGGAGGTAAGGTTGGAGAAGTAACAGAAACTCTGGTTCCTAAACCGGGACTTTGAGGAGTTGGAACTGTTGGAGCTGCAACAGGTTGTGGAACTGCAGCTGGGGTAGCACGACGTGGAGCAGCCTTTGGCTTGAAAGTGTCTGGCAAATCATTCCATCCTTCAGTATCCTTTCTGTAGTTAGTTGGAGCCACTGGAGGTGGAGTAATACCTCCTGGTGTAGTAGCACCACCTGGTGGAGGAGGTGGGGCGGTGGCAGTGGCAGTGGCAGAAGCGGCCTTGTAAATGTTGTTGCTAGCAGCAGCAGGAGCGTATGGGTTGGAAGATCCAGTTCTAGCGTATGGGTTAGTTGGAGCTCTTGGAGCCATGGGTGGAACACCACCAGAAATAGGTGGAATACCTGGTGCTACAGGTGCAACTCCTGGAGTAATCGGTGGCATACCTGGGGTGTAAGAGGGAGATGCAACTGGTGGAATACCTGGAGTGATTGGAGGAACACCATGAGTACTGAAACCTTGAGGACCTGGAGTAGTAGCACTTGGAGTTCTACCATATTGCTCAACTGGAGCAGCAGTACCAGCTGGGGCCGGTGGTCTACCATAAGTGTTTCTTGGTTGAGTCTTGGTAGCGACCTTAGTCTTAATATCAGCTTTACCTGAAGCCTTAAAGATTCTTTCCTTTTCAGTGACTGCGAAATCAGATGGTAAAATAGTCAAGAACTTTTCAGCTAATTCAAATTCACCGTAAGCAGCAACAGAATTGGCATATTCTAAAATAGCCTTGGCAATTGGACCACCTTCAACGGTGGAGTTGTCATGAGAAATAGATCTATAAGCGACAATCTTCAGGACAAAGTTGCTTAAAGATTCTAAACGAGCATCGGCTGGTGAAGTAATATTGGAATCCTTTGATTTAAGTAATTCAGATTCGAAACCTGGTAATTCCTTAAGCCAAATGTTAGCAATCTTATCCAAAGCATTGCCAGCCAAGTAACAAGTGATAGCATTATCTCTTTGTTCTTTGGAGTTACCAGATTCTAAAAGACGATCACCCAAATCAGAGATCTTTTGGTTACGGTCAACTGGATCAGTAGAGAATGCTAAAATACTGGAAGCAATTTCCTTCCAGTTAGAAACATCAGCATGAGCAACAATATCAGAAATGTTCTTACTAGAAACATTGTAAATAACTCTAGTGAATTCACTCTTTTCATGTTTCTTGAAGTAAGAATTTCTAACCTTTTGCTTGATAGAATCGGAACTGTCTAAAGCCAAAATCAAAGCTTCAACAAGTCTATCTTGTTCTAAACAAATGGAAACAGCATCTTCAATCTTATTGTTCAAAATGGATCTGATAACCTTCTTGTTGTCTTCTGAATCATTAGGATCAATCAATTGAAAGTTACCACTTGGAACGAAAGTTTGTTCTGCAGCAGCAGTGGAGATTGAACCATTACCAAGTTTTTCGAAGAAAGAATCATCAGCATCATCAGCATTGGCATCGGTACTTTCGGAATCCTTAGTTTCATTCTTCTTTGGTTCTTCAAGGGCAATATCGGACTTTTCAGTGATTTCAACCTTTAAAATTTCTTCTTTACCAGACTCAGATAATTTCTTTAAAAGTTCCCAATCGGATTTATCAGTTTCATTAGAATAAGCATCTAATTTAGAATCTATTATAGTTTTGAAATCATCACCTTTTAATGCATTGTATAAGGTAGAAGAACCTTCATTCTTGACGACATATTTCAGAATATTAACGATAGATTTACCAGATTCATCTCTCCTAACTTGAACGATCTTAGAACCGAAACCAAAAGATACACTTGATGGTCTCTTTAACCACAAAGGAGCTTGCTTAATTTGGAAAACTGGTTGTTGGGTTTCAGTGGTGGAGATTTGATTCCAGAAACTGTTGTCATCAACAGAATTGACCTTGGTAGAAACTGGTGGAGAAGTATCTTGAATAGATTGAACTATGATCTTACCATCAAAAGAGGCGGTAGCAAAAATATCTGGAGCTGCTGGAGCAAATCTAGTTTGAAAAGCCCAGTTGGCAGTGGTTGGGTATTCACCTAATTTTTGACCAGTGATTGGATTCCATAACACAGTGGTGTTATCTTTACCACTTGAAATTAATAATTCTGGATCTTGTTTACACCAATCTAAAGATAAAACACCTTTTTTGTGACCTTGTAAGATTTTTTCAGGTTCATTGGCATTACGTAAATCCCAAGTTAAAATCAATGGAGTAGAATCTCTATCACTGGCAGTAATCAATTTAGTTGATTGAGTTGGATGCCATGCAACATGAGAGAAATTGGCATTACCTGAAGGACCAGAGTATGATAAATGTAACACTTCTCTCTTAGATTTCAAATCCCAAATAGAAGTATAACCACTGTTCCCAGTGCTAGCCAAAATATGGGACATTGAATTATTCCAAGCCACACTTGTAACTTCATCCATTGGAGTCATGGCTTTACCAGGAGAAAAAGGTTCTGAGAACTTTTTAGTGTCCCAAATAAAGATTTGACCTTGCATTCCACCAGTTACTAAAACATGATCTTGTAAAGGATTGAATTGTAAACATTTGACAGCACCAGTATGTTTAGTAGATTTATGAACTGAAGCTTTTTGAAGATCTTTTGATTTAATCAATATTTCAGCATCCCAAAATTCAACCACACCATTTTCGAAAGCACCTGCAAGTAAACCCTTTGGTCTACCTTCAAAAGGTTTAGACCATGCCAATGCATAAAACCGGTTTTCCACAGATGCTGAAAAGATTGGTTCATTTTTGTTGGTAGCTGAAAAGGTATCCCAAACTTCTAATGAAGCACTGGAACTAAAATCAACATCAACTGCACCTGCAACTGTACCAGTTGCCAATAATGGCAAGCTGTCCAGACTCCAAGCGAAGGTTGAAGTACGGGCTATTTCGTTTATCTTGACCATTTTTGTAAAGGACAATTGACCGTAATAGCTTGTTGAAGGGTTGTTTTGTGCGGTGATTTGAATCGGCCAACTCACCATTTACGTTGACGCGATCACGTGCAGTCAACAACCAAAAAGAACAATTGGTTTGTGAGCGTGATTTGGGTACAAACAGGACTGAGTGAGACAGGTTTGTCATTTGTGGGGAGATGGTAAAAGAACCCGAGCTTCAATGGTAGTTAAAAAAAATTTTGTGGCAAATTAATTTGAAGTATTGCAACGTATTGTTATGGATATTCTGAATTTTATAGAGTAAGTTTGAGGTGCTGGAGGAGGTTGATACAATGTCGAACTGTATTGGTTATCTTCTATTTGATTGATTATTCCACCACGTCAATTGTGAACCATTTGCAGGATGCTTTGGAAGGTTCGGATCAACAGGTTATGATAAAGAATTATGGTATTGGTGGTGGATGAAGATTTGATCAAATCAATGGAATCATAAGATCTTTTACTAGGCTGACAATCCCTGTCATTTTGGTTGATGGTTTGGGGATTGTTGTGTTCTCGGTTGCAAAATGGACTATAACCTATGAAAATACAATACACAGCTTGAGGCCAGGTGTGAAGCGGTACTGTTTTTAGAGAATTGGTGGTATCTCACTGGACCGTCCATTATTATGATCTGTGTAACAAATGAGTAAGGTACGCCAACACCACTATTGAGGTGTTTACCATATCACATTACCTGTGGTTGTCTTATAAGACCTTGATTCCGATCAGTGTAGTTCTTTAATGTTATAATTAGAGTGATGAATAGCTTCTAGTTTGTAAATCAGGTAGGCACAAGTGAGGAGGAGTATTCTTCAGCACAAGGCTTAAAAGAAGAATAATATGGTCTGGGGAAAATTAGCCCTTCAAATCTTATTAGGCCCTTGAAGTTTAATGTCGTACCTCATCAAGGCAAAAGATACAGCTACTGTCATAACAGAAGATACAGTTAGTGTGGCATTCTTGTCTGATACTGTAGACTTGTTCTAGGAGCTGCAAAATGCTGGCCATCACCCCAAAACTACCATCTGAAATAAGTAAAAGCCTGTCCATTCAACAGTAGCAGAATACAGGTTTGTTAGCACTCCAACTCATATCTCTCTCAACAGCCTGATTTAACTAAAATGCCTATAGCTAATTCTGGTACTAGTCACTTGACCACTATAAAGGCTCTGTATGCTAATGATCTGAAATCAACAGTACCAGATCACCCATCAATCATCGCTCTATAAAGTCCACTTGCTAGCTCTTAATCTATTGAGCGCTTCTGCATCTTCTTCTTCTTCTTCTTCTTCTTCTTCTTCTTCTTCTTCATAAGGGTGGACTGTTCTTATGAATCACTGTTTCAGTATTTCTGATATGAGACATTTGATAAAGAACAAGTTCCATCCAAAATTTTCCCAAATTTGCAACAATTGTACATTTTCTCAAATATCACCATTCCAACTTTTCCTATTACACATTGGCAGTCATAAGTGTGTTTTCTACAATTGAGCCGCCACATCTTCACCTACAATCCACATACCTTCTACAAGTCACACGATCCTAGATTAAGGTGTACACACTATAGGTGGCAAACTCATAGTATATAGAGGCCTCACTAATTACCGCAAATACTGATCTCCAAGCATCAAGAATTGAGGACAAGCTGGAGGCAAGTATCAATAGGAACATGATGCTGATTAATTGCAATCCTCCCAATCATTTTACTAGCCTCTTATTTTTGTACTGCCATTTTACTGCCCTTTTTTTTGGCTTCTATGTTGCTGTTTCCACTAATTGATGTTTCTCATTTCTCTACAACCATTTTGTCACCAGCTCATTTTTCGCACCAACCTACTCTATAAAACCAAGTCCAATCACTTACTACATTTACAATTTGGTAGATTGCCACACATGATATGCTGGAAGATATAGACAACGAAGATCATAAGGTGGTGGAGTTCGACTTTCCATTACCTGTCAACTCACTTAGTCAGAACCTAGTTAAAAGACATGCAGATATCTCCGCTATTATCGGACTTCCCAAAGACGATGACCAATTGGTATATGTATTTGAAACAGCAGCTTCTTTGTGTGATCCTTTTACTCAACCAGAGGAAACAGAAGTATCGATCCTAAGCCTCGATAGTGTCTCCGATTTGGTCATAGCGTTGGTTTATACCAAGTATGTTCGAGATAATCAATTAGAAATACGAAACTACAAAGTGGAGGTTGATGCAATCAAATTCGAACTTTCTTTATTACTTTTCAAGCTCTTGAAACTCATCCATCAGACCTTAAATGCTGATAACGAACTCAAAACAAGATACATTGACAATAATGAATCCCATTGGTATCAAAATTTGGGTCAATGGACCCCAAAATCTCCATTGGATCAACAAGAATTTAATCTTAAATTACTTTATGCCATCTCATGTGTTTTGTTAATGGGGATATATAAACTTTTCAAACCTAAAACAGGTACTTATAATCTATTATTAAATCCATATTTGCATTATCTTCTTAAACTATGGAAATGTCACACTAATATCATCTTACTAGGACTTGAAATTGATCGTCGAATTGAATTCGATAATCATGAAAAAAAGCAGCATGAAGAGACTCCAGATATTGTCAAACAAACCCTTAAAGGATCTTCTTCCATTCGTTATGTTTTATCGTGGATAATTAATCAGAATCCTTCCCTGTTTGAAGATCTTGAAGAAATCAAACAATTCGAGACTTATGATCTCGAACAAGAACCATTGCTCAACTTCATACAACCAATAGTCAGGAAAAAGATCAATGGAGGAAGTTTACTGATTGATATGAGACTTGTGATAATAGGATTACTAATTTTAAATTCTGGTGTTTCATATACTCCTGCACTTTTTCAAAAAGAGGATGAGCCTTCTACAAACCAAGATGAAGCCACAAGACGTTTAAATAGACTCAAACCAACTACTGAACTTGGTGATATTCTAATTGATTTAGAGTATGATGATAGATTTGATGAAGACATAAGATATATTTTTGAGTATGAATATGATGATGATTGGGAAGATGGTGAGGAAGAAGAAGAAGTTATAGACCATGATCTTGAAGATGTAAAACTTATTGAAGAAGCTAGAAAAGTTGAAAAATCAAATGGACTGGAACAAAAAAATGATGAAAAGCAAGCAGCTATCAGATCAACAGATTCAAGCTCTATAGAGTTTGATGAAAAAGGAAGAGATTGGAGAGATGTTGCCAGAGGAGAAAATACAGAGTATCAAGAATGGTTTTTGAAAAACGTTAAAGAATATGCTGCATTAGAGAATAAAGAAGATTCAAATGATTTTTTCACTTCATGGAATGAATTACATGAGACTTTTGAATTCTTAAGTACCACTAGTATTGAAGGAGATATAGAAGCAGAGAAAAAGGTGGGACAAGTGCTAATCAATACCATTGCTAAGGCCGTGAAAGAAGATCTTGAAAATTCAAATAGCGACAAGAATACCCTTTCAGAATCCATTACACCAGATAAAATTTATCAATATTGGTTGACTTCAGCATCAGAAGAAGCTATTCAAATTACACAGGAAAATAATAAGTTAATTTTACCAATTTTAAGTGTCACCAAGTTTGAAATCTTCCTTCATAATAATAGCAAACTTGGAAGATGTTTAATGGATGAAATGTTAATGTGTAATGGATTCAGAAGAGTTCTTATTTGGTTTATCACCCATAATATCAATCTCTCGCATATACTAATTGACTATGTTTTTGAAATGTTGGCTGGATTCAGAGGTTCCACTAGCATTCAAGCTCCATATAAGTTTACCAGAAAGGGTAATAAGGTCATCCTTAGTGAAATTGAACTGCTGATGCTTCTTCATGAGTTCCTTACTAATAGTAGCATCTATTTTTCATCCTCGGAAGGAATTGAACTTGATAATGGATACAAGGTTGTATTAGCAGATTCAATTGCCATGAAGTATATGTCATTGATGTGTGTTATGATTAACCTGCTTATGCGCATTAAAGTTATTGACTTGAATAGACCTAAATCAGAAGATGATGATGACGATATTCATGATTATAGAACTGTACTTCAAGTTTTGTTAATTAACTGGATTGGAAAATTACCAGAAGCAAGAAGATTATTTTTCATGGTGAAAAATGCCAATCAAAAGAAGGTAGAAGAAATAAATGAAGACATCAAAGAAGATACTAAACCTGAAGAAGTTTCAGAAGAAGTCACTAATGTTAATCTGTCAAAAGAAGTTGACGCATCCGAAGAAGCAACTACATTAGAAAAATTATTTGATAGATATCAATCACTTTCTTCCAATGAAGTATCAGAAGACTTGGAGAAAAGCGAGGAAAATATGGGTCTTATTAATGCATTTGTTAACAATATTGATACATTCTTGAAGTTGGTATTATCATCAAAGGAGAAGAAATTCAATGTGGACAAATTGACTAATATAAATCGATATTTCTCTATGTTTTTCCAGTACTTCAATACCTTATGCAAAATTGAATTCATTGCAGAATCATTATTTGATAAATTTGAATCAATAATATCAGTAGGACAAACAGAAAAGATTCAAAGTGAAATTTTGAATCATGAATTATCAGAAGCAGAATTTAATATTGATTTCCTTGATAATCAAGGAAACTACCAAGCTAAGGAAAATGGATCTAAAAAGAAAAAGAATAAAAAGAACAAAAAGAAGAAGAAGTGATATGCAAATAGAATATAAAGAGATAGGACATTATTTAGCGTCCTTTTGCAACCCAGGAGATCGTATGTGGTTTCTATATGTATAGTAATAACGAATCAATGCATATTAAAAGGCATATACTTATATAAAGAGTGTGTGGAGTAACTAGAAAATCTGGTGATACCAATTCCTCAACCAAAAGGAATTCATCAACCAACGTAGAAACTATGTGCAAAAAAAATTGTTGGAAAAATCAAAAGAAGAAAAACCAAACTACTAACCTTACAAAAATTCGTCACCTAACTACAACAGCCTTATTTATAGTCTATATAGCTTAAGATTCTTCGGTTATATAGTCTTTTTTGATGACTCCTAACATGACTCGGTCCGGTTTCGCCACTACCACTGAAAAGTTCTGGGGAATTTGCTAACCACCCCCTCTACATAAGCCGTACATTATGTTCTCTGCTCAATTTAGATCCACCCTCCCTAGATCAGCACAATTTGTCTCCAAAAGAATGTCCTCTATTACTCCAGTACGTACGACTGTCTAGTTCCACTCTCAATCGGTCTTTACTAACACGTATCTAGGTTAAAACCGCAAACGCTCCACCACCGGCTGCTTCTTACTCCCAAGCAATCAAGATTAATGGTACGTAAACAAGTCAATTCGAGTCAATTTTAGTGAATTTGGATGGATATGGGTCCCAATGTCTGTTGATAGTGCCCAGTCCTAAGTATGGCCTCCCTTGGATGCTCGTTGGTGAAAAATATGGCATTTTCAAGAATCAGATCAAGGTGTGTTTGCCACAGAGCATAAAAGGGGGAGGACCCAAACGAAAAGCAACACAATCATTGAGAGACTGGTAGTAGAGAAAAATACCAGTGCGCTTTGGCGTTCAAGTGACCAGTATCGATGTTGTTAATGTACTCTGTCAAGTAACGACTATTCAGTCTACTTGGTATGAAGCCACGTTGAGGGGGGTTGCCGCGAATGGGGTTTACAGTAGATACGTACTCTCCAGGTTTTCAATTTTTACAGTATAACAATATTTTCAATAACCGCATTCACTATTAAACATTATCTATTTATTGACTGTTGTTTCAGATTACTAACTTCTAGGTTTCATCTACGTTTCAGGCCAAATTCCTTACACCCCACAAAACAAGCCATTGAGCGACAAGCCAACCGTTGAAGAACAAGCTGAACAAGTTATCCAAAATGTCTCCAACATCTTGGAAGCTTCCAACTCTTCTTTAAAGCACATTGTTAAGGCTAACATCTTCTTGACTGACATGAAAACTCAATTTGCTCCTTTCAACTCAGTTTATGCCAAGTACTTCAACGAACACAAGCCAGCTAGATCTTGTGTTGCTGTTAGAGAATTACCATTAGGTGTTGACTTGGAAATGGAAGTTGTTGCCGTTGAAAAGGGAGAAGCCAAGTTGTAAGCTTGTATGCCAGTTCTATAGATCAACATGATGAATGACAATTTAAAGACTGTAGAATAGTAGTAACAGGTGAGGTTACATGGAAAGACAAAATCCAGACACAACTTTCTTCCAATGGTCTATCAGTACTACAAAAGGGGAAGAGATGTGATATACGAATGTGTAGATCGACTACTTGCGAGCTCAGAAGTTGTAGCTCTTTGTTGTCGTATTCCAATATTGCAACCTCATGGTCCCTCTTAAGTAAGCCAATAAACCAGGAATTCGCATCCTAGGGCACAGGCCCTCATCCTTACATATAACACGTGACTATACCATCCAGTCTTTGCCTGCACATGGACCTAAAATTTTTCGCCTCGCTAGTGCTGCCCTCACTGTGCAGAGTCGAAAATTTTGTACCTTGGGTTGGGCTCAGTCGAATATACAAAATAGTTTTAAAGCTCTTTTTTGAAGGTTTACTATAAAGCATATATCGACTTCAAGATGGCTCAACGTGTTACTTTCAGAAGAAGAAATCCATGTATGTAGAGATACAACAACATTTATAAAACGGTCATCAAGATTAGAGTCAAAAGATTGGAATTAATGATTGGAAACTTTGGGGTGTTTGAAAAAATGATGAATTTTGTTAGCAAATGAAAAAGTGAAAAAAAAATGGAAGACAAGGAAAGTGAAAATCAAATGAAAAGGTTGAATGAATCTGGAATATTGAAGAATCATATCATCATCAAATAGATCCATATTGTTGATCAATGAATCATTATTACATTAGCTTCTACAGCTTTGTTCATTTTCATTTTTTAAGATGCCCCCCTTTTCTTATGATTTTCCATATCATTGAACTATTCAATCATTTACAATCTACTTTTGATGCCACTATTAATGAAAAGCGAACAAGCTTTTCTTTGATTGTTGACCTAACTAATCATTTATTACTGGATGATATACTAACATTTCTAGACAACACCAAGTCTAACAAGATTAAGGTCGTTAAGACCCCAGGTGGAAAATTAGTCGCTCAACACGTCAAGAAGATCGCTTCTAGAGTCAAGTGTGGTGACTGTGGTACCGCTTTGCAAGGTATCTCTACCATGAGACCAAGAGAATACGCTCAAGTCTCCAAGACCCACAAAACCGTCCAAAGATCTTACGGTGGTTCCAGATGTGCCAACTGTGTTAAGGAAAGAATCGTCAGAGCTTTCTTGATTGAAGAACAAAAGATTGTCAAGAGAGTCTTGAAGGAACAACAAGAAAAGGAAAAGAAGGCTTCCAAGAAGACTGCTAAGAAATAAATAATCTCATGATGTAATCTAGTCGTTGATGGTAACTTCTATGTAAATTCTTATCACTAATACATACACGTTTTGACAAGAAGAATGTAGTCTCAAAAGAGAGTTGTAACTTGGTTTCATTTGGCTATCATCTTGTACTTTGTGTTCGAGCCATGTTGTAGTAATAAGTGGGTACCGTTGGATCAGAGAACATGTGGAAGAGTAGTGGACAACCTAATAGTAATTGTTACCATAATTAGTGGCTAGCTATGAGTTGACTTAACTATGGGGGCAATTCACACTCCTGGTTGCTGGTCAACCGTATAGCTGCCTCATACCTATATTTACTAGTACAACCTTCTCATATATAGTGTAGTATGTCAACTTTGGATTTGGCCTATTCTGTTGCTTTGTCTAGTTACTGATTTACGATTTACAGTTTTTATGTCCACTATTAATAGAGCTGGCTACTATTTACACTCAATGCCTACTGAACACCTTACCACTGGATCCACTCAGCCGCAGGTAAATAGAGATTACCCTATTATCACACCTGGTACTGCTAATTAATGAGCAAACAATTTCTCTCATGACTTCGTCCCGTTACTAGTTACCCAATTAGTCCAAGATTTGCTTGTATTAGTCCCTTCCACTGAACCTGTTAATCATGCAACAAAAACCCTCTTACCACTAAAACTTCAACTGAACCACTTTTTAACTCTATATAGAACTACCCATTCTTGCCTGTTCAGTCGCCAGGCTCGGTTGCTCTCGTTGTCTGTCAGTATTGCTCTTCTCATCGCCCACCAGATACTTATCTCTTATTGTTTTATCATTAGGTGCAAATTCCACGATCATCGGGATCAGGATCCCGATGGGATGGCCGCGAAATCAATGCCAAACGACACCAACTACCATTTCCACGCCAGGAGGGTGGGAAGTAGATGCTCTAAACAACTTGGTTCAGTCCTTGTTGGGGGGCCCTCGACTATTGTATCTCGAGGCTTAGGAAGTGGGGCATACTCTATCGCTTAATCCTCCTTTCCCTTTGTTTCACTACCTATCCTGGCTATTTATCTATTTGTCTCTTTATCAGTAATCTGATAAGCCCACCACACCCCCATAAATATTTATGACACATAAAGAGTCATCATTAATTATCGCAACATAAATAGACGTCAATCTGCTGCTACGGCTGTATAACTATTCCGTCAAAACTCATTAGATCCCCAATTTGGCTTTTAGCTCCAAATCCGTGTCCTCATTCACATTCAAATCTTCAAATTTGCATACATTTATTGCATCTATTGTTTGCACCCATACTAAAGAAAACTGCAATACACTAATAAATAATAACCTTTTTAGCCATGGACTCCGCTCGTTTATCTTATCACATTGAAAACACTTACATTCCTCCAGCTAGCAAAATAACCGAGCAAGAAGTACCTGTCTACCACCCATGTCTTATTGTCCAAGACTCTCAAACTGACGTTAACAAGGTCAAGAAGTGTGGATGTGCTGACCACTACTGTGTGAAAAACGCACCAAAGTGGATCCCAAGAGCAAAGTAATTTTAGACTCTTATAAATTTAGTGGTTTTGAGTGATTTAGATGGTGGGTAATCTTATTAAACTAATTTTTACCTTTAATTGACATTTGCATTCTTTTTTTTTTGGTTTATTTCTTCTCAAGATTATGTTTAGATTCTATATACTACAGAATTGTTAATAAATAATATTATATTTATCTATATTGTAGGGTTTTCATTATTAATACAGATTCTTTACTTTCGTTATATTCGTGATGGTTCACAAAAAGCTTCTAGTTAATGAATCCAATAAATATTTTTCTTGGTCTAAATGTTGAATTTGGTGATTTTTAATTATCAAGATGCATTTTCTTCAATATAATTATTATTATTATTATTAGTAGTATTATTATTATCATTATTATCATTCTATTGCTTGTTTCATTACGTTTAACTTGTTTCTTTTTTTTTTGCATTAGGTAATGTTTTAAATTACTTGTTGGTCTGGTTAGCCAACTCATTGGTTATCTGCTCTCTCTTCCAGAATCTTAACAATAAATCACCATAGTTTTGTAAATCTTCAACATTAATCATGAGCTTGAAATCTAATAATAACAAAAACTGTAATTCAAGATAATTCAATTCCTCTAATGGTAATCCACCAACTTTAGCATATCTCAAATTCTTATAAAAGATATCAGAGAAGAATTTAGATGAAACAGTAATACCCGAAATAATCAAACGATGGATATTATATGAATCCATAACAAATAATTGCTCGGATTCAGTACCATCATCATCAGCACCTTCTTTTTTCTTTTGTTTTAAATTATTGGCCTTTTTGGCAATTCGGTCAAAATAAACCAATAATGAAAGAAATACTTCATTGGTGACTGGACAATATTTCAAAACTCTGGCTAAATATGCATGAAGTGAAATACCTGGAACATTAGTACCATGAAATGCCAATACATTGGCCAAGTACTTGTTTTTCATTTCGTCATCTTCATCTTCTTCATCATCATCATCCTCATCTACTTCATCTACTTCAATATGTGATTCATCAACATCAACGTCTATGTCATCTTCGTTTCTTGATTTTGCTCTTTTTTCTTCTCTCGATTTGGCTTTCTCCATTTTCTTCAACTTTTTCTCTTCCTTCATTCTTTGCCTTATAGCAATGGTATTATCAAAATGATTTGGATGTAATTTATCATTTGCTTCAATGATTTTTGTGAGCAAACAAGATAGCATCATAATTAGATCATTAACAGGATAATCCACTATATTCAAATGCTCTTCATAAATGGAACCATTATTACCACCCGCCACATCAGAGAGATTGTTGCCGGATGAAGTAGTGATATTAGAAGGTGATCCAGCACCATCCTTTACGGATAAATTATGCAAAAATTCTTTGTATGACATATAATGATCAGGTTCAATCGCTACGAACCCTTCAGATTTTTGGGGACCAGAAGAACCAGCGGTGGAACCCAGAGAATCTACTGCAAATACTTGAGTGGAAGAAGCTGTGTTAGTTAAACTTTGAGTATTGGAGGATCCATGACTATAATTGGTTGCGCTTGGAATAGTTTGAATAATATTTTGGTTTTGATTTTGATTTTGACTTTGATTTTGATTCTGATTCTGATTCTGATTCTGATTCTGATTCTGATTTTGAGGAGTTTGACTAAAAGCAGAACCACCACGATTGGAAATCAGGCCAGCTCTATTATATGGATGCTGAATGTTTGGGGCACTGGATCCAAATCCAGTTACAGGTATGGAATTAGGAAATCTTTGAGGAAGTGAAGCTTGTTGATGCTGTTGGGGGGCATATGCTCCAGGTGACATGTTGCTATGGTTACTATTGTCAAAACTTCCACCATGATAAGAAGATGCATGGTTACGGGAACTTGCTGAATCCATGGATATATTAGTAGTTGGAATAGCATGAGGCATAAGTCCAGGGGCTTTATAACTTGAAGAGTTGGGATGTAATTGTTGAAAGTTATTCGATTGAGTCATGAAATTGGAAGATTGTGAAGGAGTGGTCGAATGGTTCGAAGAGTATGAGCTACTGACCATGGTTGGAGTATTATGACTTGAAGGAATATAATTGACCGAATCATGTGGAGTATTATATTGATGGAAACTACCATTACCTTGACTGAAAGAACTGCGTTGAAATGGAATTGACATTTGATGTTGTTGATTCTTGTTCTGGTTAAAGCTAGAAGACATCGAGCCATAGCTAGGAGGATGGGCAGGAGCTCCATGTTCCAACAGTCCAGGGAACATTTGATGAGCCAGGTTATTGGAAGAGGAAGATGTGGTGGAAGATGAAAGTAGAGTCTTTGTCAAGTTTGACATTTGACTTGGAGGTTTCTGGAATGGAACCGGACCTGGTGCTGGGTTGGAAGCCAGCAGTGACTTGCTTTGGTTTTCTTCGGTATTTGGAGAATGGGACCTCCCATACGCTTGTTCTAGCGTTGTGGACGAATCATTGAATTGCGAGCTCATTGAGGAGACTTGTCGCAGTAGGAATGTATTTGATGGTTTTCTTTATGTTGAGTACATAAAAGTCTAATTATTGTTAGTATATGGTCAATTTAGGCCGAATGATATGTAGAGATGGATGTATATACCAAACAAGCCTTGGACAAAGAAACAGTATCAATTGAGGCATTGGTGGGGGCAGAATAGCACAGCACTATGAGCAGTAGCCTGGTGGTACTGCTTGGTATGTGTGCTAGTCCGCAGCAACTTTGGTTTGGCCATAATATTCACTTTATCTTCTTATTTTTTGGATACATACTATTTGTCAATGGTATATATGAAATTACCCTAACTTTAATTGACTGACGGAATTTACTGGGGTGATTGGTGGACGGTGATATCGATTGACACGGGCCACTTCAGGGATGATGCTATATGGTGTGGATGCGGTGGTTGATTCGACGTTTGGGTGAAACAGTTGATAAGGTGGTAGAGTTTTTTTATTGCTAGTGTATTGAATGTCGTTGGGGGCAAGGATCGGTGATTTAGTGGGCTCACGTGTGGCTTCTAGCGAGGGGTCACGGGGGGTAAGGAGGAAAATAATTAGCACTAACTGAGTGAGTGAGGGACACAAGGAAGTTATAGTATATATAGAAACAGAAAAAGTATTAATTTATACAAGTACAGAAAATATAGACCTTAGAAAAGATGAGGGTTTAGTGTATGCAAGGTTTAAACAGACATTCTAGAATGTCCCGCGGATGTCACCTTGTGAAGGGTGTTGGTAAGATTTACCGGTTGGTAACTTGGTCCCACCCTACTTTGTAGAGATCCTTCGCTACCCTGTTCACATTCGACCGGTGATAGGACTTGTGGTTACGTAATCGGTGGAATTTCTCGGTGGTTTCATAAGTTTAGGATCAGATTTCCACTAACTGGGACGACTAAACCAATAACCAATAAAAGAATGTCCACGCTATCTAAAGTCACATTTGGGTTGACCTGTTTGTCAGCCGCAGGAGCTTTCGTATTCATCAACTTTTCTCAACAACAAGAAAGAGAAGCTTTAAGACAAGGTCCTATTAAAGATGCTGCTAGAGTCAAGGCCAAGGAAATGAGCAAGAAGATGAGGGCTAACGAATTAGAACACAGAGAACAAGTTGAATTGAGAGAAAAGCTCGAAAAGATCCAGCCTTTGAACACTGAAATCATCAGAGGTGAAGAAGGTACTTAAACTAGCTGGTTTTTTCCCCATTAAAAGGATTTCTTCTAGTGAAATATTGGGGCTGACTTTTCGGGGTCTGGCTCCCTAAAAAAAATGGTCAAAGAGTATAACAGTGCCAAAGGCCGCCTAGCTATAGTTTATGCTCTATGGTACACTTGTCAAAAGGGTATATATGGTGGAATATCTACCAGAATTCAGGGTGTATTGAAAACCTGTCCTTGGCGTGGCTTGGGACCATTCTTGGCCTATTATTTGTACATAGACAATATCTGTAAATATTCATAGATTAATGAGATGGAGAACGGTAAATACCATAGATCAATAGTAATAACTACAATAACTAAGGATCTCGGGTTAGACGTCTGAATTGTAGTTATTCTTTAGTCCTATTTGGTCTGGTTACTGATCATCTTGTTCCTATTCTGTGACCTTAAACTGGTTGCTTGTTACCAGTCATAATACACATTTTTGTACGTGACCTTTCGGTCACCTTGGGGTTACCTTGTAGCAAGCTCGTGGATCCTCCAACATTCTATATGATTATAGCACCCTTCTGCTGGCTACATATGTTCGTGTTCTTGGAGACACCAAAGAGTAGAGGATCCCTGATGGGGACCTTTGATGTACTATGATGCACTTTCTTCATTATTAGAACGAACTAGACGATGTCTTGCTTCAATTGACTCACCAAAACGGTTCGTCCAGGATAAATCCCAAAGAAGATGTTTGGTCGTCTCAGCGACCAGATGGTCTGACCCTGCCAAAACGGTTTGTCTTGTTCATGTTCATGGTTTGTTTGACGGAAGAAAAGTTTTTCGTTTATATAGTGATGTACTGCACACAGCTTGTGTGTGTGGTTGCGAATTAATCTACTTAGGTCTCATACCCAAACCACACATTTACCTAAATGACATGATAAATGGTTCGTTTATGACATGTAACAGTATTGAAAAAACTATGTAGCTCTTTTATGTCCAGCAGATATTATTCCATTTTATTTGAGTGATTATAGGTATCTAGTATACTTATCATTTTCTACACTTTTCACTTCCCTTTACTAGTATATATTAACGTTCCTATATTTTATATTGTCAAGGGTCTTTTTCTTTATGTCACCGCAAAATTTGAATTGTATATTGTATTTATCGCAACCATAGGTCCCTGTTATCTTTGTTGTGGTATCAAGAGGTCTTATATATACATTGATTATTGACTCTCTTTCAATCCCTTATCACAGCAACCACAAGTCCTTTTTTTTTTTTGAAGAATTATTATTAAATGTATTATCTATCAACTGGCATCTTGTTTGCTTCTTTCTTTGGTCTATAGGTATTTTATCAACACTTCCTGGCCTGACTTATTCCAATTTTCCAACAACCTCATCGTCGTCTTCAATCCTGTCAATATCACGCTCCGACTGGCGGGGTGATATTATATGAGGAGAGTCATCGAAGTGGACAATAGAGCTTCTATAGGAGGAAGGAGGAGACTTTAAGTTGTCCTCGTCATCCTCCTCATCTGCAATAGAACTGGATCTTCCTGGATGGTCCAAATATCCACCAATAGTGGCAGGTGAGCCTTGGTAATGGGTATGGTGAGCAGCAGAAGATGGTGGGTATTGAGAAATAGAATGAGCTCTCTTATACACCTTGTGTCTGTGCTTGTGATCGTACATCATATCGGAGCCTCCGTTGAATGAGGATTTAAACATAGGTTTTCTATCGGATCCTTCAATATATGAATTTCTTCTGGAACCGCCAGCACTGACACTTTGATTTTCATTCATACCCACCAAAATACTGGCTGCTTCCAACAATTGGACCTGTTGGTGCTTGGATATTAAGAGCTTTTTAGTAACGTTCCACTCTGGTGTGTGTTCCCACAAATGCTTGGCTAATGAAGAAATATGCTTATAACCTTTTCCACACGCTTCACAACGAAGCTCTTCTTTTAATCTTCCAGTTTCTCCCTCACTAATTCTCCGTACCACAAATTCTCTAGAGAGTGTAGGAACCGATGATGATAGTTGGTGGTGGTTAGGATGGTGGCCTGGTGACTGGTTTTCGTGATGTTGATGGAGGTGGTGGTGTTGGTGCAAATTTTGTTGATGTTTTATAGGTATCACATATGGACTAGTGCTTGAATTACGTCTATTATAGGTACTTGCGGTCATATTTCCAGAACTGACGAGCGGTGTACGGTTAGTGGTGATGGTATAGTTGGTAGAGTTGGTGAGGTAATATTTTTCTTATAGCTGCAACCTTAAGCTAAAAGTAGTAATGGAGGAGTGTCAAAATTATGTGGCAGTTGATGGGTTTATTTTGGATATTTTTTTTCTAATTTCGGTGCTGATTTGTCCTTTTATTCTAATCCCTTTTATCTTCTATGACGTTATTAATTATCTGGTTTTGTTGGTGCTGAACAGGTCAACCAAAAATCAAAAAAAAAAAATCTCTATATAAAAATTGGATCTTTTGCCTGATTTTTCAGGTTCTGGTTCACAGGAATGCCTGGAAGTGGCTCGTTCGGGTAGCACTGAAGATAGGAGCTTGAAGGGAAGTTCTAGACTCTGAACACAGTTGTGAACTATTTATTTAGCAAGGAATTTTTTTAAAAATTATAGTGGTTGATGATTTTAGATGAAGATTTTTAAGGTTCCTAATTTTTTTTTTCTCTATAATGCGTATGCAGTCGGAGAAACAAATTGCATATTTTTAGGTGCTTAAACAATCATTTCGGGAAGAGGGAAGCGGGGGGAATTTGAATAATGTGTGTAAAGCTGTAGAAAAAGAACTCGGATTAACACAGGGACCTGGTAGAGGCGAAGTAATCGTAAATCCTGGGAACCTTATAGAATGTTCTATTCAGTCTATTTTCTACTTGGTATTGCTGAAACGTTATTTAGTGCTCGCTTAAACTAAACTAAAGGTGAGGCGCATGGTGTTTAACACACTAAAGGTGATTCACGCGATGTTTGTTGGCAGACCCTGAGTGCACTACTCTGAAATTTAATTTTCTAGATTGTTTTGTGTGTGGTGTAGTGTGTAGTTTGAGAGGTGTAGGTGCAGTCCAAACTAATATCAATCACAATCTTTGATTAGATTTCATACAGATTTAATTAGATTAATTCTGGTTAAATTTTGGTATAAATACATAGCTAAAACGATTCATTATCAATTTCATCAGCGTGCTCGCTGATCAGCATATCCGCATCGATTTCTGTCGATTGGTCATGAAGAATGAAATCTTCTGCCAATTCATCTTCAAATGGAGTGGTTTGAAATCCTTCTTCGGTAGAATATAATATAGTTTGGATTTTTTTATTAAGATCCACCACTGTAAGTTCTTTTAATTGAGTGAAATTATTGGTTTCAATTAAATCATTTATATTCTGAACCAATATTTCAATTTCTCTTAATTTATTGAAATAAAAATTCCTTTCTGTTTCTAAAGTTTCTGCTGATAATTTATATTCTTGAAGTTCTTCATTTAATTGTCCAACTTCCGATACTGCTTCTGATAATTCTCGACTTAATTGAGCCACTTTAGTAGGTTGTGATTGAGGGGTTTGTGGAGTTATTGATGATCTTCCGTTTGATGAAACTCTTTTCGGTACAGTTTGACTATTTACAATTTTGGGACTATTGATAGGATTATTGGATATGGTTCCTCTTCTAGAATTTGGATTGGATGTAGAGGCAGAAGAATTCGATGATACTCTAGATCCATTGGATCTGACGGTTCCTCCACTCCCTGAAATCACTCTTCCATTCGATATATTGCCACTACTACCACCACCATTAATAGTTGATCCTCCATTTATAGTATTTGCGCCACCACCACCACCACTGCTACCACCACCACCTTTCCTTCTAGCTCTAGCATCATAGTTATCATTCACGCCTTTATTATCTGTCCACTGGCGTTTAAACCATTGTAACAATTCTAAATTGTCTTGCAAACGACATTTAATTAATCTCTCCACATCAATCACCTTAGTGATCCGTTGCTTAGTGAATGCAGCCTGTAAAATCTTCCAATTCTGACGATAATCATATTCAGTAGTAGCATTCTCAAACTTCACTTTTCCCATGGGTACTCCTCCATATACACAATCCATTAATTGACAAAATGCTCCTCCTTTACCACATTCTTCTATACGATGATAATTCAAATCAAGCGTGGCATTCAACCACGCCAATAGATCTGATCTCGACTCTCCTGCAACCATTGAAAGTTCCTTTCTATTTCATAAATTATCACACCACCACTTCGGATCGACCGCTGGTAACTGACCCTTTAGGTTTAATTTTCTTTTGTTCCTCTTTATTAGGTTAACTTAAACAAGGTCTTCTAGTTAACTTTTGTTTTGATACGTGCTGCTCCTGTATATGGCGTAAGGGCGAGACAATCTATTCCTGTGTAAACTGAGTGTACCAGACGGGTATGGTGGGGCGTTGGAACGTAATAAAAACTTGGAGCGAGGTTTTGGTCCACTTTTCGGGGCGATCCGTAGACAATAGCACACCAATTAAATAAACTTAATTTTGAGCCGAAAAAGAAAGAAACAGAAAAAAAAGAAACCCCCACGGATTTGTTGGTACTGTTAATTGTAGCGACGGGGGAGTTGTATGATGCCCATTAATTAAAAGATGGTAAAAGATGACACACGTGACTCTCGTCAAACTCAGGCCTTGGTTGCAAGGAGAAAGTGCGACTCGCAACCTTTTGACTTGTGAACAGTTTTGTGAGGTTTAGGTGGTGCTTATCTAAGCGGCGCTGACCCATCTCAGTTTTTTTCTCGTTTGCACAGAAGAGAGTGGGGTTACCCGGAATTTCCCTACGCCCATTGAGAAGTTTTTCACCACTTACGTTGAGAGGTTCTTTCACTATACAACAGCAAGATGGATACTAAAACCCCAGTTACATTAGCCAAGGTCATCAAGGTCTTAGGAAGAACCGGTTCCAGAGGTGGTGTCACCCAAGTCAGAGTTGAATTTTTGGAAGATTCCTCCAGAACCATTGTCAGAAATGTCAAGGGTCCAGTCAGAGAAAACGATATCCTCTGTTTGATGGAATCTGAAAGAGAAGCTAGAAGATTACGTTAAGGGGAGCATTACGGGACATCCGTTTGTAAAATACAAATCTGTGGTTTGTCTCCATGGATAGCATGGTATAGGTTTATAGCCAATACAAAAAAAAAATTATAAAAATCTATTCATTATAACAAAGACCTCGAACTATTGATTGAATCTCAAAGATTGTCAAACTTGGTTGAAATCGTAGATACTCAAACACAAGAATTGTCCTTTTCATTTACATCCTAGCTTATTTCGTAGATTTGCCATTTATAGCATCTTTGACGCTACCTATAAAATACTGTAGAGGCATCTGGTTTCACCAAGAGGTGGTTAAAGAATTAGAGTCCTAGACATCATGGCTTAGACTGGATAAACACTTGATAATTTTTCAGCCAACCTAAAGGTACATATTTCAGGCCGTCTATATTCACTTGAACAAATACAGTGGCAATTGGCTTTGTCAAGTTGACAGTGAGTTGCAATTAATTAATTATTCACACCATAATTAGTCCCCGATACATTCAATATATTGAGCCGTCTCACACTAATTAGAAGCATTCTAGATAGTAAAGAAATAATAATTTCGAACCACTTGAGTCTAATAAACTAAACTTTGATTCTTGATTTTATGGTAATGAGCAAGATATATACTACATTTACTCAGATCAATTAATCACAATCTAATTGACCGTTTAATTTTACTGGTTTCTTACAATAATTTCAATTGTTGTTCATTAAACATACTAACAAATATACATTGTTGGCTTGTTGGTTATCATCAATCATAGATGGTCTATAGGTAATTTTTATAGAGTTTGGATGGGGACATTCACAAAAAAAGGAGTGTAAGGATGAAGAATCTTCAATTCTTTACTTTAAAAGTTTATTTTAGTTCTTTTTAGGTTTAAACTTGTAATTGCTATCGCTATTACTAATGCTTTCTCTTTCTGGATAATTGATATTCTTCTTGTTTCTTTCTTACTTCGTTTACTTTATCATCAACTTGTTTTAAAAATTGTTGTCTAACTTTTTCCACTGTTTCATCAGGAGAGCCATCAGTATTTCTTTCAGAATCAGAAACTTCTTCAGGATCAGGAGATGCAGATTGTGAACATAATTTTTCAACTTGTTTTGTTACATTTTTAGCGACTTGTTCACGTACTGGATCAAGGTCATTATCATTATCAGAAAAATCATGAGATGAAGATGCAGAATGATGATGCCCTATTTCATTTACTTTAGCAATAAATTGTTTTGTGACTTCTTCACCAACATCATGAATTACTTTTAAATTTGAAGATTTTGATCTTAAAGGTTTTGGCTGGTCCAAATTACCTTGAGGTTTGATTTGTTCTTTTAACAATTCAAGTTGTGATATGGTAGAATCAAGTTCCTTTACTGGAGTTGATGATTGTTGTGTTGATAACTCTTTATCGAAATCCTTGATACCAGTTCTCATTGGATCTTCAATAGAATTGAAAAAAGTATTAGTTTTCCAAATAGTATATTGTACTAAGCTTTCAAAAGCAAGTTTGTCGTATCTGAATAAATTTGCCAGATCTATATTTAATGGGGAATCAGGTTCAGGATCATCAATTAACATTAAAATGGCTCCTACCAAGTGTTCAAGATTCCAAGCGGGTGACCAATTATCTTGTTTTAAAATATCTAAACAGATTTCACCAGTTTCGTATTTGATATTAGGATGATTTATTGGGGTTATGAAACGAATTGCTGGTGGTTCTAATGGATATTTGGTACCAACTTTAATATGAAGTTTCCACTTTCCGTTATAGTAAAACTCCGAATCACTACTTGAAGGTTTGGCAATCACGGCTATCCATTCAAAGATATTAGGATCCTCCTCTCCTCCAGTAGGCTCTAATGAGACGATCTGGCTGTTTTGTAGGTTAGGTGGGTTTTTATTGTATTGTTTAAGTTCTTTAAATAATCGTCTTTCAGCCATTAAATGAGTAAGGGCATTAACCAAGAGGCGTAAATTAGAGATTTATTTGGATTGATGGGTGTTGGGTGAGTGCGTTATCAAAATGAGTCCTGTAAATGGATAGATCTATTGAAGATGGACTCAATATATTAAATATGTATAAAAACAATTAGTTTGGATTTGGGGTTGGGTTTGGTTTTGAATAACAAGTCACTCGGATTATCACAAGTATATATACAGTATGTGTTATTCTACAGCCATTTAGAAACCCTCGGATAGGGAAAAGAAATGAGAATTAATGACGTAAAAATCACGTGGCGGTGCAGGATGGCAATAGTCAGTGGAGTAGTCTATGCAAGATAGAAGGAATGGTGGGGGAAATTTCACAAAAGTACCGAAAGTTTCCTTTTGATGACAAACATTATGGGGAGGTTTGGGGGTCGATTTCGATTAAAGAAAAAGCTTAGATGACTTTTGATATCAAAACAAAGCTAAGAATTAAAAAAAAAAAGTAAATAGGGTTCGTTTAGCTTTATCCGTTGATCTTATGGAGGATCATTCATGAAATAAAAAAGTCACTTCTACCAATTTTATCCACAAGGTAACAAGCGGGGCTGCCTGAACGAATTGTGTTTTATTCGTTTACAATTTTAGACTATAATGTTTGAGGGATAAGTTCCAGTGTACTGTATCTTCATCTTGTCAAGCATATGCTAAATAATATTTTTATTTGGTCTAATGTTTTTTCCACTATACAAGAGTGGAAAAATTATAAATAAACTTTTTGGGGGAGCTTGCTAGGGCTCAAAAAGATTCTTTTAAAAAAAAATTAGTGACTCCTAGGCGGTTCGAACGCCTGCATCTTTACGATAGTAGAACTTGAGTCTACCGCCTTAACCACTCGGCCAAAGAGCCCTATTATTAGTTCTATAAAGGATTTGCTAGGGGTTCGCGTTATACCTGGGGTTATTAGGAAATATAAAGCTTTGGTTTAGATCAAGATCTAAATGATAAGTTATTACGTAAAGAATAGTATCTATAACAATATATATTAATGTGGGGTTAGTAAGACTAAGATACGCACAGTAACCGAAATAACAATATAGAAAGGAAACTAATAAGTAATAACAATAATGATCCAAGAAGATTCTCTTGTTCCCTTTGGCATATATAAATATAATTGATCAAGAGATTGAGGCTTGGGTCAGACTTCCCTTGTAATTCTACTTCTAGTCTTCGCAACATAGCTCGTGCCACTCCCGTACCCTCGTGATGTCCACTCTATACCTTTACAAGTTCCTATTGTTGCTTGGTTTAAAGGCCTAGCACAAATTAAGGAGACTTTGTATTGAATCATTCAAGTATCAGGTTGAAATAGTCATAGTACGAGTAGCCAAATTGAACCCTTGATTTAATCAATAACTTTGGTGCTTGAGTTCCCGCTTGGTCTGAAACGAGGAGCCACCTCAGTCTCATATGTTTGGTTAACAGCCCGTACTGTTGATCTATTAGTTGCAAAAAAACAAAAGAAAAAAAATCAATATAATCAATATAATCGAGTTGAAGCATCCAAGGCACAGGGTCTAAAATACTGAGCTGCGGTAGTTGCTTGTTTCCTCGGAAATTATTGCTATCAATCCTGGTCTATGCTACTATTTATTGGGATCTTGGTTAACAGGACTTTTTTTTTCTTTATCATTCCTTTGTAGAAACTACATATACTGACTATACTCTCGGCTTCAAGTTTACTAGGACAAAGTTTTATGATTCTCATTGAAAAATTTATTCCTGCTCAAAAAAAATTTTAAATAAAAAAGCTATTTGTTCAATTCATAGTATTTCGTACTTACAAACTATTATTAATGACACTTCTAGTAGTGCCTTTCACTAATTACAAGTTGATTTGAAATTCTATATTGTATATTTATGCAATTGTATATGACAAGTAATGCACAGCAAACACTATGGTCCGTAATACTTTCACTCGCAAATCCCATGGTTCCATGAACGCTTTTCGAAAGAATTCATTGGAAGGGTATAAAATGAGGGAAACTATACGCTCTTATCGACAGATTGAGCAATAGGTATTAGCAACACTAAAAGATGGTAAATTCCTGTACCATTCAATATATATTAGCTAATTGACTTATAAAGCCAATAAGGCACCGGCAGCTAAAGCAGCGGCACCGGCAGCAGCGAACTTGGAAGAAGCACCAGCTTCGAAAGAAGAGACAGCTGGGACGGTATCGTTGTTAGCGGAGGTAACTGGAACTGGAGCAACAGTGGTTGGCTTGGCTGGACAGTCAGTAACGTCTTCACCACAAGAGGTGATGGTAACCAAAGTTTCAACCTTTTCGGTTTCAGTAACAGTGGCAGCGATGGCAGCGGCAGCGAAGAAGGCGACGGTAGTGAATTGCATTTTTAACGAGAGACTAAGTGAGGAGATCTGATTGATGATGAGAAAAGAAAAAAGGGACTGATGGAGGTGGAAATGGGTCTTATTTATACCAGGATTTGGTCCAACTATTCTTGTATGTTTGAAGGCGGTTGCAAAACTGGATGTACATTTTTCTTTCTTGCATACATACAACCAATCGGAAGCACTTGGCAAAAAATCGCACCCTATTCAAAACAACAACATAAAACGGTTGATGCATAAGATTCGCGGTCTTCACCCCAAAACGATAGTCTTACTTCCTAATTAGGATATTTGTATCAAGTCGCGCTACCGTTAATTAGCCGAACACCAGTGAAACATCCGTTTCTTGGAATGTCAAATAGAAACATAAAATATTTCAAAGACCTAGAATTGCCATCTATCGTTCGACTATACCTGAAGTTTAACATATTAAAAAAATTGCACCCCAATTCCTTAAACCTCCTCTCGTACTTCCCTACATATCGTAAAAATTGCATCTCCAATTTGGTGACATCTGATGATATTTGTAGAGATTGGGTAAAAAATTAATTTTTATGCATATTTTTCATAAATACAAATAGTAAGATTAGGATATATCTTTGTCAGAAGATGGAATTTGGTAACAATTGTAAACATAGATCATAGATGAAACCACCTCTGAATAATCCTGTATTATTGAATGATCTATCATTTGTTCATATTCAAATATTAAAGTTTTATAAATTGAAAAAATCACATGATTTACATGCGATAGTATTTCGACACAGATTTCTATCAAGAAATGGTTGCGTGGTCTAGTTGGTTATGGCATCTGCTTAACACGCAGAACGTCCCCAGTTCGATCCTGGGCGGAATCATTCTTTTTTTTGCACCCAAAATTCATTTTCATTTTTTTTCTTTTTACCTGGTTTAAAGTTTTACCTTAGATTTCATCTATGCTCTCTTATTCTTGTTTAAGCAAGTAGACTCCCTTATGGCTTAAAAATTTTAGTCAATGTGCTCCGCACTAGAATTAGAATGGATTCGAGAGTTTACTAGTTTACACATTTTGCAACTTTTGGTTACACTGTTTCCTTTATATTACATTTGATCGTGAATTATGGCTTACTATATCAATTAGAGACCAAGCATTAGAAAAAGCCACTATAGGCACAGCACCACTCTATGCTTAATATGATCTATATAGCCCAAATATCATTCCATCCTATATTCTTTCTGACCGCATTTGAGAACCCTTCATTATACTTTACCCAGAGTCTGGCTGTCTCATTGACAGTTGAGGCACTTTGAGTCTCCACTTGACTTGATATACCATCATACTTCTCTTTGAAAAAGTCCACACTACTACTCATTTTAAATTTCTTTTGCTTTTGTTCTTTAACAGGTTCAGATGGTCTTTTATGAGATTTCCGAAGCATATCAAGTCTCTCTAATTCAGCAGTCACTAATGGGAATAAATTGCTTCTTCTAAGTTGTTGTTGTTTAGTCAAATTCAAAAATGAAACAGGGGTATATACATTGTCGAAATGAACCACATTATCCCAACTTGGAGATATTTGCAATGAAATTTGACCAGTTTCCAAATCACGTTCATTTTCAAGCTTCAAGTTCAAATCACGAACTAACTCAGTAATTTTTTCAACAGAATTCTTTTCAAAATTACTTAAATTAGATTTCATTTTTGATGACAAGTCTGGAGTAAGTAATTTGTTCATGTATGGCAATACATAAGATGTATACTCTTCATGATTATAACCTATAGCCAATTTCATCATAACAGGTAAATGATCTAAAACGGTCTTTATAGTATTCTTATTTTGCTTCATAGTTTCAAAGGTTTCAAAATCAAGAGTTCTACTATTTGGAATTAAAGATTCAACCCCACTATTTTTGTGTGGATTGATTTCACTGAATAAAGACCATACCTTCAAATTAACCAATGATGAATATTGGTTGATATCTTCACTAGTTTTGCTCAGAATAGTATCGTAGAAATCAAGCCAGTCACTGAATTCAGATGGCTTGACCAATGAATCATCTTGAAACCTCACTGCATCTAAATATTTATTGAAGCATTCTCTGATAACTTTATCATGAGAACTGCTGCTACTGGTGGTTGATTTGCCACTACCATTCAAGAACAAGTCTAAAAGATGATCAAAATTATCTTCCTTTGTCAAACTTCCATCTCTCTTGAATAATAAGTCTACCATAGCAAACCATGATATTTGTGCATCTTTATTGATGGATTTTTCACCTTTCGCTATTCCATCTAGTTTTCTACCATGGAATTGTAAATGGTTAATAGAAGCACGAATATCTCCTTCACAAATTTCAACTATTTCACCAATTTTTTGGTAATCCAAACCAACCCTTTCCCTCTTGTTGATCCAGTTAATATGATCTTTCACTGATCTCATAGCATTTCCACCTTTATTACCGGTTGGTGTCTTAGAAAATGCTGCTTTTTTAAATGAAATTATTTCACTAATACCTCTTAATCTGTCCATAGGTGAGTTACGGCCCGGTCTACCTGTATTATTTGAATAAATATCATTGGCTATGCAGATAATTGGTCTACTCAACCGGAACTTGTTTTTTTTCTTATCATCAGAGTTTTTAGATCTCAGATCAAGGTGAATTAAATCATTTAATACTTTGACAATTTCTCCATTATTTGAACAAGAATCCACTTCATCTATAATCAAACACCATGGTTTATTATCAGTGACATTATTTGTGGTCATGGCATTTTTAATTCTAGTTTTAAGGGTACTAGTGACATTTTCAGGATCTGAGTGATCGAATCCACCACTATTTGCAGCATTAATTTCGTTCACTTTATATCCCATCTGTTTCACTAATAAATGGACCGCCGCAGTCTTACCAATTCCCGGTGGACCATGTACAAGCAAGATCTTCTTATGAGGTCTTCCATGTAAGTCTACTGTATCATTAATATCTGACTCTTCTCCAAAACAGATCGAATTCCACTTCTTCAACCAGTGAAGAATCAACCGGTACTGTTTATCGTTACCTGATGAACATAAGTTGAGGAACTGGGTAGGACGGTACTTTTCTGTCCACATCAATTTTTCACTGCTTTGAGGCTTTTCTTTATCCTTGGAAATCAATTGTAACTTCTTATTATTAGCTTTAATGGTGTTATGTAATTTCGCTTTACTGAATAATGCATCAGTATCCATGAAACTTCCTGATTCTTCTTCTACTGGAAATTCTGTTGCTGTTTTGACTCTTGGCTTCAATGTGATAACATTCCCACTGAAAAGTTTGACTTTCTTGGCTCCAACAGGACCAATATCTATATCATCTAAGAAATCAATGTTAGAGTTGGAGTTGATGTTAGTGGTAGTGCCATCGAGTGGCTTCTCTATGGATGGCTCAGAATCACCAAATAAAAAAGATGATCCAAAACTACTGCTGTCTTTAGGAGGCTGGTGGTCGAACAAGATAGACTGGGTAAATGCAAGGCTCGATACGTCTCCCTCAATAATCATAGTTATAGAGAGATGATGTGATAATGTTGTCTATTAGTATTTAGGTAGGAAAGACGCGTATACGCGTATAGTGGCTAGTTAACGATTTTCACGTGATCCTAACAAATTACATAATCAGCGTTCTTACAAAAAGCCACCCAAATCTCATGTAAATTATTCAATAGGATGCTTCCTTCATAAAGCTCTTGATTGTATGAGAGACTGAATTGTTTACTTATTAAGTAAACAATAGTAACATTAAATGTATATATTAATGTTGAGTTACTAAGATCCGTACAGTAACCGAAATAGTAGTATAGAAAAGAAACTAATAAGTAATAACAATAATCTTAGAAGAGTCTCTTGTGTCCTTTGGCATCTATTTTTGGGTTATCTCTTAGTGTCCAGCCTTTCGTTCTCAACCTTAACCTCAAGGCCTTGTATTGTGACATTCTTAACTTGTGATCACTGTGAACCCTTCCATAGCATATGCCTAAATGCTAATATGTGTCTTCTACACAACAAATGGGGGGTTGGATGTAACGAAGTGGATGTATCTAAGGTTATATGTGCAGGAATAACTAGGATTAGGAACCACAGGAAAGGATTAGAGGCCTTGAAAGAGCAAGGGAACCAATGAGAAGAAAGATCAAAAGTGGACGAAGTATAAATAGGATTAAATAGCAAGAGAGAGGAAAGGATCGCACTTGAGATAGACAGAAGAGACCTAAGAGTGCAAGGAGACATAGTACGAAAGATTGTTGAATATAAAGAAGAATAATATCATCAGTTAGAGAAGAGGATATTATTATTGTTATAAGACGTTTCCAGTAATTACATTCGCTACTAGTAAACTATAATCAGAGTGATCGAGTATAGGTTAACTATAATCTATCAATTACATCAAGAAGAAGACTTACGAACGTACTCTGTTACATTGGACAACAAATGGAGGGTTGGCCGAGTGGTCTAAGGCGGTAGACTTAAGATCTACTGGACAGTGTCCGCGCGAGTTCGAACCTCGCATCCTTCATTATTTTTTCAACCATGATCAAATGAACTGAGGAAGTTTGATCAGATGTTTTGTCTAAATTGTTGATTGACTTCTTTTTTGTCATCTGTAATTGAAAAATTTTCCTTTACTCCGCCAAAAAGTTGCACATGATGCTTGGAAGATTTTTTTATAAACTACCAATACGAATGACTAATTAAAGTTCTGAGATCATAAACTCTTTGAGCTCAATAATAGTCGAATAATGTAACTGTTATAATTGCAACAATAGTTTCTAATTTTATTTAACTAAAAAAATTAGTTTACTTCTTCAAGTAAATTAAGCTATTTACTGATACACAACTTTATTTTATGCGGATTAGTTTAACCCGAAGCTCTTCAATTCAATTTTTTCTTCATTATCTTCTCTCTCAGTTGACTGAACACTTAGCTTGACCAATTCTTCAGTTAATGCCTTTTGAGAATCACTCAACTTCAGATTAACAACAATCTTAAAGCTTTGAGGATTGAATTGAACCAAAAACAATAATTTTTCATGAAGATAGTTCTTTCCTAATTTTTCAGTATCATTGTATCTAACTAACAATGGAATCAAAATAGTATAGAGAGCCACCAATTTAGTATCGTCGAATAAAACTCTGGTAAATAAAATCAAAATTTCAAACGCAATCTTTGGATCAATAAACAACTCATCTGATGACAAGGCAGTTAAGAGATCAGAAATCAAGAATTTCATCACTAACAAAGGCTTTTGAATCTTTGTAGAATATTGATTCAATGACCTAATACATTGGATGGCCATATTCACAGAATCTTGTTCACCAAGTAATCCCAATAATGCTTTACTAAGATCTTCGGAATCCTTTAGTGACAATTGAATATTACCATTGGTGATCAAAACTACTGAAGTAATAACAGAATACTTGAGATCTTTCGAAATAGAATAATAACCGTGGATGATATCATTGAAGTTTTGAATCAAATTGTTTTGGAATTGACTTGATTCACTAATAATCTGCTTCAAATGAGGTAAAATCACAGAAAGGACCAATTCATTCTTGAACTCGTAGATCTTTGAAAATATGAACAATAAGCAGGAATACAAATCAACCTTAACAACGTCAGGAAATATGGACATCATTTGAACCAATTTTTCCAATGCCTTTTTCATTATCAACAAATTAGGAGCACTATCACTGTATTTAAGAGTCAACTTATGGGTCTCATTTTCTGGATCATAATCAGATCTTAAGAATGGTAAAATGTTAAACAATGGTAACATTTCTACTCTGATTAATTCAAAAAGTTTATCAAAACCTTGTTCCACCTTCTCAAGTGAAACTTCAGAAGTACCTTTAGTAACATAAGTGTTAGAAATAGTACTTATAATTTCAACTAATTGTGATTGAACTTCACTATTGTCATCGATCAAGATCAATCTATCGAACAAATCAACAATTTCTCCAAAAATATCATCATTGAATAACAAATTGACCAAATCATAGTTCTTAACTAATCTGTTAAGAGAAGTCAAGATTTCAGAAACATTCTTATTTTTAATTAAAGATTCAATACATTGACTGAATAATACAAAGAAGAAGTTTTCACCATCCCCATCTAAGTATTGGTCAACGAATTGAGGATTATTATCCAGGTCAATACTCAATACACTGATGAAATTAATCCAGTAAGTACCATAGATATCTAACTCACGATTAGATTGGTCGTTAAACTTCAAGGTAGAGTAGTCTCTTAGAACCAAAATCCACAATGGAGTCAAGAGACTAGAATACTTTTCTAAGGTTTCTAATAATTCTGGCTCAGCATCTTCTTGAGAATCAATCTTAAGCAAGGCCCAACAGTTCAAGATGGACAATTGAATTGATTTACGTCCATATTCAGACATGTTTTCCAAAAATCCAAACTTCAAGAACTTATTAGCTGAGATTTCTTCCAATAAGTAAATCAAAGTCTTTAAAATTCTTTGTTTAGAGTAGAACTTTATACGAGGTAAATTGATAAACTTGGAGGACACATTGATGGTATTGACAATAACCTTGGCATCATTATCACTGTTAAAGGAAGGAATCAAAGCACTAATAATTTGTGCTTGTTGTTGCTCCAAAATAGAGACACCTGGATACAATGGGTCAGCCATATGACCAAACAATCCTAATACCTTATCAAGTAAATTAATACCACCCAACTTGATAGAGGAAATTGGGGAAGTTGAACCTAAGAAAGAAATTTTGACTATCTCTTGGATTTTATCCTTCAAGCTGTCGATCAATTGTTTGTTTCTCACAGCCAAATCTAATAAATGATTCAATAAGTCATAGATAAACAATTTAAATTCCCAAGTAATTGGTTCATTTTTATCCAAATTCTCACTGTCATCTCCAACGATATTCTCAATTTCTTCGTCCTTAAATTCGACATTGTTTGATGGTTGCTTCTTCTTTTGACGCTGTTGCAAAGGTAAGAGTTTCTGTTGATAGGTTTCAATGAATGGACCAAGAAGTTTCTTAGAACTGAATTTGAATAAAGAGCTCAATATAGTAAACCAGTTCATATCCAAACTGGAGTCCATCCAGAGAGTAATTAATTGCTTGAGCTCCTTACATGGCTTAAGGTTCATAGAAATCCAGAACAAGTTAATAGTTTCTTTGTTAAGAACCTGAACTCCGAAAATTTTGATTAATTCCACATAACATTCATAAGATGCTTGATACACATCAATACTTGTATTGAATGGGAAAATTGAATCTATTGCAAGAGAAGTAGGCGATGGGGATACCAATCCAATTTTAAGGTTCTTGGATATAATCAAATTCAATAATTCGGTGAAAAACAGGACTTCACCTTCAATTAATTTAGGATCGAAAATGATTAATTCTTGGAACAAGGCTAACAAATGCTTGTAAACATCAGTATAATCATCAATAGTTGCTAATCCAATTCCATGACTCAAAGAAATGATAAGATTTCTGATCATTATCTTCTTTTCGCTTGCCAACTCTGTCAATCTTGGACCAAGAGAAGTGATAAGTACCTTCAAAAGACGAGTAACCAAACCAATGGAGTGATATTTTGTCTTCAAATTAACTAAAGTTTTATTATGAATCTGATAACCGAAGTTTTCATTCAAATGGTTCTCGTATACCTTAGACAAAACATCTGGAATGTAGTTTACACTATCAACATTTGTTTCAAATAAAATAATGATTGATTCAAGTGTGTAATAGTAAACAATTGGGTTCGGATCATTTAATAATTGCAAAATGATACTATAAGTATCACTGAATCCCAATTTAGTCTTTTGGTAAATCTTGGCCAATGTAATGATAGAAAATCCTCTGTTGTATGGATTGGAATCATTGACTATATCGTTAACATACTTGTTGACAATTTCTCCCACATTTGACTTTGCCATGAGTAGATTAGTTAATCCAATTGTATCGGAATTGATGGCTATTAAGTGACGGTTCTTAGTTGGAATTTTAGGTAAAATCTCAGCAATAATCTTAATGATCAGGCTCTCAAGCGTAGATTTATTCTTCACCACATTATTGACAAGTCCATGTAACGCAATGGAAACATTAATTTGCACTGCCTTCAATCTTAATGGATCAACAGAAGCACTAGTCAAAGAATTTCTCATTTGCTCTAACAAAGAGGATTGAATTTGTAAACTTAAGTTTGGGAATACCAATTGAAAGAGTTCAATCGACAAATCAACTAAGGAGGTAAAGATTGGAGGAGCAAATTCTTCATGCATTGAGTATCTTTGAGTCAAATAAATGTTTGGATCACAATTGATACTGTGGCCCACTGGTTTGAAAATAAGCTTTTCAAAGTGATCAACCCAAATGCTGAACTTGCTTTCTAATTCAGTTTCAATAGGCTTGATTGTAGAAGTATCACCAACTGATTCAGAAAAGGTATCTTTGAATTTGAGTTCTTTTGTAACCAGGTCTTGGAAAGTCGATGAGGATAGAGGAGGTACATCATGAAGCTTTGGACCGTTCTTGATCAACAATTCATCAATATTGGAGGTAATTCCTTGGTACTTACTAGTAATACCAAACGAATAATTGTAGTCTTCTCCAAGTAAAATCGTATCTGAATCATAATCAGACAACTGAACACTTTCTTTCGTGGTCTTCTTTTTTTCAGAAACTTCACTGTTCAAGATTCTACTAAAGATCTTGGATTCACTGAAGGTTTTTATGAGGAAAATCATCATATTAGAATTGATATCATTCTTGAGCAATGCAGCAAGTTTGGAAAAACTTTGTAAGATAATTTTCTTACAATAAAGGATCAAACTAATGAGTACTCTGTCTGAAGATAAGCTTGTGGAATCAGTGAAATGAATATTGTTAATCAAATTTGGATTATAATCACCTTCATTAAAGTTTTGAACATTTAAATTGGTGAATGGTCCGACATTAGGAATATTACTTTCCAAATAAGTAAGATAATTATATGATTTTGTCAATAAGAATTGAATTTGTTTGAGTGAGTCAGGTGATAACTCAACAGACTCAATATAATTTAACAAACAAACCAAACTGAAATTTCTTAACTTCAAGTTATCTATAAGTTCAGTGCTTTGAATTTGTTGAGAACTGGCATCAAGAGAAGTACTGATAAATTGAGAAGTCAACAAACTCTTCCAGAAAACAAGGAATTGAGAGGAGTTCAATTTCACGAATTCCGAATCATTATAAAAAGTGACCAATGATGACAAAATAATCCAACATGCAGAATTCTTAAGGAAATTGTTATGACTGTTGTTATTATTATGCTTTAAGTTTTGAGTACAGAAACTCAAGATTTTCACAATAGTGGTGTTTTGAAGTAAAATAGAATCTGTTTGCTTGATAAGAGCCAGCAATACCAAAGAATAACTGCTCAATTTGATAGAATGTGAGTTCGATAAATTATCCTCAGAACCACTAGTTCTTTCAACTTGCATACTGGAGGCCCTACTAGATGCTCTGCTTGTGGATGTTCTAGAGGATCTAGCCTGTGGAGTTGAGGCTCTTGGCTTTGCATCAGATGCCTTGTACTCTAAATTAACCATCTTGAATGCATGCAAAACAATCAAATTGATCTCTACTTCATTCACTGTAGCATAAAGCAACAAAGCCTTTAAAGCATAGTTTCTAATGTAGTCATTATCGTTGATAATCAATTTGAATAAAATATCTTTGATGAAAGAATTCTCTTGAGTCTTAAAATTTTCACTTTCTTCTTCTTCAATAGCTCTATCCGCTTTATCTTCTGATTTAGATTGAATGACGGAGCTGAAGTTAATTCCAAAAGGAGTTAATATTTCAAAGATGTTTAACAAAAGGTAGGCTTGGTAAGAGTTATGGTATGGTCTTATTTCTTTGAGTTGTGCATCCTTAGCTTTGGATTTGGAGCTACTCTTTCCTTTAAAACCAAAAATAGATTCTCTTTTTCTCAGGCTATTACTCAGTGGTCTACTGGAGGTAAATTCTGCTTCTGCAACAGTTTTATCATTATAATCCAAGTTGAACTTTGAGTAAATGTATGCAGTAAGTACTTCATAACTAGAAGAGCCAATTTCTTTAATGACAAAATCGATGACACTACTCCAATGAGTCAAAACCTTGATCCAATGCTGGTTTTGAATATGATTTCTAGCATTGTTCATTTCACCAAACTTGGATAAGATGCTATCAACGATAAATGTTAAATTAGTCGATAAATATTCAGAATTTTGGAATTGTTCTAGTTGAAGGTACAAGATGAATGTTTCTGCGATACTTGATTGATAAAGCAAGGCTTGAGTGTAAGAGTTTATTTGAGATTCACTATCATGATGATTGAGCGAATTTTTTTCCTTTCGGATTTCAATTGATACAGTGTCATTTTCTATGTCTATCATAGTAGATAAAGATGGATCCCAACAATTGGCATTTGGCAAATTATAAAGCCCGATCAAATATTCTACTTGACTGAACTTTCCAGTTGGGACCAAGTTGATTAATAGATTGGACAACAACTCGATTACAGCCACTCTGATTTCCTTATTGGGATTGGCCAAGCAATAATGAAGAGTCTTTTCATGTGTATTGAGTAAAGAAACTTGGAATTGATTTTGTTGAGCCATTATAGCTTCTGGCTTTAATTTAGAACCCGCAGAATTTGAGGAAGTAGATAAAGCCAAAAGATTCTCATAATTAGTGGAAACAGACAATAAAAGTAAACTCTTTAAGACAAGAATATAATTCTTCTTCAACAATACAGTGGATGCATTTTCTTCTACTTTAGAATCCAGGTATTCGAAAGATACCCGAGGTTGAACAATACTTTTTATGGCAATTTTCAAAAGTTTAGCCTGAAACTTTTCGTCTATATCTAACTTGGTGGCATTTTTAAGTATGGAGTTCAACAAATATATCAAAGAACTATCAATGGAAGGGTATTTTTTGAGAACTTTATAGATTTGATTAGTTGAAAAATTGACAATAGATCCCAATGAGTTTGGGAAGGTTTCGAATAAATCAATAAGTATAATTACAGATATTCTTGAAATTGGCAGTAATTCTCCTGAATCATTAGCCACAACATGATTTAATAAACCATTGGTAAAGTCGTGAACCTTATTGGTTAAAGTACCAAAAATCATGATAAGGTTTCTAGAAACAAGTTTATAGATGTTTGTTGAAAGATTTTCTTCAAGTTTGTCAGCAGCGGTATCTTGCTCCTTAGATTTCGACTTTGTTGGTTCATGGATCTTGAAGTATTCAATCACTTGGGTCAATTGACCTAGATATAGGGCCACGTCTACCTCATGGGATGATTTCAAGTGACCATGAAGACTGACCAAGTATTTGAAGATCTCTTGTTTGTCCACCCCATTGGCGATCCCTGGGAATTGAATAATCTCCGCCATTCTGGGTATTATGATGATTTATATAGGTGAAGTTGGTGTAGTAGAGTTTGTTGGTAGATTGAGATCGACGCGAGGGACTGCACACACTGGGACTGTTTAGGAGTTGGAGGGAACTGAGTAACACCAAATGGGTTCAGTGCAACAAAAATGAACGAAGGGAGAAAAAAGATATAGAGAGATTGAATGCTATCGTAGGATGAACGTTTATCAGGTGTTGGGATGTTTCAGATGGCACTGGTTTTAAGCAACTCTTGTCTTGAAGTTAGCCGTGTAATGTTCACAATATATTGTTACTGATCTACCAACAGTAACAGTAAAAGTAAAATTGTGTAGATGAGTACAACAGATTGATCAGTGACGAAAATAAAACAGCTTAAGTGGATCGGATGATATGCGAAATAATCAATTCTTTTTCAGTAGAGCACTCAGCACCAAGTGAGTTATGTAGTAAATAGGAGAAAATGGCAATCAAGTTTCGCGATCTTTTGCAACCAACTGCAAGAACGAGAATACACCAATTTATGGATAAATTTCAAGAATTATGTTACAACGGTCCTCGATACCCGTTTTCCAATCATATTACACGATGTTTTACTTGATACAATCTATATTATTATTAGCTGGAACCATTAAAGATCAGGGTTGGTACCCAGCATTGCTGTACCTGGTACAGTTCTAAACTATTAGCAATTAATACAATTAATGATGGCCACAAAGCAAAACCCCAACTGATACAAGATCTATTACTTCCAATTATGTTCCAGCTGTGTCTGTGTGCTTTGGTGAAGTATATACACTGTCAGCTGGGCTGTCAGATTACCTTCAATAAACCTGTTAAGTCACCAGAACTCTTAAACAACAGTCTTATCTATCTGAAGAGTTTCAACTTTGACTTTGGTTTCTCTCCCAAATCAATCAACTTATCCGGATTGGGAGATCCTTTAATGGGCGACAAATCCTTGGAGATCTGTCTTGGTCTATGTCTGCTCGTTAAAGACTTCGCATCCAGAGTTGAGATATCACTTTTCTTTGAATCTTGCGAAAACACACTAGATGTACTCTTATAGCTAGACAGACGACTGACCTCTTTAAATAAATTGGTACTCGAAGGCGAGGGAGTCAATCCCTTTTTGCTCTTTATGGACCTGGTTGGTGAAACATGAGTATCTCCACCAGATACAATGGCATGTTGATTGGTGATGGTAGTGGTTGAAGATGATTTAAGGCCTGAAGTGGTGGAATTTTTTATGAATGTTTGCACTTCATTGGTCAAATCCTGAAGCTTTTTAAGTGAACTAGATTTCTTCATTTGGTGAGTATAATTATTATTATTATTTTTGTTTTTTTTATCTGAAGTAGATGGTGGGCCAGCACTTAATACTTCTCGCATACTTATGAACAGAGCATCAGCATCTGGACTCTCTGATCTTCTTTGCAAGCGCTCAATTGTGAGGGTCAAATCCCGCACTTCATTTTGATAGTTGGTAATGTAAAGTTGTTTCTCAATACCTGCTTTCCTTTCTCTCTCATGGTCGTTTTCAAGAAGTGCTAATTTTTCAAGTAACTCATTATTGAACTGATTTGCTAGCTCAAGCTTGTGTGACAATAATCGATCATTGGATTCCATACTATCATTAGCAATCTCCACTGATACTAATTGCTGTTTTAATGCTGTTACCTTATCTTCACTATCTCGTATTTTGACATTGGTACTGTCGTGTAATGCATTCAATTCTTGAGTAAGGGATACCACTTTTGAATTTGCAATATCCAATTCGGTCTGTTTTGCTTCGAGGGTTTTCTTTATCCCTACATTTGTTTCTTCTAATCCTTGTAATTCTTCTTCCAATGCTTGTTCAAGTTCTTTACTTGATTCTTGGAATTCATTTAATACTGTTTCGAGTTCTAGGACTTTTTCTACCAATTCTTCTTTGGATAATTCACTAAGAATTTTGCGGCTGTACCGAGTTGGAGTAAGCGGAACCTCCAACTTCGTTCCTGTGGGTGTGGGGCTGTCCATCTGGTGGTTAAGTTGGTGATTGTAATGTAAACATATACCGTTGGTACTCGCACGCACATGTCCAAAGAATCGTGCCAAATGATAAAGGTTAATGATTTTTCTTACAGTTTCCAAGTTTGTGCTCTAGTTCTCATATAAAGTAGATCGGAAACAATTCTGGGCCTGTTTCAGCATTTCAAGCTGATCCTAAAAGGTATGTTTGCCATAAATTCGAGAGATTTTAGGTCTGATACTAGTATTACGTAATCTAGATATAATTGAAATACCCCAAAAATACTTATATTGCTTAACGAACAAATGCTTGTTATGTATCAAAAAATTATCATGGCCATTTTGGTAGAGTGAACACTAGTGGTAGCACCGTAAGAAATAATATTCGCTGTCAATATCTATCAGCTCTAGTAGATAGTTCCATATATCCGGTCACAAAACACGTGATTATCACCGGCTCTCAACTCTTCATCAACTCATCAAAAAAAAGGGTTACCCGCTTCACAACAATCATTTATTGACTGCAAAATGGAGGTCCAACAAGAAATCGGTGGAGCCCAGGCTCTTCTCCAGCTAGGCTCCAAGTTGAAAGATGGTGAAGAAGAACCCGATCTCAGTATAGGCGAGATCGATGATTCTAGAAATAATGATATTGTTCCTGACGATGGCGATGTGGGTGTTGTTAAAGATCAAACAGATGTTAATGATAGAGGAGTACATTCAGAAGATGAAGATGCCAAGAGTACCAACCAACAGATTAATGATGCTGTTGAAGCAGCTGTGATGCGTTATGTCGGAGGTACTTTGGACACTAGTGGGAATAGAAAAAACAAGAGAAGAATTAATCATGAAGAGATTATGAATAATATTAATGATTTCAATCAATGGACTGGGTTTTTGGATGAAGATGTTACCCATGACGATTATAACTATGGTAATGATATTGGTAAGAGCAACAGAGGTGGGAAAAGAAGAAGAGTTAGTCAAGATATTGATCCTGAATTAGCTGGTCTTGGTACTTCAGAACATGACCAGTTGGTGGAAGCAGCAATTATCGATGCAAGAGAGTTGACTCGTCATATTCATAGCGGAGAAATGAGTGAACACGAATCGCTTCAAAACACCTTGAATGGTGTACCGCCACATCAAGCCCAACAAGTGTTAGCAGCAGCAAATGCCGTTGTACAGAATCAAGGTCATGGTGCAGATTCGATATCTGCAATCACACAACTAGCACAAGCTGCTTCATCATTGTCTAGTACTATGAAGAAGACAAAACCCACACCCAGAAGTAAGAAAACATTAAAAAGAATTGAAGAAAGTCTCATAAATTATGCTACTGGAGCTACAGATTCTCAGCTGCCAGAGAAAATGATATCCAAAACAAACTTCAGCCACCTTAATGATGTTGAAACTCTTATTGATGAAGCATCCAGTAGAGCATGTGCTTGGTTCAACTCATTACCTGATAATACTGGTAAAGGACCAAGAATATTCACTGCAATAGAAATTGCTGCGGTTGACCATTTCATATCCGGATACTGCCATTTATTCAAGTGGAGTAGAGAAGATATCTGTAATAGAATCTGGTCTAGTGAACGTAAAAAGGATAACTTTTGGGAGAACTTGACTAGAGTATTACCTTACAGATCTCGTGCATCTATTTATAAGCATGTGAGGAGACTGTATCATATATTTGAAGTTAGAGGAAAATGGAGTAAAGAAGACGATGAATTTTTAAGAAGATTAGCAGTTGATCATGAAGGAAAGTGGAAAAAAATTGGTGAAGCAATGGGAAGAATGCCCGAGGATTGTAGAGATCGTTGGAGAAACTATATCAAATGTGGAGATCAAAGAACCTCACAAAAATGGACCCCAGAAGAAGAGCATGCTCTTAAAGAAATTGTTACCGATATGGTCAGTAAAGACAAACAAGCCGGTATCAATTGGACACTTGTCAGTGACCGTATGAATGGACGGAGATCAAGAATTCAATGTCGTTATAAATGGTCTAAACTTGTTCGTAGAGAATCTATGCTTAGGTCTGCATACATGTCACCAGAAGTGAAATCATGGTTATTGAAACAATTAGAATTATCAGGATTCGACTCAATTGAAAAGATAGATTGGAATTATATCAGTCAAGTTTATAACAGTGAACAAAAAGAACTTTTACCAGAACCTGATTATGAATGGGATGCTACTGATTTCAAGACTGCATTTGAAAAGATGAAAACTGAAATCAAAGATCATAGAAAAATCTCATTACGTGTTCTTCTTCAAAAGCTCAATAGCGAATATTACAAAAAACAGCCAAAGACAATAACAGCAAATCCAGTGGATGAACATCTACTCCAAGCTGAAAAATCCAACGAGCTCAAGCAAACCTCGCATATTGTTCAGAAACAATACAATCTGGGCAAACCAGATGAGCACAGACGTGAAGATAGTGACCCAGCTACTATTGCAAATGCTGCAGTTGCAGCTATATCGAGCGTCGATGTGGAGGAGCCACAACAACAGGAATACAGTTTGTGGAGATAAACAGTATTCCTTATATTGTGAAGTACAATAAACTTATTTAATGAATGAATGACCAATATCTGGTGTAATTATAGGTATAATACTTAATCAGGAACTATATATAGCTTAAAAAATGAATTTAGATTCTATACGGAAACAGTAGGTGAAATAGTTGTTTTTAAACTAGTTGTGTGATAATTTAACCGTAACATGTTGGTAATCATTATACTAGTCTATGGTAACTTAGTGATAAGTCAGTAAATTGTTAGAGGAAGCTTGCACTATTTTGCGACAACTTACTCCGAATCCACTATACTTAACCAGATCAACCACACAAATACAACAGACACAGGACCCATTAAAAACACTAAAAACGCAACCAAACCCAAAAATTACATTTTATTACTTCTAGATTCTCACTGTAGATTCCCCATTGGCTCATCCTTCAATCCTTGAGCTTGTTTTGCAAAGGATCCACTTTGTCTTGTCCTTTTGAACTGTCTAGTTCTACACCCGCTCTCGCACGACCCCCACAATATATTATCGACTAGATCACTATTATATATACAATCAACAATGATTGATTATCAGCCCAATGAGGATACATTACTAGCGTATTACAATCTACAGACACTTAATCCTACTTCTGCTAAGGATCTCAATTTACTGTCTCGAGAACACTTAGAGTACGATCAGATCGAAGAATTGACAGAGGATGAACAGTTCAACCTCTTGAGTGAACTTATAAGTGGGGAATCGAATCAACAGGCAAATGAACAAGGACATACCAGAACTGATTATGAGGATCCGCTTGTTGGAAGAGGTTCAAATGTATATCAAAAATTGATTCAAGATCGAGTGATCAGTAGTGCTTATGATCCTGAACTTAACCACTTTTTGATATCTTCATCCAGTTTCAATTCGAAGCAATTCTTAACTACAATTCATTCTCAAACCCCAATAGAAGAACTTGTTTCCTCACTTGAACTACTTGAACGTAACATCAAAAGTCAGACCAGTGAGTTAAAGGGGGTTATTGACTCCAACTTTTTAAAGTTTATCAATTGTAAGAAGTCCATTGATGAAATCTTGACTGAGTTCAAGAATCAGAAGTCCAAATTACAAAAAGAAAGAGAGAACTCGAAGGTTTTCAATCCGAAGAGACATCAACAACTTTCAAATGCAAAGTTAAACTCATTGTCATCCATTCTAGAAGACTCTATAAACAACCTTAATACCACTTCTTCATTGATGATAAGACCTATAATGGAAAACAAACTTAAGGAAAACAAGGTCTACAAATTGATCGAATTTATCAAATCTCATCAAAACTTCTTTGATTTGCCTAATAAGTTGTGTTTGTACATCTCTAACCATTCGCATGATTTATTTATTGAAGATTACAACAAATTCATGTCTGAAAAGGAAGAGTTTTTGAACTACCAACAGAACAAGTACATCAAAGAAGTTACCAGATTAGAAAAGGAAAAGGACGAGAAGGGTTTGGAATTTTTGAAACAAGAACAACTCATGATCAATACTTCATTACTTAAAGTATTCCAAGAAGTTGATAATATTGTTGAACAATTCAAGAAAAAGATATTCGAAGAATTATTGACTATCGACTACGAAGTCAATGAGAAAGTGCATAATAAATCAACCACTAGTAATAGATTTTTGTCATTAATTGATAAGCTTTATCAATTGGATGCTCATCAAGTTATTCAAGGTAATCCAATCTATGACTTTTTGATAAACCAATTGAGTGGAATTGATCAAGAATTAGAATATCAAATTTCCAAGTTCGACAACAAGTTCGGGATGATGCAAAAGAAAATGATTGATTATATCAATTCATTACCAGATACCAGAAGAAATGGATCTCATATCAAATATATTGGTGAAAAGTATAATGAAATTGAAGATTACTTGGCCACTTCATCCAGTGACCTTTCCATAGAGAACTATCTTGCCACATCATTGGAATCTAATGGTAAGAGTTCCGGATCTGATCTTATTCTGATTTATGAAAGTAGTGAGAATTTAGATCTTTCAATTATTAATGAAACATGGTTGATTTTAAACAATTTCATCAATTACCTTAATGGTTTATTTATTAAAAACTTGAAGAAATTTACCAATAATTATAAGCATTACAAGCAATTTAATATTGATGTTGATGGAAAGATCAAGGAGAATTTTGACGCACTTGTGGAGAAAGTCAATGTGGTTCTTATAACATTATTTGAAGATGATGAAGGTAGCAATAATCAATTGGAATCATCTCCAAGTAACTATAAGCAATTCTTACCAAATTTCACAAATTCTTTGTCTGCCGTTTTCTATTTGGGAGGGATAAATAAGAGATTAAACGAATTTTTAACTAAGTTGGGAGAATATGCTGGAACTATAGGTAATTTGACTTCAAGTTCTGATACCAATAAAGCAATCAAGAACTTAAGAAACAGCTCTCAAAAGATCAACCAAAAGATTTTGGAGGCAATTTGTTCTGTTTGGGTTAATGATTGTTCCCAATTTTATGACTTGGAAGGATGGGAAATACGGTCTTCTAATGGAGATGGATCTTTCACAAAGCTTATGAATATTATTGAATGTTACCAGACTTATGTTTTGTTTAAGCTTAAGCAATTGGTTACCAATAAAGAGGACCACGATTCTGAATTTAGAATTGTGGCAGCATATCCAAGTAAAAGAATTTTGGTCAGTATTGAAATTCAATTCATGAGAAGTCTTAATATTGTTGTGGATTCAATGATGAAGAGATACAGTATAGAAAGAAACCAAGACTCTAATGCTGATGGTACTTTCAAGGTACTTACAATGAACAATTTCGATAGGTTATCCAGATCTATTTATCCTCGTTTAATAAGCAAGTTCGATCAATTATTTGAAAAGAACTTACTGAGTCAAAACTTGAAATTATTCGCAGATATCGATAAGGCGTCATTGACTGTATTTGATGATATTATAAATAAGGAAAAGATGAGATTGACAAGTAGAGTCAACAAATTTTTCCAAAGTGAAAGTAAATTGAAGGTAATGAAAGTGGATGGATTCATCTATGAGATTTTGGTTCATTATGTTGAATTGGTTCATAAGGTCAAACCAATAACAGGTACAGAAATTTTTATCAGTATTGTCAATGAACTTCAATTACATTTAATTAAGAATTTATTAGATAATGTGAGAAATTCGAACAACTTGACGGTTAATGAATTAGTAAACATCAAGCTTGATGTTAATTTCTTTATGGAAGTCTTTGAAATTTCCCATAATTTGAAGTTTAATGATCAAACCTTCAAGTTGATGGAAATTTTGTTGAATACTATAGAAGAAAAGATGAGTGGTGAAAGTTACTCCAAGCTGAAATTCAAGAAGATATTGGAAAGTAATTTGAAAGATAGTGAGAGTCAATTCTCTTGTTTTTAGTTGGATTGCAACTTATAGGGTGTAGGAAGTCTTGAATTCGCACCTTATACTGAAATTTGGCTCAGTATCACTTATTACTTATCGCATCAAATCTCTCTTATGTTGAGAGTACCTAAAAAGCAAATGTTGGCTATGCTAAATAGGTTTCAAAAATGTACAATAGAGCTCCAATTATGTAGAGTACTCCACTGGTAGAGTGATAGTCGACATGAAGAATAATTTTGATATTCTGATAATATAGAAGTCTATCCGATCTATCAGGCAGGATGATAGTCCCACTACGGTATCTTAGGCAACAATCCTTTTAGTGTACCAGGTACCAGCTCACGTCATAAAATGTGCCACCCCTTCAAGCCGTGTGTCGCCAAGTGCCGAGCAAAAGATATCTTCTAATAATTTATCAGTAACAATGCGTGACAAAAGATCAAAATTCTGGGCATTTGCAACCATTTTGGAGAAGACACCCGTCAATAGTTCACTGACACAACCACAAACGCAGACCAAATGTTACAGACATAAAAGCTTATGTGCAGCAAACTTCTGTCTAAGGAAAATAATAGCAAATAATCACTAAGCTTTGTCAGGTTGTCCTACTAAGAATTCTACACTCATGTTAACTAACCAACAATAGTTGGGTCGTCTTTATTAATATATAGACCGGCTGTATCTCTAAAGTGGGCCCTAACCACTTCCGATGATACAAGATACTCCATACTTTCCCCCCTCCAACGGATTAGAAAGATTAGAACAAATTGAAACAAAAAAAAAATAGAAAGATCGGAGATCAACATCATCAATCACTTTTCAATATTAATTCTTAGTGTGTGTGTGTGTGATTATATATAAAAAAGTGAAATCAGACAGATCAAGAATCAATTTATTTACAAAGCAGCCTTGTTCTCCTTACCGGATTCAACAGCGACAACTTCTTTGTTGCTTTCAATAGATTCAGAGTGTTCTTCGTCTGCAACACCAATTTTGGTGTTCTTCAACTTGGCGAATAATTCATCTTGTTGAGCCTTAGTCAAATTGTCCTTCTTCTTACCCTTAATGTGGTACATTGGGTTTAATTGGACTAAAGTGAGGTTCTTCATGAATGGTAAGTGACCTTTCTTTTCTTCGTAAGCCATCAATACGAGAACAACAATAATAGCTAACCAGTAAATGTTATAAGAGATAACAGAACCGTAGGTAGCAGAATTTTGCCATCCTAACAAAGCATTGAAAACATCCCAACCGTTATCCACTTCTGGGTTACAACAGTTAACGTGCCAGACGGACTTAGAAATATCATAAGTACCTGGACCAGAACCGTTTTCAGCAGCATCACCACCAGTCTTCTTGTTATAGACGTGCATTTCAAAGTACCAGATACCTCTTGAGAACAAACCAGCTGAAATCAAATATAAAATACAGGTGGAAATAATCAAGAAAATTTGCAAGGAAGCAGTAGTACCAGAATAATACAAAAGGAAACCAACCGCACAACCAGCAATTAAACCACAAATAACTGGAATTGGGAAAGCGGTAGCTGGAGAACTCAAACCAACACCACCAACGAAGACGACAGCTTCTAAACCTTCTCTTAAACAAGTAACAAAAGGTAAAATAAACATAGCGTATTTCTTAGTCAAGTAACCAATCTTGAAACGATCAGACTTTTTAGCAGGAGCCTTGGTTAAAGCTCTTGCCAACTTAACTCTCCATTTTTCCTTCATCTTATTGATACGCAACATGGCAATACCCATAAGAGAAATCAAAATGGTTGCAATAATACAGAAAGTACCTTCCCAGATATCTTCAGACTTAGCCCAAATATCATTACGAAGGGAGTAGAAAGTACCAATAAAAGCAGCACCAAGAATCAAGCATAGAACAACCCCTGTTATGGACCCTAGCCAAACTTGTTTTCGTAATTTTTTATAGACTACTGGGTCATCGGTAGCACCACCAAGACCTTGCTTTAAGAAAGCAAGAAGGACGGACACCACAACGACAGCTTCTAATGCTTCTCTAAAGACAATAAAGAAGATTTGAACGTTAAAAACATTCACCATGTTGGAGGAGGGTGGATTAGTATAGTATTCAAAAAAAAAAGTATCTACAGGAGGAGGTGGATTTCACCTAATATATATATCATTAAGGATAAAGCCGTGGGGATTCCAGTGTATTGAAAAAAAAAAGGATATTTTAGTTGGGGCAATACCAAAAAAAAAAAAAAAATATATATATATATTTTTTAGAAATGCACCTGATCCGAGCTGCATAAGGGTTGGTATCATATTATAGGCTATTTTTGATAGAGAAATAGTTTGCCCAGCCATATTATACGAGTGGTTTTCATAGTACGAGCCAGTCATTACCCACCATCTTTGAAAATTTTTTTGTACCTTCTCAATCCGCAGAGTTGTAGACCCATGGATCTTTTCACTTTCATAGTTATCAGATACATCTAGGTAATAATTGATTGGGTGCGGGCTCGTAATTTTCCCTCCCCAATAACGTTTAGCCAATAACAGAAAGCCAAAACTCCCGATGCGGCAAAACCACAAGGTTTGAAAAAACCCATTGGATATGAAACGCAAGTACAAGGCTAATCTACATCATGTTCTAGGTGGAAAGATGCCATCAGGGTTTCTTGGCCAAGATATCTGATGCAGTAGATCGGAGAGATAACTTCAAGTGACAGGTCAAGACTCAACATACGAAGAATCTGACCTGTAACGAATTTTATTGCACCACGGGCAGATTCTGAAGCTAGCCAGTCTATGATGGACCAACTGACTCAGAAAAAGAAAAGAGTACGATTCGTATGTGATGGGCTTTACTGTACGGTGTGGGTTTCTAAATTACGATTAAAATCCCGCTAGTAGTGTCTTTCACAGAGGTTTTGAACTGATGGATTTTCATCATATGCAAAAAACAAAAAGCTAATTACCGAAGATACATTAATTCCGAGTCCAATAACCAAACATCACGTGAGTATTGTCTTGGATCAGCAGTTCTTTTACTTTGGTTTATGAATGTTCATTGGCTGGTTGATCAACACAAACCTCATGCATGAAGTTCGGGTGGGTGAGGTTGGAGAAAACGAGCCCTTTCACTTTTAGTGCTTGGGAACATAGTGCAAATAACCTTTCACACAACTCAGTAATTCAATTTATTATAGTGAGTAAAGTATACGATGAGAATGATTATTATTGGTCAAGACTTTATTGATCAATAGTGTAATAGCTTTTTGCAAGTTGGTGAAAATCGTCTCAATTCCATTTTCTTACAAGGAGCAATTCAACGGAAGTGCATAGACAATAGTCACCTCCAAGGTACTTTCCGGAACCTCGGGTAGATGGTCAATATTTAATTGGCTCTTGTCAAGGCTGGTCAATACAGAATAAACTTTAGAACCCACACCTAGGTGAGAGAGGTATTGGGTATTTGCTATTAACTACTACTATTATTCTAATTGCAAAAGAGTTTGATGTAGGGTTCAGAAGAGTGGAAGAGGTTACAATAACCACAAAGAGAAAGAGAGAAGGATAGTTAGAAAATCGGAAAAGTGGATTACTTTCTTTCGATTTTTGACGTTTTGCAGTTTATGCTGGAGTTATATTATGTAGGTACTCAAAATCACATTATTCTTGTCATTTTTACCATCAACGCTATCAATAAGGCTGTTATAAGTTTCCTGCATGTAAACATTTAGATATGAATCTACCTACATCATGGATCTAGCACAGTCATTCTCATTAAGAGGCCATGGAGCGTCCATAAGTGCCATAGATACGATTAAAGGTTGCAAAGGCTTGATTACTGTTTCGGCAGATTCTGACGGTTGGATCGTTTGGTGGGATATCAGTATCAAAAGACCTATCAAGAAGTGGAAAGGTCACGAAGGAAACATTATAAGTATCAAGTTGATTGATACGGAAAGACTCTTAACCCAATCGAGAGACTCGACGGTAAGAATATGGATATTAAACAGAAAAGTCCAGGATCCTTCTCCGGTACCAATTGTGGAAGTGCCAGTTAACTCATTGAACTTTTGCAATGTTGTGTACAATGAACCATTACTATTTACACCAGCAACAATTGACTCCAACAACTTCGACTTGTACGGTCTCAAGAAAAGTACCAAAAACTACGATTTATCGAGAATCATATCCAACTTGGATGTTTATGATTTGTATACTAGACAGGCGGATGTGGTGGAGATCCCATCAGATCCAGATCAAGGAAGATCAGGGTTTGGTATTATCATGAAGTTGGTATATGTGGCAGAATTGAATATTTTATTCTTAGGATATGAATCAGGACATATTATTGGACTCAAGATCGAGATTCAAGAAGCAATTTCTTCAGAAACAATCGAGCAAAACAAGCAACCGACTCTACCAGCCAAATCTAGATTGTCCAAACTCATAGCTGAAAAGCCAATAGAAACGTCTAAAACGATAATTAATAGAGATCCTAAGGTGAGTTTAGTATATTCAGACTCATCACATAAACCAAATCCGGTTATCTCAATGGTTCATTCAAAAAATAGACTTATTTCTGGTTCCACCAATAAAAAAATTATGATTCATGATTACCAGTCAAACACTTCGCAACCACAAAAATTGACCAATGCTGGAATACTGTCGATTCAACCATATAAAGACGGTTATGTTTTAGGTTATTGGAATGGACAAATAGAGGGTATTCAAATTGAAACAAAGGAAGTTCTTTTCAGGTTTAAAAGAGATATTCCTCGCATAGAGCTAACAACCTCTACTACGCCGTCAGATACTAATGAAGTCAAGTCTGCAATAAAATTGACTACAATTCATACAGTTGAAACAGAAGAAAGCAATTTGCCATCCAAGCTCAGCTACAAGGAGTTGGTTATAGCCAAAAGGGCTGGTGTTGTCTCCGGTGGACTCTTGATGGCAGGGTATGAAGACGGTAGTATTATAGCATTTTTGGATCAAAGAGGTAATCGAGAAGATGGAACAGGAAGGCTCAATGTAAAATAAAGTTTTCTCTCTGTAATGGTCAGTATATACAAAAATAGATTTAGTTCTAATAAATTCAGTTATAGAAGCAAAAAGAATAGGATATTTAGGAGGAATGGGTGATTCTGTATGCATAATACAATGCAAATAAGCCTAATTTCTAACTAGTGATGGAGTTAATGTACGAAAAATTGGTATATATTGTAAGAAATAATCAAAAAAGAATCTATTTACTTAAACCTCACCTAATGAGTTCATATCAACAAAGACCAGTACCGTAATTGATGCATGCAAAGATAGAGAGAAAGCAGCGAGTAACATTTTTAAACACCATTCAATTTTTTTTATGTTTCTTTTTGGGTATATTTGAGTTCTTTTTATAAGTTGTTTTTTTTTTTTTTGATTTTTTTGAATTTGGCCATTATGACTGGAAGGATACTTCTTAATTCATAAGTGTCAATAAGAATGAAATTTGAATCGATTTTAGGAATAAAAATTTAAAGAATTAGAATATATGCAATAATAACAAATACTGATCCACTGTAGAGTATGGTGAAATAATATAAATAAGCAAAACAATAGAACTTCAACTTTGCCATGAAACAATATCTTAACTATTAAAACCATGAAATTATCCTTAACATTAGCCTATTCCTTTGTGGTGGGCCATCATATGGAAAGCCTCATTATAACTGACAAAAATCGTAAACTAAGCGGTTAATAAGTTTAAGTATTCAATGCCAAGTTCAAGTTATTAGGCTCAAAAACTTGTGAATTTCTCTTATTGTAGTTATTATTGTTATTATTACCACCGTGGTAAGATCTTCTGTTGAACTTCTTGTTGTTACCGTTGTTGTTGTTGTTGTTGTTGTTGTTTTGGTGGCCATGGTTACTTTGATGATGTTGATGGTTTTGGTGGTTTTGGTTTTGGTGATATTGGTTGGAGTTGTTGAAGTTTCCATTATTACTATTGTTTCTATAAGCCCTTTGGTTATTGTTGTTGCCGTTGTTGTTATACTGTTGAGGGTGAGCCTGTTGTGGGTTGCTGTACGAGTAAGGATTGAATTGGTAGTTAGGATTAATATCGTAAGCATCATTCACATTTGGATTTGGATTGGTTGGTGGGGTGGGAGTTCTTGGCTTACCCTCATAATAATTGGCATTCTTTTGATATTGATTATTATGAGCTTGTTGATTTGGGACTTGTTGACTCAAATTTGGTGTCATGTTAGGTCTCTTTGGTAAAGTCAATTGAGTTGGAGTAGTAGGAGTATTGAAAGAAGAAAAATCTGGTCCACTCTTAGAATCAAATCTTATAGAATTTCTCTTATTCTTTCTTCTCTTGGATTGAACTGTATTACTTCTTGAAATAGAAGGTGTCTTACTGTGACCTTGTGGACGGCTTGGGGTATTACCAGTGCTATCGTTATTGTTATTATTATTTGATGGAGAATCTGCCAAATCTGGAGAGTTTATCAAGGTTGCTTCTTCATCAAAAGAACAATTGTATAAAGTTTCACTAGATTCATTCAAGAAATCTTCCAAGTCAATATCCACCTTTTCATGTTGTGATAACTTGGCTTGTAAATCTGGATGCTTGACAAGTAATGCTTGAATAGCATCGATGCTGTCTTGAAGAGTGGCCTTTGACTCTTGACCATGCATTCTTGAAGCCTTGGCCAACTTAGTTAAAAGTTCCAAAATGGTCTTATTCTTGTTAACATAAAGATTATCCATAGTCTTTCTCTTGTTAGACAAACTGTCCAAAAGAGTATCCACATCCTTATCATTATCGGATAACTTTTGAGATAATGCTTCATATTTTTGATTATTATCTAACTTATAAGTTTCAAATTGACTGGTTAAAGTAGTCAATTCTTTTTGATAATGTTTCTTGTACTCAACTTGAGAGGCAATTAAAGCGTCATAAGCAATTTTCAATCTCTCATATTCAGCAGTAGAAGATGCAGAAGATTGTTGCAAATTTTCATATCTGATTCTCATATTTTTGTTAGTTAACTCCAAAGATTCATTAGCAGAACTTAATTCATTGAATTGATCTTCCAAATCACTAATTCTACGTTCTTTTCTTTTCAATAATGCATTTATCATATCATTTTCATGCTTAGCGTTAGCCAACTGATCCACGAAAGACTCATTTTTCTTACTTAGAAGAGATGATTTCTTCTTGTATTCTTCACTGGAAATTTTGACTGAGTCTAGTTCATTCTTCAAACTATCTATTTGTGTGTGCAAAGAATCGATGACCTTGGACGATGTTTGTTTAACCTTAACTGGACTGTTTTCCTCCATCTTGCTATTGCTTGGTTCTGTTAGTATTTGTTGTCAAAAAAAAATAAAAAATGTTGTCTTTGTCACGTAGATCACGTCTAGTAATCAAGATCAAATAATATTCAAAGAAATGACTCGTTATGGTACTTACCTTTCTATGGTTTGATTGGACCAGGCAAGAACTTTATTGAATTAATATAACCTGTGGTTTTGGTTCTTTGGAACAACTATGTCTTCGAAATCAGTTTTTTTTTTTGATTCAACAACCAATATTTGGATTCAGATCAACCTGTAATCGTTTAAAATGTATTCAACGATTTTAAAAATTGTAATAGGATTTGATTCGAAGAAACAATTTTTTTTTTACCACTGTAGTTCTTAAAATCAAGTTGATCTATTTCTTTCCAACTTAATACCAACTTAACAACTTTCGAGTAGAACAAAGCTTAACTGAACTACTTTTGGTTGTATGTTGGAGAGAAAATTTTAGACGGTGACATTTTGTGTTTATCTGGAGGAGAAAAATGTAAACACCGCGACATTAGTTTATCACGTGACTTCGCTTACCCCTCGATATCAACTGAGGCGAAGTGGGGGCCGCATCCAAAATATATGTATATTTGTAATAGTGCGACACGTCATATTACTGCCCAATTAAGTTTAACTAGGGTTATTGAGTATTTATTTATTAAGCAGCCTCGTTTATGGACTTGGTTGCAGCTTAAGTTCTAGCCTTTATGTTCACTTTTATTAGCACACGTGACGGCATTGCGCCGCCACCCGTTTTTTCTAGTTGTTGTTGCAAATTATATTATTAACATTATTATTTTTTCCTTTTCTGTCCTGTTACATTTGTACTATATACTTTAACATACAGTACAGTACAGTACAATAAATCACATGAATCCAGGTACTGACTCTATTGTCAACAAGTGAGGCAAACGACTTTCGCCAAATGTGCCACTCGTCGTTAAGTATTGATCGGGGCCTGCCCTCTGCGACATTTTATTGTACAAACGAAATAGGATAAATGATCTGAGTGTTACTTATGTAACACTAACGATAATTACACGAGTGTTTACCTAATTTAATTCGAAATCGCTTTTTTTTTGGTCCAGTGTCAATGTAACAATTGGGCCAAAATTATTTGACTTTGGTTGGTAAGTAGACACATGCAGCATCGATGGCTTCAAAATATCGGGGCCCTAATTAATGTAGTAATAGTGTAGAATTTTCTGGGATCCTGGCTGTTCTATTTTTTTTCGACTCTGTTTTTCCCATCTGTCGTCTCTGTAATTTTTCTGTTGTTGAATTCAAACCTTTTTGAAGAATAGAAGTGATTGGACTACTAAATTGTACGCAATTCGCATTCCTCGATGTTGATTTTACTGAACATCTAGTCTCAAAATTGAAGTGTTAAATATCTTGAAATGATTTAGTCCTTCAAATTTTGGTCATTTCTTTGTAGTTGGGCATTTATCTTAAAGGACAATAAGAAAAAATACCAATACTCGATACAATACACAGAGATGCGAGGAACGATGTATTCTAGACTTCTAATTTAAATATATGACAGTAATTTTCAAAAAAAATGATTCCGCCCAGGATCGAACTGGGGACGTTCTGCGTGTTAAGCAGATGCCATAACCAACTAGACCACGCAACCATTTTATAAAATTTTGTAATGCTTGGACATGTGACTAAGTCAAATGAAACAAAAAGGTTATCTAGAACGTGGATAAAATTACACTTAATTTTTTAAATCAATCCCTTTTGGAAACTATGGATAATACGCTGCTTATCATTTGAAATAAATTTGAGCAGAAAGGAGGTATTAATGGTCTGTTAATTTATTGAATTATGTAAAAAAATTAGAAAACTAGGAAACTAAGGCTCGTAAGTATATCTTTAACAAAAAAAGGTGGAACTTAACTTGAAACAACTATGTCGGACAACATACGGAATGCTGTCGAGGAGTTTCCTTAAGTTTTATGGAAATCAGTAAGATTTGGAATATTTGCTTGAGATTATTATACAATACACATTTCACATAAATTTATCTGTCGTATAACTTTAGGGTACGCACACGCCAAGGGAACGACAAAGATCTTGTATTGAATCAATAAGACCAACAACACTACCAACAACCAAAGCAGAACTAAGATGTCACTTTCCAAACAAGCCAAGGTTGCAGTTATTACTGGAACCACTTCAAATCTCGGTTTAAACATTGGTTACAGACTTCTTGACCAGTTACCAGCAGATGAAAATCTTACAATAGTAGCCACATCAAGAACATTACCAAGAGTTAAAGAAGCTATTACATCCTTAAAGACATATGCTGAAACGAAACATTTACGTAAAGGTCAATTAGAGTTCGATTATGTGCTCCTTGATTTTTCAAATATGGTATCTGTGTTATCAGCTTATCATGAACTTTCCAAACGTTATAAACATATTGATTACTTCTTTGCAAATGCTGCTCAAGAGGTAAATGCCGGTCTTAACTGGCCATTGGCATTCTATTTGATCATAACAGATTTCTCCAAGGCGGTATTGGAAACTCCATATAGAATCCAAAGAGTAGGTGCCAAATCATCAGATGGGTTGGGATTAGTATTCCAAGCGAATGTTCTTGCACCATATTATCTTATTCATAAATTGAAAGATTTACTCAAGGGAGGAAGAGTTATTTGGATCCTGTCCAAGCTTTCAGCACCAAAATACTTATCCTTTGAAGATCTTCAATTATTGAAAACTCCACAACCATATGAAGGGTCCAAGAGATTAATAGATTTGGTACATATAGGAACATATAAGCAACTTTCCAAAATGGGAATTCGTCAAAGTGTGGTACAACCAGGAATTTTTATTTCTTACTCATACCTTGCATTTTTAAACGTCATTACTTACTACGGGATGCTTGCTATGTTCTACCTTGCAAGATGGATGGGATCACCAATTTATAATATTTATGGTTATGCAGCAGCCAATGCACCTGTTGCAGCAGCTTTGAATGATGAACCACAAGAACTTAAGGTTGGACTGGCTACTTCCAGAACCGGTAAAGAATATCTTGAAAGAGAAGAAATCGATCCTTCTGGAGCCGAGGATGTGATTGCTTACTTAGACAAAATGGTCGAAGAATGGGACATGAAATTCAAGGATCAAATTGTCGATAGCAGACAAATGTAAGACGAGAGAAGACCATACCTCAAGTTTTAAAATAGATTAAATCGGAAGGAAGCATTTCTTTTGTTTGGCTGCAAAGAAATACGATTACTAGTTATCGCCTATTTTCATATTTACATAATACCATGATTGTGATAAATAAAACATATTGTTTGTCTCTATAGGTATGATATGTTAGCTTATAATAGAAATTGGTTTAAAGTGAAACTAGAATCGAAAGGTTGATTCAAAGAATTCAAGGTATATGGTTTAAAGTGAGTCTTGGATGGAATGAAGAATGTGTAATTTACCAATCCAGTAGTGCTTTTTTTCCTGTCCCAGAATTGTATAACCTGAATCCATTTCCCCATCTTTTTTGATGATTCAATCATATGCCTATATATTGTATAACTTGATACGGATTCTCAAACAAACATTAATTATCTCACAAAACAAAAAATGTCGAAATGACTACCAAGTCTCACTCTGTCCACAGTATTGGTTCTGTTTTCACGACTAGCTCCAAAAACAAACATCATCACTGTTGTTGCCACTTACCTCTTAGAAATCCATAACTCTGATACAGTCGATCCCTGGATCACATAAAGATGTAACTCAAACAATAGATTTGAAATCATAGTAATTATGTATAAATAGACAGTTGCGAGCGCGATTTGCCGCTTGACTTACGACTTTCGTCTAATGTATTGTTTCATGTGAGTATTCCCGTCAGCGCGTTATTGTCTCATCAAGTCCACGCGATGCGTGCCCCTGACTAGTTCGTTAGGCGATCTAAGGCATTCAGGTTATTTTGTATATGTGTAGAGCAATTTCCAACCTACGAATCGTTCGCATTTCTTAAAGTCTATCATCACTTTCTTCTCTATCAGCAAACGATCTATCTTTCGGTTTTTATTTACTTTTAACTAGCTGAAACTATTCTGAGCTCATTCCGAGTCTTTGATTCATCATCGCTATCGTAATTTTTGCAACACATTCGTTTTTATTATAATTTTCGCAACTATCAAAAGACATGCTGATATCTTCAAATATGACCACCGCCACAACATTGCACGAATCGAAAGTGGCTCTTGTGATAGGAGCCAACTCAAAGTTGGGTTTAAACATATGCTACAGATTCCTCAACGAAATCCCCGAGTCTACTGATATAACTATGATAGTCACTTCTCGAACTTTAAAGGGCACCCAAGAAGCAATAGCAGCAATTGAAAGCTATGTCCAAAAAAACTTTAAAAGAAGCGGGAAAACAGAATTCGACTACTTGGTAATGGATTTTACTAAAGTCAGATCTGTGGCTTCAGGTAGCAGAGACTTACGTAAGAATTATTGTCGAATCGATTACTTATTCATTAATTCAGCTCAAAATGTCGATAAAGATTTGAGCTTATGGAGACTAGTTCAAGAAACCATTGCTGATCCGGTGGCATCAGTAAAATACCCATCATATCGTACTCAATCAGTGGGTGATAAATCTGAAGACGGCTTGGGATTAGTTTTCCAAGGTAATGTTTTTGGGCCTTATTATTTTGTCCATACTATAAAGTGGTTATTGCAGGACGGTGGTCGCATTATATGGATAACATACCCTATGTCTGAACTTGAGTATGTATCATTCGATGATCTCCAATTATTACACTCTTCAATGCCATTTGAAGGCTCAAAACGATTGGTTGATTTAATGCATTTTGGAACTTATGAACCATTAAGCAAAATGGGTATAGTTCAATATTTGGTTCATCCTGGGGTATTTGCCAACTATTCCTTAAAAATATACATGAGCACATTGAGTTATTATCTAGTGATAATAGTCTTTTTCTTTGCAAAATTATTCGGATCTCCATTCCATACTCTTGGTGGTTATTCAGCTGCTAATGCTCCTGTTTATTGTGCTTTAAATGGAGGAAGACCTGATTCAAAAATTGGCTCTGCAAGCTCTGTATTCGGGGGAGAATATAGAACAGATACCGAAACTTACTCCATTGGATCAAGCGAAGTGGTTTCATATCTTGATCAACTCTGTTTAGAATGGGACACCATATTATCTGAGGAATTGTCAAAACAAATGACAAATCAAATCAATGAGAAGGCAAACCAAAAACCAAACCAAAAACTTGACCGTAAACCAAGTAGAAGAAAGAGCCATAAATCAATGCACAAATCACCTCAGAAGTCATCTCACAAATCACCTCACAAATCACCTCAAAAATCACCCCAGAAATCAATTCTCAAGGCGAATAGAAAAACAGAGGATCAAAAGCCAAATGTTGAATCAAATGAAACATTGAATGAAAAAACAACAGAACAAAAAAGAGACAATGCAATTCAAGTGGAACCGATGCATGAAATAAATGAAAAGGCAGTGCTCGAGTCAAACGTTGATAGAGTTGAAATTGGTGATAAAGTTTGACTTTCAAAAATAATGAACACCTAATGAAATCATCTGAGGTATTAATTACCTACAGATTTAATTACATATTGTCAGTGAATATTTTATCATGTAACAAAAGGACATTCATGCCACATAATTAATCATGCTTAATAAGAACTCAAGTTAATGGACTAAATTATAATCAATCATGTAGAATATGTAATTAGTTTTATTCTATATAACTAAGTTAATTTTGTATGGTCCAAACAATTACATCCGCAACCACTTGGACATTCAGCAGAATTGTCATTAGTCAGGGTCCACCATTCTGATGCACAATCAGTATGTAAAACATGTTCACAATTGGTACATACTAAAAGATTCTTAGTAACTACCAAATTGCATAGAACACAATATTTGGCAGTTCTCTTTGAGGTGTTCCAGGCATTATTTTTCGAGGTGGTAATCAGAGTAACTGAAGTGATGAAAAGTTGACCATGATTTTGTCTCCGCTTGACTCTAATTCCAAAACCTCCACGATGCATATCAAATGGTGAAACATAAGTCTCATCTTTTGTTTCCCCAAGATCGGGATAATTGAACTTCAAAATTTTGATTCTATTAATTGGCAAGCCCCACACAAAAAGCATATCAGCATATTGTTCCCTATAGCTTTTAATCTTCTCTTCATTTTGAGAGTATAACAAGGGCCAAGAATAAACTGCATCGAATAAATCAAGTTCATCAGTATTGTACATATCAACCGTCACAGATGGAGGTAGTCTCGCTCTGGATTTTACTACTTGTTTGACATTCTTTGGTTGAACGTTTTTTCTCTTATCGATGTTCTTAGTTCTTGAAACTTTCAGTAATGGGGTTGAAAGTTTCGAATGTGATAACTCATGGCTAGAAGGCACATTTTTCTTGAAACCGAACCTCTCTGGAGAACCATCCTCCCTAATACTTCCCATGTCTAAAGATGAAGATATAGATCTTGCGTATGAACCTCCTGGAAGCAGTAACTGGTCTTTCCTGAAAACCAGCACTGAAGAGTTTCTATGATTCGAAAGAAGATATTCTGGAGCATTATCAGTATTGAAAGATTCATGGAACGATAGATTTTCATTTTGCATTTCATTGAATTTCCTCATTGCAATTACTGAAGGAGGAGGGGGAAGTGCTTGGTATGGAGTATGTACCGGAACATTAAATAGTTCAGAATTCTTCTTCACATTTGCCGAGTTTTCATATAAAATACATGAGATCATTGCAAGCATTTGAACATTTCTTCTGGACTCAAAGTATTCAAAAATCTCTTTGATTAACCAAGTATGACCAAACGGATGTGTTCCCCAGTAGAATTTGTGATTTCTCTTCAGGATATTTTTAGCGACTTCAGAATTTTGCATAAATTGGACCATGATGTCTGATTGTCCTAATGCAACATCTGCAGGTGGTGGATATAATTGATTCCTATCAACTTCCTTGACCAAAATCATTTCCAATATTTTCCAGACATCACTGATTTCCTTTAATCCATGTTTAAGAGCAATATCTCCATTGTATCTTGCCAAATATTCAGGAGAATCACCTAGGACTCTATACTCACACGCCAATTCGTATTTATCAGGTATCAAGTGACTAAAATCAAATATTCCAACAATATTTTTCTGTTTTTTATTCTCTCTGAATCTTTTACGTTTGATACTTGCTTCTCCAGGTACTGAAGACTTATAATTAGAAGCAGTGCCTCCATGACTTGTAAGCCTTTTGATATTTTCCTCCTGTCCACGACTAACATACCTATTACCCAATCCCAAAGAAGTCTTGAATAGACCAGGAATTCTAGCTCTTGCGCCTGCATCATCTTGAAGAATCTCATCCCAATCTTCAGTGAAACTGTCCTCAGAAGAGGAAGATGAGGACACAGATTCCGAGTCATCAAAATTGGAGTTATTTGACTTCGAGTCACTCTCATCTCCTACATCAGAGACATTTGATCCCACTGATGACAGATGATGATGATTGTGGTGATGATGGTGATGACTATTGACGCTAAATCCACTGTCAGTAAACTTAAAAATATTGAACTTTTGCTTTGACTTGACTTCCTCTTCTTCAGCTTCTTTAGGTATAAAAAAGCATACCAATTGACCCGTAGGAGACCATGTTGCACCACATCCTTTTGGAACAGGGGTCGAGTCGAAGAAGGTCTTTTTTGCACCCGAATTATCGAATGTCTTTTTGAGAGTTCCAGTTGATCCACTGTACTTCAATGAGTCAGTACTATGAACAAGATCTGCATCATCATTAATAGTTGGTATTAAATCATTATAATCAGCATCTTCTTCTTCTGAAGATTCATCTTTCATGGTTTCTTCAGGTTGTTGGTTAATTAAATCATCTGCCCAACCTTCAAGTCCCACTTCAACAAAACCATCACCATCCATTGAATCTTCATTATTATCTCTTTGAGATTCCATCATTAATTCTTCATTCAATTCGACTTTATCTCCCATCAAATATCTAAGACATGGCTCTAAAGTGAATCTTTTGTACTTGTTTGTGAAGAACTGAGAGATACAACTTAAATTCTTCAACATTTCTTTCCTGATATCAGCCGTCAATTCATGAGTTTCTTCAATATCAAACTTCACTAAATTTTGCTTCTGTAGTTTACTTAACTTCTTAGATGGGATTGGTACTTCTGGATCAACTTCTTCCAAGTATGGGTAGTCCTTTGGGAAATTAACCACAAGTCTGATGAATACCAACATTTGTTCCTGTGTGGTTTCATCTGCCAATGGAGCTATTATATTATTTGTAGTAGAGGAGTTAATAATTGTATTGGATTCTGTTTGTGTATCATCATTCACATCAGCACTTACCATACTTGCATTCGCTAAACTATTTTTATGTTTATCTGCTTGCTCTTTTTCTGAAACAGCTGGTGCTTCTTCATCATTCGACTCAGATGAGTGCTCAGATGATAAGACTGGGACTGGCCCTCTTAAACTGATCACTAATTCACCAGTTGAAACTGAAATCTTTTCAAATCTAACCTTTGGAAATTTGTGCCCCACAATACTGACTTCTTCTCCTAAATTGGAAGGACTTTCATCTTCGTCAAATGTATTCGTGCTTTCTTTTCTGTCATTACGACGGCCCATACGAACACCCGAAATCCAATCCAAATGATTTAACTTGTTTAAGTGATGACCATTTTGCAGGTGCTTTTCTGCTATTTTGAATAATGCCATTGAAGAAAGTTCGTCACCATTATTTCTTCTCTTTATATCTTCAATCGTAACTGGTGGTTCTGTACAATATGTTTCATAGGTATAGGCTATAGGTGTCTTAATATCACTTTCAGCTGGTGCGGGAGAAGAGCCTCGGGTATCTTCATCCAGTTCATCACCTTTGAAGAGAGATAATAGCTTTTTATAGGATGGGTTATAACTGACTGATCTGTATAAGTTTTCATCGCTTGGCCATAATTTCAAATCATAATCCAGGGACGACCATGTCACTAATTGATAGTCTTTCCAATTATTTTTCGATTCAAAACCTTCGTAATGTTCATGTTTAGTTCTCCAAAGAAAATCTTTCATTGGACCATTATGCCCTTTGAAGGTGTGAACTGCTTCACCACCAATTATTTGAGTTTCATTAGTTTCTAATGCTTTTTCGTATGCAGAGTCATAGTTGACAATATGAATGGCATCCTGGCCAGCTCTTAAAGGCATTATACCACATGCTTTATCTGAACCAAATGGAAGAGATCTGGCTCTAGCAACAGGATAACCAGTATTTATAACTACTGATGGTCTTAAGGTAGAATCATTCTGGGTACCATCAAAGAAGTTAAAGCTTTCAGCATATTCATTAGCCTCTGAAGTTTTCAAATTCCAGAATTTGACAGTATTATCGTTTGAGCAGGTAATGATATTGGAAGCTCCATTACTAAAATCTAACCCATTAATTTTACCATTATGAGCTTTTGCAACTTTAATTATTGGTAATGAACCTTTACGAGCATCCCATATATAGAATGCATTATCATGACTGGATGCTATTTCGTGGGGGTTTTCATGATTCCATTTAACTTGAGTAGTACCTGCTCTCCATTCAGCCCATTGTTCAACAGGTTTACGTGGGGTTCGCATGTCCCAACTGAAGATAAATGTATCAATTGAACAAGTGGCCAATAACTCAGGATGAGAAGGGTGGAAATTAATATCTGTGATTGCACGGGTATGTCTATGTAAAACATTTAAAATTGCATTACTCGAAGGTCTTGCTAAATCCCAAAGTAGAGCCTTTTGATTGGAGGTAGAAATACACCAGGATGGTTTAACATGATTTGGTGACCATTGAACATCGGCGACTTCCCATGATGTGATGTGGTGGAGCCATCTAGGCGTTGTAAATGGATCATCTAAATCAATGATAAAAAGTCCTCGACGTCCTGCTAGTACAGCATCCCTACCATTTGGTGATAAGGACATTGCACCTATGGCACCATCCACCCTAAGAGATAAAGCATTTCCAAATGTAGTAGACTCGTTAGGATTGCGGGTCTTCATTGAGTATCAAATTGTATATATTATCGATATGTGTGTATTATTGTGGTTTATGGTTGCAGCTTTTCTGCTGATAAGGTATGGATTTTTGTTGGAGTTTCAACTTTCTTTTGAAATCTGATTGCTGTCCTTGGAAAAATGAAAATTGCTTAAATGGAAAACTGTCTTTGGACAACAAAAAGGTCCGTTGCAATTCTGGTGAGCCCAATTCCAGTCCCGGCACTCTAAATTCTCAGTCTTGATAGTTCTTTAACAGTCAGATTGACCTTCTCTCTTCGATATACGGTTTTCGCACGCACACGCTATATCTACCATTTGGTGGCAGTTTTATCAGACCAGTCAAAGGAACCACACGTTAAGATGAACATGAATGAAGACCGTGAAATTAATGATGAAGAGTTAGACGACGAATTCAACGATATTGAAGAAAAGCCTGTTGCTGGACAAACCTCAAATACCTCCGGAGGCAGCAGTTCCCAAGCTCAAGAACAATCATCAAAAGACAAGAAGCCTGAACCAGAAGCCAACCCAACAGGATCAGCACCTATCATTCCAGACCTTCCTGAGCTCACTAGAAAAGATAAAACTCTTCAAGAAGTGCTTAATTTGATGGATGGAGACTTTGCTCCTATTATACCAGATGCAGTTACTGATTACTACCTAGCCAAAAATGGGTTTGAATCCTCCAATGTCAAGATTAAAAGATTACTTGCTTTGGCAACTCAAAAATTCATTTCAGATATAACACAAGATGCATATGAATATTCAAGAATCAGAAATTCTTCGGCTGTTTATAATTCATCTAATCCACAAGTAAGAGCCAAACTCTTATTACAAGGTCAACAGTTTGCAAACCAACAACTGATAACTGGAGCCGGTAATGGGGCAGGCTCCGCCATCGACGGTCAATCTGAACAGCTGCAACCTACTCATGCAGGGAGTAATGCTGGTAATCAACAAGGAAAGATTGTATTAACTATGCAAGACTTGAGCAGTGCTTTGAGTGAATACGGTATGAATACTTCCAGACCGGATTTTTATAGGTAGTCAATTGTATAATAGACCTGGGGTTTGGACTCTAGTAGTCCAATAATTTGGTCAGAAAATGTATAGTATTATAAACGTAAAGAATCATTAGTTACTGTAATTTAAAAATTTTCAATTACGGGTCTATGTTCAATCATCTCACTACCAAAGCTTACATGAATTTCTCATAAAATATGAGGTGAAAAACATCACCGTTTTTGTATTTACGTCATTCTTTGAACCCAAAATGATGTGATCACCAAATTAGGACTTATAGGGGCATGCTTTTGAAATCCAAAACCCTGTAATTATGATATGTTAAATGAGTGATCAAAGACTGTGGTCTATTAATGGAATGGTATAAATCACTCAATAATTTCGATCGTTACTTCGTATAATATATTTATCAACAGTAGCAGCAATAGCATGAGAATTTAGAATATATGAAATTCTTTGTCTTTACATACCCATACCACCCATTCCGAATTGGCTCATCATTTTTTGCATCATTCCTGGGTTTTGCATCATTTGTTGTGCTTGTTGCATCATACCAGGATTGTTTCTCATCATTTGTTGTGCTTGTTGGATCATGGCAGGGTTGTTCATCATGGACGCCATATCTGGCATTCCACCAGCACCACCAGCACCACCACCAAACATATTCATTGCTTGTTGCATAAAGTTAGGGTTAGATTGTGCTTGTTGCATCATTCTAGCCATGTTTGGATTATTAGCTGGCATTCCACCTGGGGCACCACCAGAAGCAGCCATAGCAGATTTAGCCATGGAACCCATCATTCTATGTTGTTGTAAAACCATTTCGATTTCTGCAGCAGCACAACCTGAACCTTGTGCTATTCTTATGATTCTTGATGGTTCCTTAGTAAATATTCTTCCATCACTATCTAATTCTTTTTGAGTCATTGAATCCATAATGTAAATCATATTTTTGATCTTTTTAGAGGTTTCTTCTTCACCTACTTGTGACATGATATTAGAAAGACCGGGTATCATAGATGCTATGTTTGTTAATGGACCCATCTTTAAGAAGTTATTCATTTGGTTTTGAAGATCTCTTAGAGTGAACTTACCTTCCTTGATATTATCCATAGTTTGTTTATGATTTTCGTCATTCTTCAAGTCTAATGATTGAACGTGTTCAATTAAGGATTGAATATCACCAATTCCCAAAAGTTTGGAGATAAAAGTGGTTGGCTTAAAAGTTTCAAAATCGTTGAAATGTTCACCAGTACCGATAAATACAATCGGGGTACGAGTGGCAGCAACGGCAGAGATAGCACCACCACCTTTCGCATGACCATCCATTTTGGTCAAAATAATGGAACCGAAATTGGAACTTTCCTTGAATGCTTTTGCTTGAGGTTCAGCAGCTTGACCAATAGCACCATCCATAACCATGATAGTTTGACTTGGTTCAATCCTTTCAGAAATCTGAACCATTTCATCGAAAAGGGATTGTTCTTGTCTGTGTCTACCAGATGTATCAACAATAATAATATCAAATTTTTCAGATCTAAAGGTGCTTACACCTTGGTGTGCAATTTCTACTGGATCACGAAGATGATAATCACCATAAAATGGAATAGAAGATTTAATGGCGTTTTGTTTTAATTGATCGAAAGCACCAGCTCTGAAAGTATCAGCACAAACAAGACCAACCTTGTAACCTCTCTTTTTATACCATACAGCCAACTTAGTACAGGAAGTAGTCTTACCAGCACCTTGAAGACCAACAAGCATAATGATATGAGAGTTGGCAGACCCACTATTCTTGACAACCTTTTTACCATTCATGTACTTGGTGGCTTTAGATTTGTTCTGACTAATCTTCTTTGGCTTTGGTGGCTCTTCATGCGAATCAACAAGACCAGTCAATTCATCATAAATGATCTTTTGAAGCTTTTTACGCTTGTTGGCGGAAGTTTCTGAATCTTTTAATTCTGTCAGCACTTTGGCTTTAATATTGTCACGAAGCTTTACCACAAGTTTGATATTCACATCTGATTCAAGTAAAGCATTACAGATGTTTTTGACCATGGAATTGATCTCTTCCTCGGAAGCAGATTCAACTGAGGATATGGCACCTCTCAAACGAGCACCTAAATCTGCTAACACCATTCTGCTTGGCTTGATGATTTGTTAACCCGCTTGCAGATAAGGACAACCACCTGAGTGTTGGTGGAAAATTTTCGGCACACTACTTTTGGTGGACGCACGAGTCACTCATTTTAATATGGTGGGGTTCAGAGATTAATTAGTTGAGGTTGAGGTTCTTGAGGTAGAGTTGAGGTTGAGTGAGTGACTGAGTGAGTGAGAAAGATTGTGGCCAATTATACAAGTGCAGCTCAATCAAAGATCTGATTTTGTTTTATTTTTTTCTCTTTTAGGTTGGTCAGGTCAACTAGATTGTTTTTACTAAATTGATCATATGTTGCCATCATTGCTAATCAATCGTAGATATGAGATTTGTAATTACATATATGCAAAAAAAGATAAACTAGTTAAAAACCCGAATCGGAGGCACTGGAAATGTTATGTTATAGAAAATGACGTAGCTATCATATCATAATTAACTTGTGACATGAAATTGAACTGATCCTGAAAGGACAGGTTCATGAAGTTTCGCGTTTTGCTTAGAAAGGTTTTTGCTAGTGACGAGAAAAAGTTTATTAGAATACTTCAATAATAGGGACATTGGTACATGTGATTATCCAATGATAGCAATATAGTCTAGACTGTTAGTCATTAATAAAAGTAGTAGACTGTGGGCTGGATATAAACCACTAATTAGGCCACATTTCTTGGATTAATTAACCATTGCATCAAACCCCGAATTAAACAACCCACAATCTCCTAGTCAAAAGAAAAAAGTGAAACATAGGTTATCACGTGGTGGAGATTTTTAATTAAACCCACTAAAATTTAACAAAAAAAGAAAATGAGACCTGTGTGATCGGGTCATGAAATTTTACAGCCATTTTACTGTGGAGCTCATTTACAATAAATTCGTAAACATCAAAAGTTCATATTGAATGCAATAAACCGTTAAATATAACCATGTAGAAGTAAAAATATGCAAGAGTTACCTAATGAAGTAAAACCAATTGATCTATAAGATTCAACTCATGTTCCAAATTTTCTTTGCGGTATGATTTATCGAAATCAGGTTCATAAAGATCAAAATCTAAATATAAGGGAGGTGCTGCCTTATGTATAACTGATTTTGGCTGAAGAGCCAGTCTTTGACTTGGTAAAATGGGCACGGTGTTTTTAAGGGTATTGAACAGCATCTTTGAAGTAGGTGTTTGTACTGGTGAACGGTATGAAGGTAAAAATGCCACATTTATACAATCGTAATCATAATTTCCATTTGCTCTAGTTTCTGGCAAGTATTGATCACAAGATGGTCTTCTAATTATATCCGCCTGCGGAGCCTTGGAAAGTTTTTGTGTTGGAGCAAACATCTTCTCTATGTCTTTGATGCTTTTTGAAAATATTTCATTCTCTAATCTTATTCTTTTGAGTGATTTTTGGGAACAGGTTGTTGTTGGTGAAGTACCATTACTGGAAGTTGTGGTATAGAGTGAAGATAAATCCTCTGAAGTACGTTTCATTTTTTTTTTTGTTTTGACTAGTTTGATATGGAATGGGGTTATTAATATTAAACGATGAAACTGATGGTATGAATGAAGATAAAAGAAACGATACGAATGGTAGAGATTAGCCAGTAATGTCTATGTTCATGAAAGGACCACTCTATAATAAGATATAGTTAGATAAAAAAGGATAAAAGGTATACGTCACAAATAAAAAAGTGAAAAATGTAATCTCCAGAATTTATGGCAACCATATGCTATATTAATGACGGGACAGGTACGGCAAGCCAAAGTAAAAAAAAAAATAGAAAATAAAAAATAAAAAAAAGTTATCGAACCGCAATAGATAAACAAGTAGCAAAAAGAGAGATAAACAGAAAAATGAACAATAACTCCACAATACACACCACACAACACAATACAATTAGAGCTGACGACAACACGACATTTTACCCCAACTACCCGCAAGGTAGATTTCAAATGAATTAAAAACACGGTCTTATCTGAACTCTATGTAGCTACCATGACATGTCATTTCTATGGTTAGATTGTGGTGATTTTCCAATAACAGTTATTTCCGATCAAGCCATCCACATAAAACTTTAGAATACCCCACTAGTGTAGACTCTACCCCCCACCACTCTATAGACCTCCGCTCCTCCCCACAACCACTTCACCCGCAATAGTAATTATCCGATTCACCCACACTTGGTTAGCGAAAAAAATAGCTCACCCAGATTTAAAAAGTGCTCAATTTTTTTTTTTTTAGATTAGGTTTCTCAGCAATCTTTGCAAAAGGTTCCTATTTTCCAGATAAGAAAGTGTGGACAAACATGGCAACATGTACCAGATTTTGTTATCTTTTTTTTTTATTTGTAAGAAGGCTCAAGCGGTCATAGTAAACAAATCCGTAAAAGATAACTTATCTACAATTGGAATTTAGCGCAAAGAAATCTCTATGATTTTCTTTGTTGCATTTCATACTCCATCTCTCCACATAAACAATCTTTGAAATTGCACCAACAGTGTTCTATCTCAATTTCGCACTAATTAGTGGTGTGGTGGGGGAACTTTTATTGTTAGAAAAATTACCTTGTCGGTCATGCAATCAACATGTCGTTTGGTATTTAGGGGTATTCAATGCCAAGTCATGGAAGTGGTGGTTTTTTTGATGACGTCTACATGAACTATTACCTGATAACAAGTTGATTTCTAGATTTACATATACTAGCCTAGCCGCAATAAGGATGGCTTATTCCTGTTACATCCAATCTATAGTCCGGAAAATTACCCCTCAAGATTGCGCTCAATTTTTTTTTTTGTGCCATCAAGTGATGGGGAGATAAACCTATCATTCCTAGATTTGGTAATAGCTTATCGCGTATCAAAAATTACACGTGTATACATGTACAACCGAGTTTTATAGTGGCTGTCACTCACTATGGCAGGAATAGCGACAAGTCTTTATCAACAAAACAATAAGCCTTAGGTGTGCCACTACTGATGACAATAATTGAAATTAAGTCAATAATTCTGGTAATTTCACTCGTTTACTTCTTAGATTTGTTTTGATCCAGTCCCGATGGACATTAATCCTCGTCACTGTACCATTCCCGAACTTCTTGGCCAAGATCTTTCTTAATATTGAATAATTCTTTACAGATTTCCAGTTCTTCGACTGCAAAATCTTCCATCTCTGATAAGACATCCGATTCACTATCTGATCCATCACCAATGACGTAGGTGTCATCATCATCTTCGTCTTCGTACTCTTCGTATGTTGCCTGCAGAGTCACTCTATCTGGATTTATTCCTAGAGGATATCTGATGATATTTTTTGAAGCATCCTTAACAATTGCCTCAATATCAGAGTTGTCGATGTCAGTAAGATCTTCGGTGATTCTCTTTTCCTCTACTATGTCAATCCATTCGTCCAAGGAATCTTCTCCTGAAAAATCATAATCGGAATCTGATTCGTGATCTGATTCCTCATCTATGTAATGTTTCTCGTCAAATTCTTTGATTGTCTCATCGTAACTCCTAAGCTCTGAGATTTCTCCCCTAACAGCTGCTACAGAAGTGACACCTATTATCATGGAAGGGACAATGTAAAGTAATGCTGGTTGTCCCTTTCCACTAACATGTAAGGCCAACATGGTTAGTCCCAAACCGACCACATATGAAATGAAGGCAGTTCTATAATAGGTATGGGAAAATGGTGTTGCATGGTGAAAGGCCAGAGGGTTTTGTTTATGATGTTTGAATAAATCATAACGTAAACATAAGGAAATAAAGGATCCAGGTAAAGCAACATCGCCTAATCCCAAAAGACCCATTGGAACCTTAAATCCTTGTGGTTTGAGTGGGATAAGGATCTTAACTGGTGCATTGATTTTAGTTGCAACTTCCATCATCACCCCTGTTTGAAAAACAAAATAAATATCGTAAATGAAAAGACCAATCAATAAAATATAGACATAACCAAAGGTTGGAATCTTCAAGTTTCCTACCATGAAAGCAGCTAAATTGACCAGAATAAAATCAAGAATAATCCAATTGGTGTCGGCCTTGCTATAATTTGAGCTAAGAGTAGGATTGTGAGTGTAGAAAAGATACACAGCACCCAAGCTGAAAGGAAAGAGAATCACTGGCTTTAAATCAAAGACAAATCCAAAGTAACTTTCAGAAGTTACCACAGGAGGTTCTAAGACAACCAATTTTTGTTCTTTCAAGTATCTTAACAATCTACTGAGCCACAGCTCGTCTTTTTTCATTTCCTTTATAAGCTCATCATAGTCAATTTGTTCAATTGCACCCAATGGAAGTTCCTTTTCTTGCGAAAAAGTGATCTTATAACGCTCAAAGAACATGGATGAGTCTCTTCCGAATAATTTTGAAATTCGACGTGTCATTCTCGACAAAACTGCATCAGAGTTACGATAAATTGCATAGGTGGCCATCAACAACACTTGGAAGTTCAATACATAGTTGACCTGTTCAGCAGTGAAATAACGGATAGCATAATACATTCCAGTCAAAACAACTGCTGAAACCAAAGGGAAACCGATTACATGTTGCAACTTAATGGTATCAAACAGATCAAGACGTAATTTCAAACCTGTGGTAGAAGTTATGATGAATCTTGACTCGTCGTTATCAGTTGGATCATAATATGGACTATCTCTATCATTGTTGGGCAAGTCAGCATTCGAGGGTTTGCTTAATGTTGAAAAAGAACCCACAAATATGCTTAGACAGGCGAAACTCACTATAATAGACGATTGTACCACATAAGGCGGAAGAAAGGACGTGTTTGCATAAAGGATATAAGGAAAAGATAAAGCCAATTGATCAACCCAAGTGGAATCTTGAGTTAAGGCGGTGGTCTTGTTTACAATCTCCAGAAGAGCATTTTCGGAGATGTTTCCTGATGTGATCACACCATCTAGCACATCAGTGATGTTGGACATTTTTCTTAACTCACTTAGGTTATTCGATTGTTAGCTTAGTGTGTAAGTATTGATTTGCTCGATAAGGTAAACATGCACACGTAATTGTACACCAACTTGTCACGTGTTGTTGGGTTGACTTGCATGTACAAACATGCAACATTTGCTTGGAAATAGTGACCACCCATAAACCTTTAATGTTCGTATCAATAAGGCACTTTTTATAGCTGGTCCAACTTCCCCTCTGATAAGATCTTTGTTGTATTGTTACCACTACTGTTTCCTTAAGATACCAGAGTCATTCAACTTGCACCGCAGCAAAAGATTTCTAATCATTACACGCTCAGCTAATTATGTTATATTGGTTTTGGAAATCAGCACAGAACAAAAAGTAATGTCAGGGAAAACAATTCACTAATATTGGAAGATTGGAAGGGGTTTTTAATTAAGATAGATCGACATAAGAATAATAAGCTTATCACAAACACTGTCACCGCCTTAGATATTATTATTATTACTATTATTATTATCAGTATTATTAAAAAAGGTTCATAGTAAGTAACGCCACCGCGTTATCTTTCAAGTCATCACATCCCAACAACAAGTGTTGAACCTTTTGCTCTTGCCACATCACCTTACTAAAGCTCTCTATTAAAAAATCTCGCAAGGATCACCCGATATGTATAGAAGCACATTTCCGTTTCTACCACCTTCCTAATTGGTAAATAGCACTTTTGTGTAACTAGTATTTTGGAGGCTCAACCCCCAGTATGTCACTCGTTGGTTTGCCCCAAATGCCCATTTGAAAATGGTTTGCGTACTTGGTAAATTATATATATTCTACCTATATCTTCTGAAGAACAACTTCTTCTGTTGCACTTAAATATGTCAGAAATTGAGCCGAAGTCAGAAACAGACTTGAATGTTGATATAGCAGACTCAACAGATGATTTGCAAATGTTGCACAATCAACGAAATCATAAATTGCATAAATTAATTAAAAAGACCCTTCATCGGTTTCATAAACCTACAATTCCAACTATAACTACTGGCACAAGAAGTAACTCTGCTGCTAGTGATGTCAGTAGAGCATCAACAAGCATATTTGAAAGATCTTTGGAAGCCAATAATAGCACGATTTTGGCTAGCTCAGAAACCCCCTTACATTATACTATCGAAAATTATACAAATCCAATTTTAGATACAACTACAGAAATATTGACCAAACCAAATGTCGATCTAAACAGCATTAAGTTAAATTGCTATTGTGATGAGATACAGAGCGTTGGATCATCAGCTGAAGCTCATACTCACTCCAGTGATTCTAGGGGAATTACAAGTCAAATGCATAATAGTGAAAATTCCTTAGACTTTCGGCCTCGCTCTCGTTCAATTATAAGTTTATCACTTATGTCTTCTTTAGATCATGATAATCACGAAATACTGGAACATGGAAAATTAAGTAGTCCTGAATTAGAAAAGGAACCACTGAAGCTTTCAGCATCGCGCTCTAAACTAGACTCCACTGAAGAAGATTCTAATGAAGAAGTGCAAGAAACTATTGAATATTATTCTTTTGCGGATATGGTAAGTAATGAGGAAGAACTTGAAGATCAAATACCTAAATCTCTACCTTTGGAAAGTAGTGGATCCATTTCACCTTCAAGAAGAAAAGGAAGTTGTTATACTATGAGTCTAAAGGATTACATAGGTAATGTATAGCTTAATTAATATCTAAATGGTAAATAACATTTCAAGAGTAAGCATTTTTTCTTTTAAGATGATATAGTTCTATCTGTCAAATATTTCTTCTATTGTATTGAATACTCATATTACTGGTCATCTTGTGATATCTATAAAGAAAAGTTCATCTACCCTAATATATCCCAGTTCTGAACATATACAGGTTACTCGTACACGTGAGAAGAGAGTCTTTGTAGGCGTCACGCGCAATTTGAATTCTCCCCACTTATCCCCTTTCCCAGTCTGATTAATTGGTTACGTAATTGTCAGGAAAAATTTTCAAATGTGACGACCAAAATGACACACTGGGAAATTGTTTGACAGTTTGTTAGCGACAAGCTTTCCCTTATCTTGACCGTATCACATTACACAATTCACAATTAAACCAAGTTAAACAACTTCAACAAGCATTATATTACAACTATACGAATCAATTCCACCTGCAAGACAAGTCTAATTACAATTATTTCCCTTTGTCTGATCACTTCCTTTTACTTATCATCCCTTAACCCATCTTCATCCATCATCAATTCTGAAGTCATTTTTTAAGCTTTGACATAACAATCACATACTATCAACAAAGAAATGACTGAATCCTTATTTGATACAAATTTTACATCTGAACCATCCACCATTGCTAGTAACACCAACAATATGGAATCTATCGGTCCATTAACTGATGCCTCTGAAACAAACGAGATGAACGAATCTCCTGGTGCAACTGAAGATAACCCCAATAGATCTGTACATGATACTGGATCAAGCAGCTCTCCGGAACATTCAGAACAATCTACCACTTTACCCTCCTTACAAGATAAATCAAACGCGTCTGCGTTAATAAACTATAGAGTTTTGGTATCTGCCAAAGAATCTGGATGTCTCATTGGTCAAAATGGACAAGTGATCGACTCAATTAGAGCCGAAACCAACACCAAGGCTGGTATTTCCAGATTACAACCAGGCTCTCATGAAAGAATCTTGACCGTCAGTGGAACATTAGACGAGTGTGCTAAAGCTCTTAGCTACTTCGCCCAAGCTTTGTGTAACTCAAGTATTGAAACCTACAACTTTTTTCCACTTAAACAATTATCAGCCAACCCTTGTATCGAGAATGAAACTACTATTCTTAGATTGTTGATACCTAATAGTCAAATGGGTACCTTAATTGGTTCAAAGGGATTAAGAATCCAACAAATTCAAAGTCAATATAATATTTCAATGATTGCATCAAAGTCCTTTCTTCCTGGTTCTAATGAAAGATTAGTGGAATTACAAGGATCCGTAGACAACTTATATGATGCCTTAAGAATTATCTCAAGATGTTTAATTGAAGATTTTTCAAGTATAGTGGGAACCAATTATTATATTCCAAGGGGTCATAGCTATAACGCTAACACCAACATTAACAGTAACACCAACAGTAACAATGGATCAAATGTTGGCTCCTCCAATGGAATTCCAAAGGGCTCCACCACCCCATATAGAAAAAACCACCACATTACAACCACATCTATTAGCTTCCCTAATGAAATCGTGGGAGCTTTAATTGGTAAGAGTGGTTCTAGAATTCAAGGTGTAAGAAAAGTGAGTGGTGCAACTATTGGAATTTCTGAAGAAGTAGAAGGAAAAGGAGAGAGAATTTTTACAGTCTCTGGTACTGCTCATGCAGTTGAAAAGGCTAAGGGCTTATTGTATCATAATTTAGAAAGGGAGGAGCAAAGAAGAGCTGAAGCCGAAAGAAATTAGCTGGATCACTAATTATAGCTAGAGACTACTTTTTTTTGATGGATGAACCCAACCTTATGAATTTCAGAAAGATACTATTGGAACGTTTTTTTTGTTTGCAAATATGAAAATTGCAACCTCCAATCTTTAAGTATTCTGTTGTTTTGATAGTTATGTTATCTTTTTAAGATTTATTGATTTGGACTTATTTTCATCTACATCGGTTCTATTAAAAACTACTCTTTCTTCTTATTTTATTAAACGGAACCTTTTTTGTGTCATGAACGTGTTAGAGAAAATGTCCTGAGTTACAGGTATATTACGAGATTGAATTATTAATGTATACCTTTATCTGTTTTTTTTGTGATAGTCGAGGTCAAAAAGACACAACAACACTTGTAGTTCAATAATTTTTTATAAAAAAGTTATATGCTCTTATTAGATTCACCATTTACAAGTTGTAACAATAGATTTTGCTAATTTTTCCAAATATTCTTTATCGGTTTCATCAAAACCATTCAAATCCAAACAGTCTAAATCTAAAACACCAATTGTGACATCATTTTTCACTAAAGGTACGACAATTTCACTCTTAGTTTCTCCATCACAAGCAATATGGCCAGAAAAGTTTTCCACGTTTGGAACCAATTGAGTCTTTTTGGTCTCAGCTGCAGTTCCACATACACCGTTTCCTATCTTGATAGTTTGACATGCTACTTTACCTTGGAAAGGTCCTAAAATTAACTCATCCTCAACTTCTTTGTTCAAAACATAAAATCCAGCCCAGTTAACGTTGATACCTAAAGAATGGTATGCGTGCCACACCAACGATGAACAATTTGACAAATTAGCTACCCAGTTAGATGTATCTTGACTTAAAGCATCATAAGAGTCTATAACCGATTGCAAAACTTCTTCTTTTGAAAGCCCTGATTTGTAGTTGCTGTAGTCTGCGTGATTACCCATGCTATGTTGTCGTGATATCAACTTATGATGATGTTTAGAGAATGGAAAGGGTGTGTACCTGTTCAGGGTTTTATGAATGTTCTCTGTTCAACGTATCACACTTTTTCGCACAAAAAATCCAGCACAAATCAGGAGAACAGATAGTGTGAGTATTTAAACAGTAATTGCCAACTCGATACGAGAAGATATCAAACAAGACCTGGATGTTGTGAAATGGTAGAATCAAGAATAAACAACAAAATCCAATTTCTTGACCGCAGGTATAATAATTTGCTTAAACACCGGGGTATCAGGAAAGTAATTCAAGATGAAGATCAAAGAGAACTGGAACCCTTGGTAGTCAGACATGATGATTTTCTTCATGGCATACCTACAGGATCTACAGGAACTATGGATGAACTAATGCGTATATTGATTATGCTGAGGCATGATGCTCCTGGAGCAATGGAACGATTAAACGCACTTTCAGCTATTATTGGTGATGATGATGAAGAAGACTTTGGATTTTTCGAAGAAGATCACATTGAAATTGGTCCATTAACAGGAAATTACACCTCAGATGCAGATCTATTCTATGAAAGAGAAAGAGTACACAGAACAACTGAAGATCGTGAAGTGCCAAGTGATACCCTTATAGACGACAGTAATTTTAGATATGAATATTCTCAAGATGATACTGGTGATTCAGATTCCTATATATCAGAATTTGAAAGTTCACACTCTTCCGACGATGATAGATTTCCTATAGAAAGTGAACAAGGATTCCGTTCCTGGAATCAAAATTTTCAAGATCGTAGGGTCTATTCTCATCAAGTTAGTGGTTACAGGAAATTAGGTGATTCACCAAATATTCCAATTGAGCTCGACCTTCCATGGAAGCTTTTGAATTTGACCGGTTTCCAAGGTTATCCATTTTATACTGAAAATATGACTCTCCCTCCTGCTTTCCCAGACTCTCTCGATTTGAAATATATGACAATGAGAAATTTGCATCTAGAGGGAATAAGAAGCTACAAGAACAACATTTCCACTATTATTTCTTTTGAAGGTAATGAGCTTTGGGTAGTTGCTTCCAGTTCAGAATTGAAATTTTTTGAATTTGATGAAGTAACACAATTGCCAACGAAAGAAGTGTTTGGTTTTGATACCAAACCCACAATTACAACGACATCTGATCGTTTAGCATCTACATGGCCACAATACCCTCACACAATTAACCTTCTCAAAACACACGATAAATTTATGGGAAAACAATCCTTATCTGTTTGTACTGACAATGGTAATCTATACATATGGTTCAGTGAAACAATTTTTGGATACTTGGACCATCACCTTTCTAAAAAGAAAAAGTTCCAAGAAGAAGGATCGCGGTATGAAAGTAGTAGTCGTTATGTTCAAATTAATATTAAGGCGGATTTCACTATCAAGCTAGAGTCATCAGTATGGGGTGTAGATACTTTGTGCTACAAGGATAATGATGGTCTCTGTCATAATTTGGTTGTCACGTCTGATAATACTCAAAGTGCTGGGCTCTTTTACTATCATGTCGGAGATCAACAATTCTATCACATAATGACACACCAGTTGCTTCATAATATTCCAGAAGTTTCCATTCTTTCTCAGCAAATTGAAGAGAATGGTACTCATGTTATCAAAGTTGCCTGTGCATCAATATCAGGCGAATTAATCATTTTCAAGTTTAGTTTCAAGTTGAAAGAGGGTCCTCTCAATGAAACTCAAAGCGTAGTCTTCGCCTCCCTGAGACCCTATTATGTGGATCACCATAGCGCAACGTTCAATGAAGAAGAGCAGCTCCGTTTCATTCTAGCACAAAAATATAGATTCAATCGTCTTGAATTTTCTAATGAAAAACCTGAAGTTATTCATAGGACTCTTTTAAGTGACGATTGCTGGACAGTTAAACCATTGAAAGCCCAGTATTTCAAACCTGTTGCTTCCATATCTGCTGTTTTTGGTTGGGAATTTGAACAGAAAAGTATTCAGAATGTGCAAGATGATTCAAAAATTCTTGGGTTATGTTTTGATCCGGTAGTAACTGGCCATTTAGGAATAATGGCTGGTTATCAATTTTTTGAAAGTAATACTTTTAAATTCAATAAGGATAACAATAATGACAGTGCAAGATTAACAAAAATTGATGATGAATACAGAAAATTGAACAAGGCACTTTGGAATATATATCAGAGAACAGATGAGGGTCACACATCTAGAAATAATAGAACTTATTATTTAGATGATAGGTTGTCCCAAGATTCTCATACTTTACTTGCTGTATCGCTTAGGGACAGAGTTGGATTATTTCGGGCTGATACACTATATTGCAATAGTGCTACGAAGCGCTTATTTGATTTCGAAATTCCTCACAACGAAGATACTATAGCATCTGATCGAATCTCCATAACTACACTCATTCCTGAACTTAGCTGTTTTATTGCCATAACTCAACTAGGTATAGTTTCCGTAATGCGTTTGTGTACCTATAGAGGTATATTTGGAATGCGTCAGGAACACATTTTTCCAAATGCACCAAAGCTAGCTCTTGGATCAAATGGATACAGAACAATAGCAGGACTATCTGTTCGTAATAGGTCTCCTTCGGATGATGTTGCTAGATTTTCCCTCTACATAATTTATACTGATGGCCTTGTGATGGGATTCGAACTATCAAATAAACAAGAACATTTATCAGTTGTTCCCTTATCATTTTAAATTGATAGATACACTGGTACATACATCAAACTAACTGGTAACTCAATTGTAATTATTAGCAGATTCTATTTGGCTCATTTTTGTAAGGCACTGTGATTGATCTTGCAATTTACAGTTGTTGCAGCAAGATGGTTCTAACCTTAAGTGCTGATGAGTTAGCTCGCACGCTTCCTTATAAGGAAGTCTACAACCGCGTTTTGTGTAACCTTAGTCAGTTAATAACAAAACAAGGACCAGGTCCAACTTATCTTCAACTATAGACCAGGGTATTATAAAGGACCAATCATAACAAGAGAGATTCTAACAAGCGTGGATGGACTTATTAAAATTAGGAAGTCAGTCACGTAAAACTGGGCTCCGGCCTAGAGAGAACCTCACGAAGGATAGATATAATATGGAAGATATCGACGAGTTCTTCTCAGATGATGATAAAACAATATCAACCAAAGGTCGACGTGCAGATGATTTTGATAGAGATAGAAAAGGGAGTCCACATATACTGAGCTCTATCCCTAGTGCTTCGGGTCTGCGTAGAAGTGGAGGATATACACAAACGGTAACTCCTAAAGATAATATAGACAATGTGGCAAGAATGATTAACTTCACGGATGCTGAAGCAGCTTCATTCAATCTTTCACCGATACTGTTATCATCAAAATACTCAGTCAAAAAGAAAAATAAGAAGTCCCCATTAAGATCCCCCTTACCCGAAAGAAGTGATAATAGAGAAAAGGAAGAAGAGCAAAACGATTATAGTTTGAATAATGATTTAGGTGTTTTTGACCAGCCTGATGATTTTGTTGACGATATACAACCTGAAATCAATGATGATTTCAATATTGGAGAATATAATGAAACTAAAGGAGACTTATCTCCTATAAGCCATTCCCCAATCACAAAATCAAACCAGACAGCTATCAGGAAGCAGAATAATAATACAGTACGAGGCGCTACTTCTGCATTAACTAGGAGTATGGCTTTAGGCTCGGGCTCTTCAAAAAGAAAAAAGCCTGCCGTTGTATACGAATCTGAAGATGAAGATGACACCTCAAATGATTACATAGAGGATAACAATGAATTACCTTCCCCACCTCCAACCACAAAAAAAACAAAAACAAAAAGAAGGACCACAAATGAGCCTAAAGAAATTATAACACATGCATCACCACTTCCTTCGCCACCTCCTGATGGGCTAAGAAGGTCAAGGAGAACTAGAATTGCTCCATTAGCATTCTGGAGGGGAGAAAGAATTGTTTATACAAGAGCATTTGATTCACAACAGGATCCAGATACCACATTGGCAAGTGATATCAAAAAAGTGCCACTCCAAGAGATAAAAGAAGTTGTTCATATCCCTGAAACTTCAACGATAGTCCAAAATTCAAGGAAAAAACCTAAAAAACAGCAAAGGAAAAAGGATGACAAGCAAGAGATCTATGATTATGAATCAGATCCAGAAATATCAGGCTCTGAATGGTTCAAGCAAAAGGTATTAAACCTAGAAGTGGTTGAAAACGATAAAAAAATCAATAAATTAGTTGCAGTGGCACCTGATGGGGGTGACTTTGAAATACCTAGGGACGTTAACCCCGGGATGGATAATTTCAAAATAGCTCCATTATTTGACCAGGAGCAGGACTTCAATGCCACAGGTCTTATAGAATTTCCTTTTGAAGGAGCAAAGCTGCTAAGAGATTCGGGGGATATCATCTATAACTTTCATGTGGTTAAGGGTTTAATTGAAGTTACCTTAAACAGCGATACGTTTGTTGTTACAAGGGGTTCTTCTTTTCAAATTCCAAGTAAGAACACTTATGGGTTTAAAAATATTGGTAACGGCTCAGCGAGGTTATACTTCGTTCAAAGTAGAGTACCATCTAATGAGCTGGATGATGATGACTGGTAGCTAACATTTTGCATTATATTGTACTATAGTAACTATATGGATGAAACATATAGTATTAATAAATTTATTTTTTTTGATACATTTCATTAAAATTTATGTAAAGATGAATATTATACAAGAATCACTAAAATGAATAAGGCCAATAACGGGACTGATTCTAATCCCAATGCAATAGGAATAGTTTTTTTTAATGTTTTTCAAAGCAAGAAGGGATAACTTATTCCTTAAATTCGGTAATTTCGGAATCTTCGTTGTTATAGTAAGCAACTACTTTGACCTTAAATTCAGATGCAGCGACACCAAATTGCTTTAAAATCAAGGCTTGTCTGACATCTAAGTTGTCACCCTTTTTACAAACCACATATGGTTCACTAAGAACAATCTTACCAGCTTTAATCTTAGTTGGGATCTTATACTTGTTTCTCAAAGTTTCTTCTAAAGAATGAGACATTGGAACATCTTCTTCAATGGCAATTTGACCACCCCTGGAGTAGACGATACCTTCTGGGATGGTAAAATCTATTGGAGACTTGGATTTGGCTCTAGAATAATCTTGTTTACTGTAGGCGGAAAAGTATGCTTGAACAGTTTCTGGTAATTCATTAGTGAATAATAATCCAGGAAGACCAGTACAGGTCTTAGATAATTTATGCAAATTATCCTTGAATTCTTCTTCTGGAGTATCACCTAATGCCTTTTCTAAAACTCTTCTTTTACCTAAGATCAACTTTGAGCCGGTCCAGTCTGATCTAATATCTTGTAAAACAGGAGTACGAACGTCATCGAGCTGTAAAACCCAAACATATTGGAACTCATCTAAAGCAGATCTAACATCGTCGAAGATACGAGTCTTGTTTTCCTTTCCTTTCTTATCGGTTTGAGCTAAAGTCAAAAGCTTGGAACGTCTGGATCTTGGCATTTTGATTTCAGTCTTTGAAGTAGTCTTTAGATTGAATCTTAGACTTGAATTTTTCACTGTTGCAGCTCATCTTGGAAAAAAAAACACTATGTGCAGGCTGTTCATTTGCTCATATTACGTAACATATTATGTTTTGGAATATGATTCTGGAAAATTGAAAGCCAGTAAGTTGTCGCCAGAGCACCAGCTATTTTTAACGGTTCTTTTTTTTGAAATGATTTTTGATACTTAAGCTCGTAATCAGGTTGCAATAAGTTTAGAAAAATGAGCAATTTCCATTGTAAGGTAATTCTATAGGTTTATGTCATTAGTATCCTGTAAAACCTCTAACTTTGGTGGCTTAACTCGATCACCAATTTCTGGAAGAAATCTCAACTTTTCATAAATGTTAAGAAGTACCATAAGTATTTCACACTGTGTAGAGCAATCAACACCATTATCACTCAATAAAACTTCAACTAATATCTGATAAATTTCAACAACTTTAAGTGACAATAAATTTTCATCATATTCTGCATTTGGTAGCATGATTTTATCTATATTTCGTCCAAGAAAATTGGAAATCACTAGAGCAAAAGATTTGCTTTTGTTAAAGGTGGGTTGGTTCATGAGTTCATGAATCACTATCTTCTTATTACCTACGATGTAGTACTTTAAGCAATCCAAAGCAACGAGGACCTTTAAATTTTCTCTTTTCTGAATTAGTTCGCTGACAATAACGAAATATGTTTTACTTAACATTGACAGGTTCAATGCACAAATTACCAAACGTAAAAATTTTGCAACCATGGTAGTTTGTACCAGATTTTTCTGAATCATAGAAAAAATGACTTCTATGAATCCTTTATACTGATGAACACTGATGCTTCCATTTTTTGAAAACATCAAAAAATTACTCAATAACATTAAGGTAAGGGTCGACAAAGAATTATTCGAATTTTGTAGGAAACTCACAAAATTATTAAAATTCCTTTCAATTTCAATAAAATAATAATCGAATAAAGCATTTACCAGTGAATTTTTCTTCATTTCCAAATTAACAATAAAAATAAGTTTGCATAAGGTTTTTTTCTTCTCTTTAAGTTCTACTTGCTGTTTGAACAATGTTTTGACTTCATCTTCTATCTCCAGTTGATGAATGACACGTTTAATATTCATACAATCCGCAATTCTTCTGTGCTTCTGGCTAGTATAAGGATTTTCTAAAAATGAATAATATGATTTAGGCTTTTCCAGCCGCTTCAAAACTCTGGAAAATTCGGGGTCTAGTTCGATTTCCGGTGTTTCAATTAAGTGGTAGTATAAAAAATCATCATCACTTTGAACAAGTTCAGGTATTTTAATAATAAAAAGCAACTCGCTCAAAGAGTCAGAGAAAGATTCATTCAGATTGGATAATGTATCTGGTCTTGGTGGATAATTTCTGTGTAATTCCTTTACTTGTTCCCCTTTCATATCCCGACACAGTGTATCAGTATAGTCTAGTTTCAGCTCACTACCGCCACTAAATGTGGTGACATTAAACTTTTTCTTCCTATCTTCTGAATTCTCAACCCGAATCAGCATCCTTGATTCTTGATTTTCATAACCAACGATTGATGCACTGAAGCTGTCTAATAAAACTGGTTCAATAATTTCTAATTCTTTCCTTTTATCTTCTATACTTTTCTCAAATTCAGTTAGAGTCAACTCTAATAGTGGGGTACCGGACTTGGACAATTTCTCGTCTTCTGAAGATTCTAAACCTTCATTTCTCATATCAGTTTCATCCTCTAATAGCAAATCTGTTCTGATGTTTGAACCTTCTAAGTGTTGAATGTCATTACCGATATGAATGGTTTTTTTGGAACAATCATCATTCTTCCCAAGAGACAACACGCCATACACCTTCTTAAAAAAATGAGCCAATAATAGTAGATAAAAGCATGTAAAACTTAAGTCTAAGAAACTTGAATTGAAAACAAAAGTTTGTACAGACAGAGTGAATGACTGGTAATAATTGTTCAACAGCCAGTCAGTTGTTTCTGAAACACATACAAACGCAGATAAAAGGTTGTGGTCTTCAGTACAATTAATTTTTGAGAGTTCTTCCGTAAGAATTGAATCATTGGAAATTGAATACAATTCTTCTGTTTTATGTGATTCAATCTCACTTATATCCGGGAGTTCATTAACCGCTTTGATGAAAGGTTGTTTTTGCAGTCCAATTAAACTGGTATCCTGGAATGGTTTACCCATCATAAAATCACAAAATAAATAGTACCAAGACACCATTGAGTGAAACAACAAAAGCCACCACAACATCTTTTTAGATTATAATTATTTAAGTTGTTTAGTATTTTTTTTTTGATAAAAGTTGGCAGCCAAACACAATGATTGAACCCTACAAAAAAATATGTATATTGTATATTTTTAATATGTAAAGTACATTAGCTACAAAGTAACAATTGAGAACTGTATACTATTAGTTGTAATTTCAAGTAAGGGGTATATGATTATGTTGACTTGATACACCTTCCCCACTTTTCACGTTTAATATAAAGAACCTGAAATGGGCATTCTCTCCACCTATTCTAGTTCATGATTAGGAGAAAGCCAAGCTTGAATGCAATTATTGTGTGATGATGCTGAAGAAAATCAATGTCATTCGTATATCTACCAGTCACCTGGAACAAGTGGACCTCTAGGAACAGGGATATTTCTTTGGTATTTGGTACCACCTGGTCTGCATGGGGTGATATATGGATCAGGATGCTTCCATTCGGCTAATCTTTCTTCAGCCTGTCTTATGACTTGTTCTAATTCACCGGGGTTACTGATGGATTTGTTAGCTTCGAATTGTGCTCTAATCTTGATGGTCTCGTTACGGTATGCCTCGAATTTCAAAGAACTGTCAAATGCAGTTCTTAAAGCTTGTCTGAATAAAGAGGCAACCCTCTTACTGTTGGCTTCAGTGAATGGTAGGATAGAACTGGACATCTTGAACTTCTTGTGGATACTTTGGTTAAGCTCGCTACACCAATGTTTGAAAAGTTTTATAAATCTCACTCATTTTATTGGCCGCACTACATACAGGAATACAATAAACTTCAATTTACTCATATAGTTACAAATCATCAATTCTAAAAATTTCAGTTAAAATAATGCTAACAATGTCCTATAGTACTAATAGAACACATATATGAAACCGAAAACTATCAGCATCATTTCTTCGTAAGATTTTAATGATTGTCACGTGATTTAATTTGTTGTTCCACAGCCATCAAACTACCAACAAATGACAAAACTAATCTACTTCTGACTTCATTGATATCTTCAGGGACTAACCAAATCAAAGCACCGATCTTTCTTGCAATAGAAATAGCCAACTTAGCATTTGCATACTTTTCTTCTTCGGAGGTTCCTTGATAAACCAAATCGTAGTCAACATATCCTGGCTTTAATCCGTTCAAGACATCTAAAAGGAAAACACCTGTTGATATGGATTGATCCTTGAATGATCTAATTGTAGAGCCCTTGCCACCTTTTGTAACTTGTGAATTGGCCCATTTCAATATGTCTCCATCAGATAAATTGCTATTGTTACCTAACCTTGACAAAGTACTTGTAATATTACGTCTCATCAATTGCCATACCAAACCCAAAGTCAACAATTTGTTACCATCCACAATATCTGAGCCCTCAATACCCACAAGTGAGAACTTGTTTGCCTTACCTATTTCAACAGAGTAATTAGTATTTTCTAAAGCCTTGAAACGTGATAAGTCACCATGTTCTGGTTTCTTATTGACATGTTTGAAGGAAACAGACCCAGGCATTACTTTTTCAAAGGCTTGTAATAAAACCAAACCATCTTTTAAATCTTCAAACAAAGAAACAATTGGAGGATCTACGTCTAAGGAGTTCAACCATAATGTAAACACTCTAGCTTCTCTTTCACCCTCGGCATCAAATTCCTCGATTTCAATATGTTCATGTTCCTCAATTGGATCTAAACCTGGATAGGTATTAAATAGGTTGGCAACAAAAGCCAAGTTCAACTTAGGGTTACCAGATACAAGTGAAGAAGGGGTTAAATACTTTCTGACACCAATTTTTTCAGCGTTATCCAAAACTTGTTCAGCACGCTTGTTTACATCACTAGTCTTCAATGGAGATAAGTCACAATATTCTGGTTGCAATTCATGTAATAAAACAGTGTAATTCTCACCATCACTGATATCCTTTGAAAAGTTAGTGACTCTTCTTTGAGAACCTGCATTCTTCAAATGGTAGTTGAACCATCTCAATAAGATTTGTTCTGGTGGCAATCTTAAAAATTGTTCAAGAGTCTCATCATCTTCCAATAAACGGTACAATTCAGGATGGTATTTAATATCAACTTTAGATAACAAACCTCTTCTAATAATTTGCCAAATCAAACCTAAAATTAAATGTTCTTTCCCATCAATAATATCTTCAGAGTGTACGTTAACAACGACACATCCAATAGCTTTGGCGGAATTGATAACAATATTAGCGTTTTCAGACATTTGGAAATTATTCAATGCTTTATTGTTCTTCGGCATGTTCAAAACTCTGGTATCGATGGTGTCTGGGACAGAATCATTGATCAACTTGGATAAGACCAAACCGTCACGAGTTTCATCAAAAATCTGGAAAGTCTCAGTATCAAATGGTAATCGATTACCAATATCTGGATCACCAGAAAGAACAGAATTAATATGTCTAGTGAATTCTGTTCTTTCTTCATCATTGATGGTGTGAGTAGTTCCTGAAGTTTTACCAGACAAGAAAGTCTTATGGGCAGCATTTTGGGTAGGAATTGGAGGAGGTGGACGTTTATTGAGTGGACGACCTGTAGTATCCGATTTCGATTGAGTAACTGGACCATCGGCTTCCTTCAATTTGGCAATCAAATCGACGAAGTCATCAACTTCAACATGACCAGAAGCATCGAGATCCACGAGCTTCAATGCTTCTCTGGTTTGATCATAAGAGTATTTTCCCTTCAGAGAGACTGATGAAATGACGTCTTTCTTTTCAACCCATCCATTATCTGAGATATCAATGGTTCGGAAGTCTTCGATAATGTTGAAGATTTCAGATTGGTCCAACGCAGGATATTTCTTTTGTAGTTTTAAAATATTCATTTTTATAGTTCAATTGATTTAAACAAGTCGCTTAATTGAGTGCTTTGAATGTATTGTTCTTTGATTCGATCAAATGATCAAGTCAGTAAACTACTCACTTCCAAACTTTATTTATCACTTGCCATTCTATAAAGGGGCTCACCGCACCTTCAAAAAAAACGTGACTTCCTACCAGCTCCGCCATTTGGGTCATTATAATTAAGAAAAATATGTGCAGCCAGAACTATTCCAATTGGTACGTCCTACTAAGTACTTTCCCATATTATCTTTACAGAATATTCAAAGGTTATTGCTTTATAATCAGAGATTCTTAACGTATACGATTTCTTTACCCACGTTCAGATGACTTTGTGTTGGTATTTTTAAATTGCAAGAAGTGAACAAGACAAATTCAGACAATTGGAGGAATTGTAGGTAGGTAGATGATACTTTGTGTTTAAAAATTCTATGTAGACTTCTATCACACAGGATATATTAAGTTGATTGCATTTGAATACTCCAGTTTTTATGTGCAGTACAAATAGATATCCACAACATAATCAAAAGGGCCACACTACACTGAGTCAGAACTTGGAATGGATACCAATGGGAAAGATACTGACTTGGAGTCGAACATGAATTCGTTAGACATTGATGGGTCAATTTCAGCTAATGACAAGATCAGCGATGATTCTTCTATAGTTGCTGACGATGTTCCATCATTTGAAGTCGAGCAAGTTCAATTACAATTTGGACTAAACAAAGGTTTAAAGAAGCTAGAAGTCCAAAACAATATGATGTTCCTAGTTTTAGAAAGTCTTATCTACAAAATTGATTTAAGAAATCCTTCCCAGGTAAAGCGGTTTCAGCTTCCAGGCACCCAATCAAAATTGACGAACTGCTGGCTCCATCCTAATGGTGACCATTTCTTCATACAGATAAATCAGAACTCATATTATTATTTGCATGACTCCTATAATTCATTCAAGATCCTTCCAAAATTTAAAAATCTAGATATTAGACACTTTGCATTTGCTGGGCATAATAGCGATGAATCTACAGGTGATTTTTTGTTTGGTTTGAATGATGGCTCAGTGTATATTGCATTAATTAAACACCATGATCCATTGACTCAAGAGAATAAAAGAGATGATAAATATATCAAATTTGTATTCAAACCTTCGACAGATGTCGTGCTTCAAGGACTTACATTTACTCAAAACTATACTCAGATTAATCTCTTTACAGACAAACAAATGCTTTCATGGGATTCATTTGATGCTACCTATACGGAGCTACAAAAAGTTTTTAAATCAACGTCACCTAAAGTTGTCGATCTATTTGACTTCAATAATCCAATATTTGCATCAAACTACAACCAATTTATCTATATTTCCAGCTCGAATAACAAGATTTACTCTAACGATGAAGAAATAAAATTATCAAGATCAGAAAAATTAAACATAGATGATTCTATATTATCTTTTAAATCACAGCTCATATTTTCACCCCATCATTTGATAGCATTAGACAAAACACATCAGAATTTATTGATCTTTAATAAGTTGGCCTTATCTTCACCTCCCATAGAATTGAATCTCATGGATAATATAGGTGAAAGTCACAATGTATCAAATATTACATTTGACTTTAAATCACAAACCTACTGGTTACATACCAAAAATTCTATATACGAATTAATAATTCGAAATGAATCCATTTCTGTATGGTACAACTATTTCAGATTGGGTAAATATGAAGAAGCATTGAAGTACCTTGAAGGTGTTAAGGACAGCAATAAAAATTTTTATAAAAAAGATATCGTGTTGATTAAACAAGGATATCATTATCTTCAAGAAGGCGAGTTTGGAATAGACCATATCATTCCCTATGGTGACAGTGATGATTCAACTTTCAGTCGGTCTTTGTCGCCCAATGAACTTATTCAATTGCAGGTAAAAGGTATTAAAATTTTAGGAAGACTGACTGAACCATTTGAAAAAATTTGCTTGATGCTTTTAAATGTTCATCAAGATAGCAAAGGTTATTATAATTCTGCAAATAATACTCCTGGTATATCGAATGATTTATCAGAAGTTTTGAGTGTCATATCACAAAAATTGTTAATCGAATATTTGCTTACTAAATATGAACTTGCCAGAACTCATGAAAGAAACAAAATCAGGATCACTATTTTGTCTAGCTGGATAGTTGAATTATTACTAAGGATAATCTACAAGCTTGAAGATGATGTTAAGAATGTCACCTTACAACATAGCACCCAGCAATTAAACTTTATGAATTTCAAAAAAAATTTATTGAACGATTTGGAGTTACAATTCAAGGAATTTTTGCAATCAAACTTCAAACAGCTTGACCGGCTTACCATATACCAGATAATCAATGAATTGAACTATCCTTCCAAGCTTCTTTATTACTCAGAACTAATTCAAGATTATGAGTATATTCTAAAATTCTATATTGATTCTATGGACTGGAAACAAGCATTAAAAGCATTGGTTAAGATTTACTATTCCCCAGTGAAAAACTCAAAAGAAGTGATTTATAAATATGCAACTATTTTATTGATTAGTTCCCCAAAATTAACAACTGAAACTTGGTTAAAATTCACCAGTGAGATTAACTATGAGAAGTTTTTGCCAGCAATATTGACTTACAATAAGAATAATGACCAAGTCACCTTACAAGAAAACTATAGTATACACTTTTTACTGAAACTAATTTATGAAAAAGGAGTCAGGAGTAAACAAATCAATAACTATTATCTTTCATTATTGATCACCTATCCGGGGATCAGTGCTCATTCAACTAAGCAAGTCATAAAATTTATCAATCATATGAAACTTGAAACTTCATCAAAATCATCTAGGAAATCGCAACCTTATGATGCACATTTTATCTTGAGATTGTGCTTAACACATCAACAATACCACCCTGCTATTTTAATTTTATTGAATGACATGTACTTGTTTGAACAAGCACTAAAGTTGGCTTTAGATAATGAACTTAGTGATCTAGGAGAATTTATTCTTAGAAAATATGATGAATTTATTCTTAACGATGGTGAGATAAAGACCTCAGAAATGACATCCATGTCAGATAGTGAAGCTTTAGCATTTACTCTTGATGGAAATGACTATGATCGTGAAAAGGACATTAGTCAGGTGGGCAAAATAAATTTGGAGGAAGAACATTATGCATCTAGAAAACAACTTTGGATCATGTACTCAAAGTACTTAATTGACAGAGTGAGTAATGGCAAATATGTAAGATTTTTAGATGTTGATGAGCCTTATCACCAAAATAAGGAAATACAAGAAGAAAATTTGGAGAAAGAAACTGTTAAGAGTATAACTCAGGGCCTAGCCGATTCCATTGTGGGTACTAAAAATGATGACGCCTTGAAGGAATTGAACCTGGAAAAATTCAATGAGGTATTGAAGTATATTTTGAATCTTTCCAGTTCTTCTAATAATCTTCGTGTTCTTGGATTGAATGACTTATTACCTTTATTTCCAGAATCTATTATGATCAGTAATTTTAAGGAAGAAATTGTCAAATCACTCAATCAATATAACAACAAGATCAACCGGCTCTCCCTTGAGATGCAAGAATCGCTTGATATTTCTTCAAGCTTGAAGCAAAAAATCAAAGATTCAAATAAAGACTCATTCAGATCCAAGATTTACTCTATAATTCAGCCTGGAGAACCTTGCAAACTTTGCAACAATTTATTGATTAGGAAAAACTTTATGTATTTTCCTAGCTGCCATCATGGATACCACAAAGATTGCTTGATTAGACATTACCTTAAACTGAAAGGAAACTATAGATTCAAAAAGATTTTCCTAAATTTCAAAAAGGATCCATCAGCTGTTAATAAAAGAGAATTAGATGAAAACCTAAAAAAAGAATGTGCTCTATGTAATGACAACAATATTGAATTGATAGATCACGGAATTGTTGACATTGAGACTACTCCAGAAGAACTCGTTGCATGGCAGATATGATTATATATGACTACATAATTTGTTAAGGTCAAAAGTTAGGTTATGTTTTATCCAACCTGTAGAATATTCTATTGAAGGATATTCCTGCACACTTGTACATCTCATTTTTACCTCAGAAGATACTGGATAGTACTTTATCCAATGTGCAGTTCTTTCGATGGCGTTGTTTTTGTGTAATGTCTCGCATCCTCATCTCCAGAAAGTTTTTAAGTCCAGTTTTCTGTAACTTCCTATAGTCAAACGAGTAGTTAAAGTATGGGTAAAACACAGAAGAAGAATAGTAAGGGTCGTTTAGATAGGTACTATTACTTGGCCAAGGAAAAGGGTTATCGTGCCCGTTCCTCCTTCAAGATTATTCAAATTAATGAGAAATATGGTCATTTCTTAGAGAAGTCTAAGGTGGTTATTGATTTGTGTGCTGCTCCAGGTTCTTGGTGTCAAGTTGCATCTAATTTATGTCCTGTTAATTCTTTAATTATTGGTGTGGATATTGTGCCTATTAAGCCTTTACCACACTGTATCACTTTCCAATCAGATATTACTACTGAAGATTGTCGTTCTAAATTAAGAGGGCATATGAAAACTTGGAAGGCTGATACCGTCATGCATGATGGTGCTCCAAATGTTGGTTTAGGATGGGTCCAAGATGCATTCACTCAATCTCAGTTGACATTACAGGCTTTAAAGTTAGCTGTGGAAAATTTAAATGCTGGAGGTACATTTGTCACCAAGATTTTCAGATCAAGAGATTATAATAACTTAATGTGGGTGTTTCAACAACTTTTTGAAAAGGTAGAAGCAACCAAGCCACCTGCTTCTCGTAATGTATCCGCCGAAATTTTCGTGGTGTGTAAAGGATTCAAGGCACCAAAAAAGTTAGATCCAAGATTGCTAGACCCAAAAGAAGTTTTCGAAGAATTAGCCACCTCAACAAGTAACATGGAAGCCAAAATTTTTAATCCAGAGAAAAAGACTAGACATAGAAGTGGTTATGAAGAAGGTGATAATTTATTATACCATACCATGCCATTAATTGAATTCGTTAAGAATGAGGACCCAATAAATACTTTGGGTGGATTAAACAAATTGGAAGAACCAGACAAGGATGATCATGAATGGAAGATATTGAGAAAGTTAAAGAGTTGTACTCCTGAACTCTTAGAGTGTATCAAAGATTTAAAGGTTTTGGGTAGAAAAGAATTCAAATTAATTTTGAAATTCAGAAAGCAGGCTCGTGATTTGCTTGGATTAGATGAAAGAGATGATAAAGAAAATATGATTGAAATCGAGCCATTAACTGAAGACCAACAGATTGAAAAAGAGTTGCAAGAATTACAAGACAAACAAAAACAAAAAGCCAAGAGAGCCAAGAAGACCGCAAATGAGCTCAAACAAAAAGAAATAGTAAGAAACCAAATGAACATGTTGACTGATATGAATATTGGTATCGATGCTGCTCAGATTGGTGCTGAATCCTTGTTCAATTTAAAGACTGCTGAAAAGACTGGAGAGTTGGACAAATTAGCAAAGGGTAAGAAGAAGATGATCTTCACAGATGAGCTGTTGGCAAAGGATACCGAAATTCATATTGATGAGGATGTCAATGTTGATTCTGCTGACGAATTAGATGATTTAGAAGCACAATTGGATGACATGTACAGTCAATACCAACAAAGAAAATCTGAACGTGACGCCAACTACAGAGCCAAACAAAGCAGAGGTGATGTGGATGATGAAGCTTGGGACGGAATAAGATCAGATGAGGAAGGTGAGAACTCTGAAAAAGACTATGAAATGGAAAACGATAGCGACCTGGATTCAGATGATGACGAGCATATCAGACTAATTGCTGAAAAGAAGTCAAATGGTTTATCAAAGAATGCAAAAGTTTTTTTTGCATCTGATTCTATTTTTGGAGAATTGGGAGATGATTCCTTGTTAGAAGACATTCAAAGAAACCAAGATAGCAAGGCTACTAAAAATCAAAACATCCCAACACCTCCTCAAGAAGCTGCCCTTGATGATGATAGCAGTGATGAGGAAATGTCAGATGATGAAAGTGATTTTGAAATTGTTCCAACCGAAAAAGAACAAGAAATAGAGTCAGATTCAGATTCAGATGTTGACCAGATATCACGTCAATTCTCAAAGGCTAAGACCCAACAAGAAAAGGTCGATCTTGCAACAGTGGAAGCCATGACTTTAGCTCATCAAGTTGCATTGGGTCAAAAAAACAAGTATGACTTGATTGATGAAGGTATTAACCGTTACTCGTTCAGAGATAAAGAGGATTTACCAAACTGGTTTATTCACGATGAAAAGAGACATTCTAAGATTGTCAAACCTATCACCAAAGAGGCTGCCTTGGCTATTAAGGAGAAAGAAAAGCAGTTGAATGCTAGACCAATCAAAAAGGTCTTAGAAGCCCAAGGACGTAAGAAGATGAGAGCATTAAGACGTTTAGAAAAATTAAAGAAGAAGTCAGATTTGATCAATGAAGATAGCGGTAAGTCTGAAAGAGATAAAGCAGAAGAAATTCAAAAATTGATGAAGAAGATGACTAAGAAACAAAAGACCAAACCTAAGGTTACTTTAGTGGTTGCATCTGGATCCAATAGGGGATTGAGTGGGAGACCAAAGGGTGTTAAAGGTAAGTATAAGATGGTTGATGGTGTAATGAAGAACGAACAAAGGGCATTAAAAAGAATTGCCAAAAAGCATAAGAAGTAAGCTTTCTGGGTTGTATAGAGATATCTTAGTTTTATTTACATATTTTAATATGCTAGAGTAATGTCGTCTAAAAACGGCATTTTGTCTTTTTTATGTAAAAATTAGAAAAAAAAATTAGTCCCATAGCACAGGATACATTAAATTCAATAGTATATAGATTTAATTTGAGAATATATTTAAATGTGCTACTTTCTGTTGTGATAAATCTAGCGTGAAATGAGTCGTATCAAGTTCTTTATGGGACCAAAGCACATATTGGTATATACCTAGGTTCATAATTGAGAAGAAAAACTAGTACTGAACAGGAAAAATTGAGTATAATTGTATATATTCATTAGCATACTCAGTTGGAACAATAAGTAACAATGACAATCACAAGGATACCATCATAAGGTAATCAAGTAACCTTTCACCTATCAAGAGTATGAACAACCTACAAAGTAAATTGGTAACTGTTAAAGGTGGATATAAGTTCTGTGGTACTTCTAGGATAGACTAGAGCTTAATCGTTCTATATATTAAAGAAACATATCTGATGAAAACTAATTGCCAGCCAGCACAGACTGTAGCAAAGCCTTCTTTATCTACGATAATTTTTTCTTGTATAATCTCTAACCCTGTAATGTTACCCTATTTCAAAATCTTTTTTTGAGTGGTGCTCCTCGTTTGCCTTTACACGAGTTTGTTGATAAATTTTTGTTACTCAAATACATGAACTAAGTTGTGATAACACATCTTGATCGTTGTTTTGGCTTAGCGATCGTCGAAGAAAGCTGCCTTAGTGGAATCTAATCTTGTGGAAGGTTAGGTCAAACTCTTTATAATTCAGGTCTCGAAATTATTCGTCCCTGAACGAGTTAGTCTACAACTTCCTCAGAACGGAACTCATTAGTGTAATACTTGACACCATAATCATTACATTTTAGCATTCGTTGAACTTTGGTAGCATACTCATCGAAAATATAGGTAGTGAATATCCTCCCTGTGGTAATCGACCTTCATCTTTAACTAAAACCATACTTTATTCAAGGTAACAAACAACATTTCATTTCATTTGTTCATTTAATTATACTTATTCATTTATTATCAAATTAAAATTATATTCATTCATTCATACTTAATTAATTGTTGCATTGATTGTCATGAGCTCTTTACCAACCCAATCTAATCATTTGTCAGTAACTCCTATATCAGGAAGTACCCACAGACACAGAAGGTCAGCTGCCATATCGGGTGACTTTGATGCGATGGGTTTGGGACTTTTCTCACCATCACCATCCTCGAAGTCGATGAGTAATATTACTTTCGGGAATTCTTCAAAGAACGCAGAACCTGATGTTCAAAGAAGCTACGATTTCAACAATTTTGAAGATTTTAGCAACAAGCCCTCGTCAAATGATTTTTCATTTCCTACAAATACTCCAGAATTACCAAAGCCCAACTCTCCAAGGTATTTTAATACACTTTCTCCTGCTAAGAAAACAGTTTTCCATAGCAGTAACAGTTTGAACTCTCCAATAAAACTTGGTCATAAGAGGTCTGCATCCCACAATCCCTCCTCAACATCTCATAACTCCAGCAAGAATCGCTTTTTCCTCACAGAGGATACGACCTTGAATAGCGAAAATGTACCTGAGGCAGTAATAGACTTGGATGAAATTCTTAATTCCAACTTGCATATTGGTGGAGGATACACATCAAACAATAACTCAAATGTTAGCTTACAGAATAATTATGGAAAGATGGATCTGACGCAGGCCGATACATACTCTGATGACGATTTCTTAGCATCACCTTTCATTAAACAGTCATCCTCACCTTTTGTTTCGTCCCCTTTGAATTCTTATTCGAATAATTCTACCATGATGAACCATTATAGTATAAACAACAATTCGAGCTTGTTATTCAACCAACCAATCCAAGAAAAAACTGGAGACATTGAAGAAGAGGACAGCGAAGAAATATTTCATGATGATAGGGAACAACCAGATGATTATATTGCATCTGATGGTGAAAACCACACAGATCTATTTACTACCATGCCCCCAAATCATACTTTGGGGTCTAGCGCATTATATTCAAATGTTTCAGCCAGCTCATCCTGCTCCAGTCTACGAAGCAGCGGTAATAAGATCCCTCCTCCTCATGTGATTGAGAAAACATTATCTAATTCATCAAAAGATTCCACAACTTCTAATCATACATTGAGTAATTCGAACACCCCTAGCATATCTGTGCTCAATAACTCAACTCCAACAGGGAAAAGATCAGGAGCCAAGGCAAATAGATACCAAATTTTTTACGATCAGTCTAACAGAATATCTAATGCGTTGAAAGTGTCCTCATCAGATAGCATCAATATTGTTCGGTCGAATAGTAGTGGAAATAACTTGACTAACAGCAACAATTCTGGAAAGGAAAGTAGATCCCTAGGTCATTCATCAAGCTTGCCAAGTTTAAAGACAAACTTCAAGAGAAATATTGCTCTACATAACCGTCAGAACAATTCGTCAAGATTTAGTGAAGTGAGAGTAATTTCACCAGACACCAGAAGAGTGTACTCTCCTCCTATTCCTCAGGACAAGCTAGTACCCTCTTCTTCTCCAGTGCATTCATCCAGAACATCAAATGCAAGCTCAGGATCAACTCTGAATGAACCTACTGTTCTGACAGGCAAGTCCTCAGTTTCAAACACTAAACTTCCTTCGATTCTAGCTACTAACACCTTGTCAAGCAATGTGTCAGCAAGCCCGATTAGTGTTACATCTGATCAATCCTCTACAGCTATTTCAAGTCATGAGACCATTCATTCCACTGATCACTCATCTCTAGCATCTCAAAATGAAATTATTAGTGGTAAATCATCTGCTACAAGAGAGATTTCTAAGAATAATGTTTTATCCACGGCAAATTCAATGCAACTGCTTATAATCAACAACAAGTCACACAATCTTGATGGTCAATCAAATGTCACACCGTCTATTGTCATAAGCTCTGGATATGATGTGACATCCTCCCCTTCAATTAGCTCAACTTTTAAACAAGGATATTTTTCGGATGATCAACTGGGTCAAAATACCGTCAATGATAGCCCTTTGATATCTCAAAGCGATTTGACTCCTTGCTCGAATGAACCGATCTCGAAGCAAGATACTATTCAATTATCACCCCTTTCTCAGAAAATTTCCCCTAATGCCGTTGTATCTTCTACCTCGTCAACATCATCATCTAGATCATCTAAAGTGTCATCTAAGAGGCAGTCACCAAGAAGACCAATGTCCTCGTCTGAAGAAAAGATTCTAAGAATGACTGAAATACCAGTATTCAAAAATAAATCAATGTCCCATTCACAGCCTAGAGAAAAACATTTCAACGAACCAAGCATTATCACACCAGAAAATCCTGCCCAAAAACAATTCGAAAATATTACTACTTCTGAGCCATCCACTTCTAGTAGTATAACCAGTGACTTTCATCACTTCTTGGAGAAAAATGATAATAAAGTTTTCGATAAACTGCATTTTTCAAGAAGCTTATCAAAGGTTCATAAAAGAGGCTCAATTGTCAATACTCCAGGAAGTGATACAGAAATGCCCCCACCTAGAAGAGGCTCGGTTTTTTCCATTGTTTCTCTGCCATTGACACTGTTAAGCAGTGATACAAATCAAGCCAGTTCTGTGTCACGAAGAAAACACTCAAAATCCAAATCATTTTCTCTTTCTATGCATGAGTTGACGCCAAAGTTCTCAAGGTCTTCTACATTAGGTGATGGTGAAGGAGTTAGAGATCCTCACAAACGGAAGACAAATAAAATATTGAATTGGTTTAAAAAGAAACAATAGCCTAATATCTTCATTTATTGTATGTAATAAATAATATAATTTGCAACAATCTGTTCCAATGTAATCACGGAATTATGTGCAAAACGCACATGATGGGGAAAGCAAGAAAAAATAGAGGATCAAATATCAAAAGTCACCTATAATAATGTTCTACAAATTGCCATTGGATTTTGAAGATAAACTAGACAAGCAATTCAGTGATGCTGTAAATAACAAGCACATTGAATTCAGTGGAGATTCTGCTTCAAGAACTAGGGAATCACAAACACTCAATAATACATCAGTTGAGTTTGAACTCACGTTGTTGGAATCATTGAGTCAACGACCAGAGAAAGGAACCAAAGAAACCAATCCTTTCGCAAAACCAGAACCTGAACTTACTATGTTCGAGGACTTTGGTCCAGATAAAGAGTTTAGGATTGTATTCAACAAATTTCCAGTTGTACCTAAACATTTCATGATAATCACCAAAGAATTCAAATCTCAAGATACTCCATTATCCTCTCAAGAATTGGCAGCAACATATTCCGTATTGCATCGCTTGAAAAAGTCTGGACGTGAATGGTTTGCTTTCTACAATAGTGGCCCAGAAAGTGGTGCATCACAACCTCATAAACATATACAATTTATGACTTTACCAGAAGACTTTTCACCTTATGCCAAAAAGATCGCTTTGGAATCTGTACCATTTATTCCTAATGCAAAGGAAGAACCTTTACAGAACGCAGACATGGGCTTTGCACATTTCGTGGCTAGGTTACCAGAAGACGCTGATGGTTTAGAAGAAGAAGATTTGACAATGTTCTTTGCATCCCTTCTTCAGAGAACATTGACAGTTCTTAGAGATCACGATGCTGAGCATATTTCATACAATTTCGTTCTCACTACCCAATATATGATGTTGGTACCTAGATCCAAGGGCAAGTATGAGAGCTTAGGTATCAATTCATGTGGTTTCATGGGATTGATGCTTTGCAAAAACCAAGAGTTATTAGAGTTAGTTAAAAAGACAGGACCTGAAAACATCTTAAAGGAATGTGGATTTCCAACCACTGCCGGACAACAAACAGATGAGTACCACTATTGATGTTGTTTATATATAGAATTCAAGTCTTCTCACAATTCCTGTAGTCACTTGTTTCCGGATTTGGTAGTCTACGCTCAGCCAATAGAACACGCACAATTTTTGATTTCGCACACATTTTTTCAAATTCTTGAATCCATATACAAGTTACGGACAACTATCATCAATCAACTAGATTAAAATGGCATCTATTACCTCTATTGTTAAAGCTGCTGACTTCATATTATCTAGACCGACATTGTCTAAGATCGTTTCCCCAATCGCTAAGTCTTTCGTCGCTTATGCCGGCTACAGAGAAATGGGTTTGAAGTAAGTATTCCAATAGACCATGAAATAGTTCAGATTTATCATAGGGCCTTTAGTGCCCCTAAGCTTTCAATTTATCAACGCTTGGGCTATTACTAACATTTAGATTCAACGATTTGCTCGCCGAAGAATCCCCAGAAATGCAAAAGGCTCTCTCCAGATTACCAGAAAATGAATCATACGCAAGAAACTACAGAATCATCACTTCTCATCAATTAGCCTTGTCCCACCAACTTTTACCTGCTAACAAGGCCGTTAAGCCAGAAGAAGACACCCACTACTTAATCCCATACATCTTAGAAGCCGAAAAGGAAGCATTTGAAAAGGCTGAATTAGACAACATTGAAGTTTAAGGTTGAATTAACAGATATATAGTGTCTAGTTGCTTTTAATATCTTATGGCTTGATACTAACGATTTGACAATAAATATTTATGAGATATCAATGTATGGAGAGGCTTCTATGGGTCTGTTCACTGTGAATAATATTTTTATAGTAATATACAATATTAGTTTATTAGCTCTATAAAGTGTTTCTATAATATGAAATTTCTTACATTCCAATTTTATATTTTCTCAATTGCTCTAAAGCAAGGAAAGTGACAATAGTATGAGGACCAAGTCTAATGAATGATGGTAACCAACCTCTGAACATAAAACCAACACCTTCATTTTTGACAGCATCAGATAAAATCGAGATAGCACCCCCTGAGGATCCTTTAGCATTCATTATTCTAGTCTTCACAACATCAGCTGGAGAACAGACAGTGGTGGCAACTAAACCTGCGATTAATGAGGCACTGAAATGAGTCGACTTCTTGGCAGGGTCCATATGAAGTGTTTCCACTAATAACGGTTTGGCAATATCGTAAGTGACAACTTGAGATGCTGTCATCAAAACACCACGAACCAAGTTCGGCGTCAACCCTCTGAACAATGCACTGAAACTTTCCTCCTTGACAATTCTGTACAACCCATCGAAAGCATTTCTGTAGTTTCTTCTTTGTTCCATAGGTAATGTAGAATCATTTTGCATTCTGATGTTTACAACATCTGAAGGATTTCCAACCATTCCTCCCAAACCACCAGCAATCATTGACATTGGAAGTAAAACTGAGGTAGATGGTTTGGCGATGTTAGTTTTTTCAATATAAGTGTCTTTCAAATATTCATATATACCAAATCTAGCAGTAGAATAAGTAGCTTGTCTTAACAAAGAAGCCGTTAATCCGGAATATATCTTGAAAAAACCTTCTTTGGTGATGATTTGGAAGACCATTGATCCCAAAGATTGTCCAGGGGTTTTGGCTGTTTGCAAACGGACTTTAGCCAAATCTAATGGATGAGTGAACAAACAAGCTATCATACTTGCAGCACCACCATACCAAAAACTGTAATGTTAGTATTTAACAAAACAAATTCCATCTTAACAGATCAAATCAATTCATGTTAATCACTTACGGGTAATTCACCTTCTTGACTGAGCCCTTCTCCACTGACATGGTAGATATTTTTTACTCTTCAAAACTCAAGGAACCAATTTTTATTTATATTGATTTTAGCGCATCGATCTTTCATACATTTTTTTCATCATTTTTACAGTTTGCATATTACAGATTTCGGAGAAATTCAATACTCTAGATAATAGATTGTAATAAACTTCATCACAGGCTTTAGCTAAGCTATTATCATACAACAATATCATATTCTTCAAAAAAATTGTACCTTCTTTAATACTTTTATTCAAATGCTATAATTCCGCTCAGCCTTGACTATTGTGTCAAATCCGATTTTTTTCCTTATCAGTGTTGCTCCCCTCTTCTTTCCGAAAATGAGGGGTACAATTCAACATTTAAAGAACCCCGGGGCCAACTCCTAATTTCACATCTTCCAATGGTTCCTCAGATACGGACAATGGTACAAAAGTTATAATTGGAGGCGGAATCATGATGCAAGCGATTCCAACATGTTTCAATTATTATCAATAGTACATCTTATCCTTCCTAATTTCAATTTTGATGTCCTTATGATTCAAAGATTGATGTATTCTGGGTTTTAGATGACACCTTATAACAGAAAATTTATGTGCAGTACATAGTTGGTTGCAAAATTTTGAGTACGCAAAAACTTTTTTAATCTACACAATGACTACATTTCACAGCATCTTATTCGATGACCCAGAAGACGAAAGCGCAATAGTCCTAGGCCAAGATAATATTGTTCAGACTATCGACCGTGTGTCTAATGTTAGGAAATTTAAAATCATTTTTCAGTTGTACATTGGATTTCTTCTTGGCCAGTATATTTGCGTGTATGTTTCTGTGCCATTTGACAATATAGAAAACAGACCAGTGATCTTAATTCTTTCGAACATATACACCCTTTTCATGGTATGAGATTTTATTTCAGCACACATCGAACATTCACTAACCATAGTATTCCATAAATACTTGTCTTCTACCTATCTGTTCTTCTTCTATCCCAACACTAAGTTCCTTTAGATGCCTAATTATTTCATCGATAACTGAACTGATAGGATTAACTATGCACCTAATATCTGTAACAATATGTCTAAATACAGATAATATGTATTCTTACCAATATGATCAACTGAACTTGTTAACAAAAACTAATGTCGCAAATTACATGCAAATAGTTGCCATAATCGCCTTAACACTCAATACAATAGCCTTCTTCTTAACATTAATCAACATTCAGATGGCATCTGCAGCATTCGGCAATCTACTTAACAAGACCATACGTTACATAGATACTCAACTGTTCCAAAAAGACGTATCCGAAGAGAATTTCCAAGATATTCAGCAACTATATAAATAGCTTTATACATCAAATTCCTTACTAATAGCATCAGTTGTAGTATTCCTAATGGTAGTTGTGGAAATAGTAGTTAGTGGTTAGTTGATGTTCTAACGGGGCATCTAGCATAGAGTTACAGTCTTTTTTATTTTACTTCATACCTCGAGTCGGATATATTCATACACTCGGAAATAAATGATTCATACCAGTGACCGGAATTGTTCATACTATATAGTTTATTATTTCAAACCTACTATAGACGAATAACTTATGGTAACTACTTCGACTGCCAGTACGATGGAATTTGGTTTTACTTAGATACTTAATTTCATCTA
>JAJMGC010000023.1:0-259564 GCA_030574995.1 Suhomyces maxii
GACTAATCTCGGGATTTCATCTTCTAGTTGATCAAAGGGATCTTTCAGTTCTATAGAAATGTGATGTATCAAGTGTGATGTGTCAAGTGTGGTTTGTTTCAAAAGAAATATTATCGCACGTGATGACACCCATGAACACTTGTAATTATACTCTGGTAATTAAGGAAACTCCTGAAACAATTATGCCTGATTAAATTTGTGGAATTTACCACATTTGCTGAAGCCTGACTAGTTCTATATGGACTCCTACTACCCTTCTATATAAGAATTTAGTTGATTAATATATACTACCATATGTATTTCTAATTACTTGGTAAACTGCCTCTTAGGTACTAGGCTGTCAACACAATATTGCCAAACTCCTATATTTAGCACCCACCAAAATCTTTCGTGTATATTAAGATTACTCCTATCTAAAGGAGCCTTGACTCCAAAAAAGTTTACAGAATTGTCTGATACAATAAACTACTTTCGATAACAATTCAAAGCAATGTTAAATTGATAAGTTTATCTGCATATTCCACTACAACACCATCATAAGGGGACAAACTATTTCATGCTACAAGCTTTTAGAATCAAAGTCCATTTACAAATTTAACAGAAAAAAACCGGAGATATTACCACTCCATTATGATAAGTATCCCTATTTTGATAAGTGAAACCGCTTCTAGTTCAAGCATTCTTCACTTTAAATCATATGACAGGGGTCCTTTATCCTGTCTTATTTTGCTCTTTTGGTGAAACATCTTACCCACCAGTATCTAGACACAGAAAAACCGCATCTAAGAGTGTAGGTGTTTTTCATCATTGGGAAGCACCAACTATTCGCACCCAAATATTAGCATTAGGAGCTTTTGTCTCGAAATATAACCATACTCGTTAGACTGAATTGAAGAGCTCACTTCGTGTTTTACATCATATATCAAGCTATTTCAAATATGCAGATGGTGATGAATCTACTTTATTGTACATTGGAAATACAGATCCTGTGTCATGAGACCCAAAAGTATCTTGCCGTACTCCCTTAACAGGATTGTTACGATTCTCATTCCTCCTTGAGATTTGGATCCACCACCAACTAATTCTTAATACGCTGAAACCAATCCTGACAATTACTGGGACAGCCGTATCTTATTCAATAAGTCCCACTCCTTACAAAGTGAAATCGATCTAAATGTTGCTTTGAAGACTTCCTTGATAATTCTTTTGGAAACATGCAGTCAAGCATTCCAAGCCACCAAAATATAGACCACCGCTAGCCCGAAAACTGATAATAAGATTCCCAAGATGATCCTGTCTTTGCTGCTAATTCTAAATTATCGAAATCATCTTCTAGAGACTCCTTTATACTTGTTACAAGAGTGTAAGGAATTTTGCCGTGGTATTATTTCTCTATTTTTCTAAGATTATTGAATCGAAAGATGTTCCCAATGGTGTAGTTAACTACTTGGCATTAACAATGTGTGATTACTGCTTTTTAAGGTTACCAGATGATCATTTGATTTCTCACTTCCGCTAACCCTATACCAATTAAATAATGTACTGGAATCCTTCAATCACTGCCCTATAAAGCTGTCCCTCGACACTATATACATACCCATTTATATATTTATTTAACAGAAAGGTGATCTCTACATTAATTTGTTTATTTAGTAAACAGTAAAAAAGTTCAGGCTTTGTATCTTGTTTAATTTTAATGATTCTATATTGAAATCTATCATTAACAATATTCCTTTTTTTGTCATAAATATATATTCTATTATCATAAGTCATAAAACATTGCTACAGCTGGCATCGCTCAAATTATGTTCCTGGCGTCTTCAAATATACTGGTGGTGCTCGTTCTACCTTGTAGTATAGTGGCAATATACTTCCCGTATCAAGACTGCTTGGACCATCTTTATCGTCGTCCGTAACACCTTCCCCTCCCTGCTCATTCTTATTGACTCTCCTGAACCAATACTTCATCCTATTCGGTATAGACCTCTCCCCTATTACTTGCTTCTTGATGTACCTATAACAATCACCAATAATTAAAGGACTCCTTCTAATCCAATCACACAAGTATCGCATCACACGTATGACACCTATCATGGGCATAAAAGGAATTCGTAAAATAGTTTCATTTCCCGAAAATATTGCGATTACTGTAACAACTACCCACCATTCATTTATATCACTGCAATGGATATTAATTTATTTCTGGAGAATTAACAGCCGTTCCAAATAATTGGTCCCACCTCAACGACTCAACAACTATGGATTGCATCACAATCTCAAGACCCGGACACCAACTGCACCATCCAAAAAAAGTCCTCTAAAACCATGATTCCCGAGAAAATCCCATCTCCACAAATCACCCAGCTTGCCAGATACCTCCTCTTCACTCATCCCTCTACAGTTGCCTCTCTAAGCTTGTTAGACTCTACTAACTATACACCCACAGTACCTCATAGACAGTTGACTTCACCAAAAGAAAAAAAACACCAAAAACATTACTATATCGAGATTTCATCGTAGACCTAAAATAGCCAACCTAGACGAGTCCCACCTGACCTGGTTGTAGAAAACCAACTGCTCCTACTCCTCTCCCCAGTCTCTCCATTCTATTACGCCTATCACACAACCTTTCACGTTAGACACTCGCTCCTGTCTGCAGTACTACGCTTATCCACCATAATATCCAAGATTTACACCCATTCCTAATCAAACCCCAAACACATACAAATCATGCAAGCACAGGAGGTAGAAGGCAACTGGGACATTGTCATTACGTCATTGCAAGACACCTGCAATGCCAACGAGTCGCTCACCTTCGACAACATTTACGCCAAGTACCTCAAAGAGAGTACAGTCCAAGAATTGCTGGAAGAAGATCTCAATAAGCTTAAAGAGGAAGTAAGTGACCACAAATCCAACATTGGAACTGCAAAACGGTTGATTGACACTTCCCAAGAGAACCTTCAAACCTTGATCGATTATCTCCAATTGAAGGCCTCCAAAGAAGGTCTGGGTACCGGTTCTCCAGGCAAGAATGCACCAAAGAAGTCGGTTGGAAGTGGTAAAGGTACCAGTTCACTGAAAAATGCCCAGGTGGTCAAGAAGAACTATCCCAAGAAGGCCGGGAGACTGTACTACACGTCGAAGTACAATCCGCTGGAGCCTATTTATGTGGGGTCCGAAGTGGCCTATAAGCTCAAGAATCGTCATTTTGAAGAATGGATCCAGTGTGAGGTTATGAAGGTGATTGGTGATGGTATCAAGTTTGAAATAAGAGACCCGGAGCCGGACGAGAACAATAACCCGGGTCAAACCTTCAAGGCCAACTATAAAGAGCTTTTACTCATACCACCGCTTGCCGAGGTGAAGGATTTGGTTAGCTACCAGTACGGTACTAAAGTATTGGCCCGGTATCCAGAGACTACCACATTCTACCCTGCTATAGTCGTAGGTACAAGAAAGGATGGTACCGTAAAGTTGAAGTTCGATGGTGAAGAAGAGGTCAACAAGGAGACCGAAGTGGAGAGAAGATTAGTATTGCCATTCCCTGAAAAGTAATAGTGAGGAAGGAGAGCAAACAGGTGAAAAAAGAGAAAAAAAAATAGGGCCAGAGGAAGTAGAGAGCAGAGTAAAAATCCTGGGGATTTTTGGTCTATGGACTAATTAACTCAAGAGAACCGGACTCATCATCTTTGGGTCTGTTCAAAACTGGTATTTTAGAGCTTTTGACTGTGAAAACACAATTTCTGGACGCCTTTCAATACAAGCTCGGTCCAAGAGCTATTGCCTGAAATATTACTTCAATCCGTACTTGGATTTAGTCTGGAGTAGCAGAATTACAACCTACTTGATTCTACTTTCCACTCTAATTGCTCCAACCAAACATGGAACTAAAAAGGCATAAGAGTTTTTGAGTCTCTGCACTCAAATAGTAGCTCTTTAATTGGGCTGATGTGGAGGTGGTTGATCCACCACACGAATGAGTAGACCCATGCCCGAACCAGTGCTATTAGGCTCCCATTTGGGGCTCATTATCAAAATATATTCAAACATTCACTCACTGTCTAAGGTCTATTCTTGGTGAATCACGAGAAGAGCAGTAGAGAAGTTAATGGGCAAAAGGTCCAAATTAGACCTCTTTGGCTGCCCATATCTCTATCATCTTCTTGAGATCAACTGTACATTGACTACAGTTACCGAATCACGGCTATTCCATTACAATTCTATTGCATTTATTGGTATGTTTTCGCGCAGCCACCTATTCTTAGATCCTTCGCTGGATAGTAGGGGCTTATTCCATACCAAACCATACAATCTACAACAGCTAGTCGAGACCAAGAGTGAAAAATCGTCTAGGCCAACAATAGCAATACAGATATAGGCGCATCCCAGCACTCGCCTCGATACCAAAAGTGGTTCTCCACCCAAACGTCGGATATCAGTAAAAAGGCCAATATAGAACAACTTTTTTTGTATTTAGATGTAATAATTAACAAAAATCTAATCATGTTAAAATTCAACTCAATATGCAATCAAACTTGCATGCATCCCAGTAAACTGCAACGTTCCATCAACCACCAATGAAATATTGCCCTATTGCTTAGTCCCATTCCATGCCCCCGTCCCTACCCTCAAAGATTGGCAGTTTGTGGTGACTGGTGAGTGTTTCGCAGCCTTAGTAATTCCGTCGTGCGCGCCCATTCTCAATCCACCGACATCAATCAACTCCACTAAATCAAGGTTGATACAGTTAATAGAGTCCAATCAAGATGGAGGAAATGGACATAGATGATTACTCAAGGGTACGTTAACAGCATCAAACAGATCTCGTGAGATTGCTCCGGATGAAGACCATAAAATGAACGAAGGCTCTAAAAGAAATGAATGTGAAACTGAATCAAAGAATTAGCATAGAAAGATGAACAACAAAATGACACCAAGTGAAACAAGATACAGTAGAAAAACACCAGGAAGAAAATCACTCGTCAAGTTCGAAGCATTTGACCTCCACAAGACAGTAATGAACCGGGTCCAAGGCCAAGCAGCACCAGAAACAGCCCGGAAACCTCGACGAACTGGGGTTCTTCCACCACTGCACCCAATATGGTAGTTGGAATGGGGCTGAAGTAAGTTAGAGGACCAGAACCAGAACCAGAACCATGTTTGAAGTAGATCAGTGGTGGTGAGTCCGAGCCAATAGCATGATACAGCGGCTCCAATAGCGACTCAAATGGGCCACACTGGCTCAGGTTCCAGCCTTTAGCTCCACTTATCAACATTCCTATGTCAGATGATGATTATTCCAACTCACTTTTCATTTGAGTTTTCACTTTTTTCAGCCTAAGATTCTTTGATGGTCCCCGTCCAGTCTAACCAAAGCTTATTCTAACATTATCAGGATCGTTCTAGATCCCCAGTAAGAGAAAGATCCCGCTCGCCGCAGCGTGAGGTCAATAGAGAGCGTGAAAGAGACGCCAAAGACTACTCCAGAAGAGACTACGGCTACTCTCGTGGCTCATATGATAGATCTTCCAGAGGAGGAAGAAGAGATTATGATAGTGGCCGTGGAGGCAGCAGACGTGGAGGCAGCAGTGGAGGCCGCGGAGGCCGTAGTAGAGACTTTTCATCCAGAAGAGACTTTGACTCATCCAATTCAGACGAAACATACCGGGCCAAAACCGAAAGAAATTACGATAACTCCATTTTCATTGGAAATATTCCATTTGATTCTACTTCCAAAGATGTTGAAGAAATGTTTGGTAGTGATTTCAGCATAGTCAGAGCTGATATCGTCACAAACAAGGGAAGATCTCGTGGTATGGCCACGGTTGAATTTGCCAGTAAAGATGATGTTCGTGAAGCTATTGGTAAATTTGATCATTATGAATATCGTGGCAGAGAAATATTTGTAAGACAGGATTATCCACCGCCAGATAAAAAACAAAGAGAACCAACCCGTAAAACAGAAAGACCCGAAGTCTCCAAAAACAGCAACACCACCAACAGCAACACCACTTCTATCAACAACAACAGCAACAACAGTAACACCACCACCAAACCAGGAACAGAAATATTTGTTGGTAATCTACCATTTTCTGTCAATTGGCAAGCATTAAAAGATCTCATGAGAGCAGCTGGTCATGTAGAAAGAGCAGATGTCAGATTAGATGATTGGGGAAAATCTAGAGGGTTTGGTACCGTTGTATTTCTGACTCCAGAACAAGCCACCAAGGCCGTTGAAATGTTCCAAGGTTACGATATTGCAGGTAGAAAACTTGATACTCGCCCTGGTAGAGGAGGTTCTCAATCATCCAATGGGTCCCGTTCAAGAGACTCCTATGAACCAAATCGTGAACCTGTTGAAGTTCAAAAGAATTCCGAATTCACTCAAGGTGTAGTTGGTGGTGGTGAAAAATCAGATACCATCTTTGTTGCCAACTTACCATACGTTACCAATAACGATGACTTATATGAATTGTTCGAAACAGTTGGTAGAACCAATAAGGCCGAAATTCAATATAATGATAATGGTAAGCCAACAGGTCATGCTGTTGTTCAGTTTGAACTTGATGAGCTTGCAGAAAATGCAATTCTGAATTTAGACAATTATTTGTACGGAGGAAGAAATTTGCAAATATCGTATGCTAAGAAAGAATAAATCTTTTGACGAACAAAAACTCCATATTTTGTTTTTTAACTGAAGATTTGTTTTAATTGTTGTTTCTCCAGCAGAGTTGATCAATCTTAAAGAAATTAAAGGAAGCAATTTTTCAAGGTTTCCTGATTGTTTTGGTATAGAATTCTGCTGGCCATTTATGAGGTGTTTGCCCAGAGCTGCACGTTTGTAATTTGAGATTTAGTCTCAGTATCATTTAAGACCCACGGTCGTTCTATCTCATTAGTATTATTAGTACATAGGTACACCAAATCGACATAAAAGAAAAGAAGAGAAAAGAGCAGGAAGTAGCAGGTTTGATGAAAATGTAGATATTATTAACCCCAGCATTTTGTGAATCAAGAGCAAGCTAGAATTGTGGGTGTGATAGTCGTAATTTCGCAGCCAGTCATAATTCATGGTATTATCTACAAACATCAAAATTAATGGTAAAAGTAACTTCAACTAATGTGGATATTTGCCTTGTATCGAATGCATCAGTGTTGGATAGTCGAAAGCTAACAATTAATTATCAGTTTGGAAATTAAATGTTAGTGAAAAATAGTCCATGTAATACTCTCTATTCAGTGAGAATACTGGTATATGTCCCATATCTTCCAGCCCAGTACAACTGTTACTGTAGATTATCTAAAAAGAACAGTATCCCATAAAGTAAATTCATTTTTCACTTTTCATTTTTCACTTTTCATTTTTCACTTTTCCCTTTTCACTTTTGCAACCTTACATTGTCGTCGCTACTTTAACCCAACTATCACCCTCATTTCATCTTCCATGGCTTCCCAATGATCCCATTACCACTCCAAAAATTCAGCATAATTTTCATTATTCCATTCCAAATACCTAAACCACAGCTCTCCACCCAAAAGCCTACAAAACTGGTTGTTTCGGTTCTATTCCTGTTCTGGATACTCTCCTTTGATCTGGGGTTACGCTCAGCCTGTAGATATAACTGACCAACACATAATCCAAATCAATTCTGAAAAAAAAAATACAATTGAAAAGGACCCTCCAAAACCCTTGATCAATCACAATTATACCATCCCACTAACTTAATTCACTTATTGCCTAGACAGTTATAACCAACTCCATCTCCACACTTTCTCACGTGATCACGACCATAATGAGGAATTCTACAATACACCATCAAACACCATCAACTATGGCCGTTTTCTACCTAGCCAAGAGGTGGTTGGATAACCACATGAATCCCGAAGAACCCACGACTGTCTTCAATGAAGATGGAACCGTTACCGGGTCTTACTGGGCATACTACTACGACTCAGAAGGCAATTCTATCATCAAATCACACCATGTGCTTATTGCTATGATCTTCATAGCCGCCATATTACTATTCATATTCAGACACAGAATTGTGGAAGCTCACGACAGGTATCGTACCCGCAGAAGGAATGGCGGAGGATATTTTGGATTGGGAAGTTTTGAAAGTGATTTAGAGCGGGGGTTGAGTAGTAACACCTTTGACATTGAACTGAATATCAGTAGCAATGATACTAGAAAAGGATTGCTGGAGGAAGCCACAGAAGAGATTGTAAGAATAATGAACGAAGAGGACATATCTTTTGACGAGGCCAGATTGAAATATACCCGGAGTCAACTTAATAGATATGATATAGGAGAGGACGGAGTTCCAAGGGATCCGAGATTGGTTACATTTGATTGATACATTTGGGGCAAAGCGAGATTATGACTCTAAGGTAAGTAACTTAGATGCCATATACATTGAGATAGAATAATACTAAACAATTGGACCACAACGCAACGAGGAGACGCTACTTGGGACTAATAAGGAGGTCACTGTAACAGGAACAGGCTCTAGCCAATTGAGTTTACGAGTATGCTTTTACGAGTCAATCTGGGTGTGCGAGATGGTGAAGTGTTACGAGCGAAGAAGGGAACACCTTCAGGTGCGCTTAGTGCACTAAGGAGACTACTTAATTGTTGTGAAGTGGTATGGGCCAAAATCTTTAGTTGAATAAGCCTGAAAGGATCTTGAATTGACACAAATAGGCCAAAGGCACAATATTAATTAGGAGCAATTGAGTGTTATAAAATTTCCACATAGGGACCATACTGACTCAATGGTGTTGCTACAAGTTGATCCGTTAACCAACAGGTCCAGACTATGCCGAGGATGGTCAGGGTCAGCTGCAAATCGATATTTGACCGTCTAGAAGAAGTTGCAAAAAAAAAAAAAAAAATAAAAAATAAAAATAAATCAAGTAGTCAACAACGCCCGACACCAGCAAGTGGTTTTCATGATTGTTAAAAAAAAGACTAATCAATAACAAGCTGTCAGTCGATTGCACCATTATTTACAATTGGAGCACCCTGCAACTTGAACTCATCTATGGTCATTAATTATACACCAACATTCCAGCACAAGCTGCGGAAGATTAAAAACAGCACACACCAACCACAATAAATTTCGACCTTTCAGCCGAGGTAATTCTTTGTTGTTTCGTATATTGTAATTGATACCAAGCAGACCCCCAGACTCATCGTCCACAATTATATGATATACACGAGAAGTTGAGCTTTTGTCATGTGTGAGTCTTAGATCCGGGAGACTGCAACCAAACACCAAACCAGTGAAAGTGATTGCATCTTGGGTATCATTATATTTCCTAATCCGGCTGCCACCACACACACTCGACCTTACAACCCACAACATTCGATAGGTTTGTTTTTGTTCTTTCGCTTATTATTCACATTCCATATGCGAGGCTACAATCGCAGCCTATTTCACGATTTGACTGTGTCACCATTTCACTCCCGCAACATGTTCTATCGGTTACACAGTTGCTCCATGGCCAGTGCCCCCTCCCCCCAGTTTTCCCCCAAAAAAAGAACAGCCTAGGCCCTCATCACACTATTAGTGAACCAGCACCAAGCCCAAAACACTAGTACGAACACTCATAGTATCTACACGCTTCCGCACCAAATAGATCGCCCAATTCCCGCTGAACTTTGGCTGTGCACTCCACTGCCCCACTGCTGCTGCCGCAACTCTCGTTATTCTTAAACAACTACAGTCACGCGTCCTCGTTACCGTCTGTTTCTCATCGTCACCTGTCAGATTATTCTCGCTACGTTTCTGGCCCTGTCTCAGATAAATTTTTTTTTTCAGCGTGGCTCGATTCGCCCAAAAAGGTAACCTTCTCTATGTATACCACGTGATCTTTGTTTATGTTTACCTTTTATACTATCACCATTTGGCGTAGTCCACGGAATGCACCAATTCTACTTAAGCGTGTTAATCAGAAGCTCATTAGCGAGAAACCCAGCCAAGTCTCCTTTCACGAGTTTCCATCCCAGCACACTTTAAAGCTGATATCCGCTGATAACCGATCAACAGTCAGTCATATCTACCAGTTGCCATAACTCCATTAATACTGAAACAAGAGAAAGTGCTCGACTTTGATAGGGCTGAAACATCACCCTCAACCACAAAACCACACCAGTCAAACCTCAGCCAATTTTGACCAATTTTGACCAATTTTCTATCCACAATTGTCCCTGAGTAGTGAGTTCTTTGATCATTGAACGTATTTCTTATCCTAATTAACTGGCAACTTTCAAGAAAGAACCGTATCGATGAGCATCTACCACCGATTCGCCTCCTTGGAGCACGACGAGGCGTTCTTTAGAGCCCAACGGGTCCACTCCAATGCCAGTAGAACATCCATCAACATGGTGGAGTCGCTCAGAATCCCACCTTTGGGAACCCAGTTCGAAGGGAAAACCTGGAAAAGTGCTGGAGGTGTCAAACTCAATAATACTATGGACCATTCCCAGTATCCAGCCCCATCCAAGGGTTCCAAAGAGCAACCATACTCCATCCGTGAATGGCAAGAAATCTTTCCAAAAGCAGCATATTTTACCGGTTATGACCCATTATACTTCAAGCATATGTTGATAATCATCTACCAAAATACCAAGACCGAACGCATTTCCACCAAGTCATTAACCCAATTTGGTGTGACCTCATATGAGAACCTTATTCTTGATTCCAGATCTCGGTTCTGGCCAAGTTGTGAAAATCTCTTACCAGAATTTAGAAGGTCTAATGTCAGAAAAGCCATTGCCATCTCCACATTAAAGAACTTTACCAGACTCAGTGATAAGATAAAATTGACCGAACTTTGGGACGAAACAAATGCCGGGGACATAGCGAACCAAATGAACTTAATAATTGATAAACCTCCAATTGACTTGGGTAATAAATTATTACAATTAGGTTTACTTCAACCTCATTCAATGTCCACCACTTTATTGGATACTATTTATGATAATACATCCGAAGAAGCAACTCCAAAAATTATTGAAGATAACAACAAAATGGTTTACTTACTTGGGGAACAACTCGACCAATTATTTGATCCTTTATTGGAATATTCTCCAGAAGCAATGGAAATTAACTATAATATTTTGGCTGCTTCTCCCCTTCCTCCTTTACTTGCAGGTGACGATAAAATTAATACCATCATCGAAGAACTTATAACAATTCAAACAAACTATACCATGGGACTTGTTAATCTTCTCCAAAACTTTATCATTCCTTTAAGAATCCAAGTATTATCCAGAACAAGTAAAACTGCCCAAGGTACTGCTGCTAGTCAAGCAGGAATAGGCAAAATAAATCAAGTTTTCCCTCCAACTATTGATGAAATCACCAGAATTAATTGTATTCTTCATGATTCCCTTAACAAGGCTAAATACTACGGTTATATTGAAGTATTTAAAGTACTTGGAATGATTTTACCTTACTTCTATAAAGCATTTATTCGTCATGAAGCCAATCTCAAACATTTCCCATCTAGAATTGCTAAATTCAGCCAAAGAAATCAGAAGATATTTGATAACAAAAACTTAAACAAGGGTAATTATACTGTTAGAGAAATCGACTCCATTGTTTCTGGATCTTTGTTTGAATTACCAAAGTTGAAATTGATCTTGAAAAGATTTCATGCTGCCATTGAAAAGGGCTTGGAAAGTTCTAATGCTCTCCAATTGGTAGACGAAGAGAAGAAGTTCATTAACCATTGCTATAACGTCAGTATTGGTGTTATTGATGCATTTGGTGGTAGTTTACCCGATGAAGATATGTCCAATCCAAAGAACAGATTCTTTACCCCTTCTGGTAAGATCTTGACTGAATTAGCATCCAAATGGCCTGAAGAATTACAATACGATTGGTTATCCAGAAAAGTGGTTGGTGTGTTTGAATTGAAGAATATGAAACCTGAAAAGGACAGTATCTGTGATACTGACGTGATGATTATCTTCTCAGACTACTTATTATTCTTAACCATCACCGACAATAAGTACTACTTCAAGAAAGATGAAGATCCAAAGACTATTTCTGTTTCAGATATCCTTATGCATTCATTGGTTAATGAAAAACCTTTACCAAGCTTGGACATGTTTCCAAGTATGGAAGTAAGTGGATGGGCTGAAATTAATCATGTTATCGCAACCAGTTATAAAGGTGTTTCTACTTTTGATAAGAGTAAAGAAGGGTCATTTTTACGTTTCCTTTCAACCAAAGATACCTTCAATTCCAGCTCCCAATACACCAACATCACCAAGAACTACGAATTTAAGGGTCATGTTGATGGTGAAAAAGTAATTGAATTAATCACCAAGTCCAAGGTTTTACACAAGGGCCAATCTTTCCATTTATTTAAATCTGCATCTACCATGAATGTTCCAAGTGCCAATTCTTCATTTAGTTCGTTCGAATCTGAAGCTCCAGATTTCACCATTTATTCCACTGCCCATAGTATTGATGCTTATGAAGTAGAGACATGTAAATCACCATTTGCATTATTCTTAAACATCAGTTTCGATGATCCTCAACATTATTTTGATACTCATCCTGGCTTGTATTTAATTATCACTGCTAGTTTTATTAACAATGATAAGATTCAATTGCAAGGTCTTACGAAAGATAGTACTTTTGAACTCAATGAAATTATTGATGCCAATGATTTACAAATGACCTTAAAGAAGATTATCTCCATGACTTATGCTTTACTTTTCAGTACCCATAATTTTGTCACCGATGCTCTTGCCAAGGGCTACAAGAGTGATTTAGAATACTACTTGAGTGTTTTCACCTCTTATAACAGTGATAAATTGAAGTCTACCATGAAACAACGCCAATCAATGTTATTAAAAGAAAAGGAACAAGAAAGAGTGGAACAAGAAAGAGTGGAGAAAGAAAGGGAACAAAAGAAATTAGAGCAACAAAAATTGCAAATGGAAAGTGAAAGACCTGCTAAAACAAAGTCTCTAATGAAAGCATCAGCCAAATCTCCATCCAAATCTGGGACCAAGAGTCCAAAGGCTTTGAACAAGAAGAAGTCCTTTATTTCCAAGCTCTTTGCTCCGTTTAAGAAGGACAAGGAAGCCAAGGTTGAAGTACCCCAACCAGAACCAGTGCCAAAATCTACACCAGAACAATCAACAGCACAACCAAAAACTGAACGTAAAATCTCCAACACTCCAATTCCAAGAGGAGACAGAACCGAATATTCTAGTTTGTACAAGCCAATTCCAGAACTCAAGAGATCTGACGAAACTATCGAATCAAGTCTACATAGAGTTGATACCAGACCTGTCAGTATTCCACAATATTCTGTGGATGTTCATTACGAAGCACCAACCGAGTTGTCAAGAAGATCACAAGAATATGCTGAATATAGATCGGCCAGTGGTCCAAGAACTCCCGTTGTCAGAGGTGAAGAATTTTCCAACAATTTCACCCCTACTACAAACAAATATACTCCACAACAAAGAGCTGCTTACACTCCAAGAAACGACTTTACTCCACGTAGAGTCTCCAGCGGCTCTAGAAACTCAGACTTCACTTCTCCAAGAGCTCCAAGTGGATCATCGGCTTCCACTGCTCAAACTGAACCAAAGTCTATGGTTGAAGGGGTTGCTGCTACTGCTGCTGCTTCAACTCCAGCCCCAACTTCGAGGCAAAAAAACGTTCGTAAGATTGTTTTCACGCCAGAAGCCAACAAGCCAGTTGATAATCGTGGCTCGCTTGGTATTCCAAGATCTACCAGTGAACAAAACGTCATGGCTTTGGATAACCTTTTTAGCACTAAGCGAAAGAGTAGCAAGTCCACTCTTGCTACTTCTTACTTAGATATTGGAAATGTTCCACCAGAAGAATTCTATGTTGATGGAGAAACCAACTGGGTAACGATCAGTAGAGACAACTCATCTTTATATGGAGAAATTCAGAAGTTAAAGGCTACAGAGAACAGTGTCCAAGAAAAAGATCTTCAACCAGTTGATGAAGAGGCTAACCAAGACCTTGGTAATCAAAGTTTGTCTACTCTTGATGGAACCAGTAGTGGTCTCGATGATCCAGAGCTGTTGGACCAATTCCTTGCAGAACAAAGCAAGAAGGAAGTCTTTAAAAACCGTCATGAATCATGTTCTACATTCGAAATTCCATCCAATTATTTCAGAAAGGAAAATAAGGAAGTATCCATTCAATCATTATCATCAGCCCAAGTTATTGAAGAATTCAAGAAGACTATTGATTTCGATACTGATCTAAGTATTTTGAACCTCGGCTCAGATATCAGTCTTTCAAGTTCTGGTTCTAGATACCGTACTGTTGCTCCTACGCCCCAAGCTAACCACAGTAATATTACCTTGACCAGTTCTGAAGATGAATATTATTCTCCTAATGAATTTGACTTCAGTACAAACCTTTACCAGCTTATAGATGATGCCAAGGCTGCAAAGTCAGCATCTTCAAGAGTTCCACCAAGGCCAGCTCATGAAATTCCTGAGTCCACTAGTAAGTCGTCTTCTTTGACTGCTTCTACTTCAAGCGATGCTACTATCATAAACGATAGAGTGCAACAACCAACCAAGATGAAAACTCTTCCTTCTGAAAGATATTTCAATAAGTCAACCGAGAAGGACGAATCAATAACTTATTTGCATGACTTGTTGAACGGATCTATTAACTTCTAGTTTGGCTTTGAAGATATGAACGGTGATGAATAATTATATGAAGCTAAAGAATATATACAAAATTATTGTCATAAATTAGAAAATTTCACGAAGACTAAAATAGTTGAAGAGATTCATTTCGTAGACTTCGTGTCTTCAGTCATAAGAAGTTACAACAGTACTTAGTTCTTTTGTGGTAGTTTCTATTAGTTACTTTTTGCACCCATTTTGGATGCGAATCGGGAATTGACTCGCCAACGTTATTGATGATATGAGCGGACGAACAGTGATGACCAAACATGCTTGACCTCACCGTTTCGTTCTTGAAAGTTACAGCCTGTAAATATTATAAGTCCTGTATTCAAGATTGTCATTTAGTCTTTGCTACTTTGTATTTATGAGCCTCTATATATAGCTTATACTCATTATATATATTTACGGCGTAGGTGTTTACAAACGGATTCGTTCAATATATGCTTTGTCGCAACGTACTACACTGTATACTGTATACTGTATGCTGTTTCATTATTTTCGTTTATTATCTATTTGGGTGAACTCTGACTGGTCATTTTTGATCCATTGATTGTTCTTTTAGGGCTCTTGGTAAATCAACATTCTTGTTTTCATCAAACGATCAATTGACTTCACGAGAACATGATTGGTTGGATAATTACTTGGCTTCTTGCAAGATCTTGGCAACAGCTTCAGCAACAGCATCACCAACTTCCTTGGTAGAAGAGGAACCTCTTAAATCGGCAGTTCTGACACCGCCGTCCAAAACTTGACCAACAGCCTTTTCCAAAGCTTCGGCTTCCTTGAGGGAGTCTAATGATAATCTTAACATCATAGCAGCAGATAAGATGGTAGCAATTGGGTTAACCTTGTTCTTTGGTAAATCTGGAGCAGAGCCGTGACATGGTTCGTACAAACCGAAAGCAGAGTTAGTGTCTGGTAAAGAAGCTAAAGAAGCAGATGGTAAAAGACCTAAAGAACCTGGAATGACAGAGGCTTCATCAGAAATAATATCTCCAAACATGTTAGAAGTGATAACAATACCGTTAAGCTTGGTTGGAGATTGAACCAAGATCATAGCAGCAGAGTCGATCAATTGATGTTGAATAGTCAACTGAGGGAATTCTTCTTTGATAACCTTTTCAACGGTCTTTCTCCATAATCTAGAGGACGCCAACACATTAGCCTTATCCAATGACCAGATTGGTAAAGGTGGGTTGTGTTGTAAAGCCATGAAAGCGGCCATTCTAGTGATTCTGGTGACTTCGTCAACGGAGTATTTTTCAGTGTCCCAAGCAGAGGTACCGTCAGAAGATTCTTCTTGTTCTTGTCTTTCACCGAAGTAAATACCACCAACCAATTCACGGACAACGGTGAAGTTAGTACCCTTAACAATGTCGGCTCTTAATGGAGACAAGTCAAGCAAGGAGTCGGAAGCAAAGTTACAAGGTCTTAAGTTGGCGTATAAGTTTAATTCCTTTCTGATTTTCAATAAACCTTGTTCTGGTCTAACGGAACCAGTACCCCACTTTGGACCACCCACAGCACCCAATAAGACGGCATCTGAAGCCTTAGAGGCTTCTAAAGCTTCGTCTGGTAATGGAGAACCAGTGGCATCAATAGCAGCGCCACCAATCAATTGGTAGTTGAAGTTGAATTTGATATCTTGATATGGAGTGTTTTCTTCAATGGCCTTAAGGACCTTGATGGCTTCTTCACAGACCTCGGTACCAACATGGTCACCTGGAAGAACAGTAATGTTTTTGGTAACGGCTGTTTTAGCTCTCTTGGTGTCGGACATAGTTAATTCGATGATGTGGTGAGGAATAGGATGGATGGAAGGGTTTTATATCTATTTTTCAGTCGGTGGCAGGGTGGCCGGTATCGGAGCGTGGGGAAGGAACACAAAAGAGTGCAAAGAGTCAACAACCGCACCAGAACCGAGCTGCTCCAAAAGTCATGTGGTGATAAGGGCCAACCCCAGGACCAATGGATATGTAAACCATGAGTCATCGAATCAAATGTGGCTGGTGAAACGATTGTACGCTTATCTGGTTAGACCAGCTATTTGTGGCACCTGTGTGTATGTGATAGGTTGACAGGTCTCGTGAGATGTAGACGAAGTTCACTTTGAAGAATAAGGGCAATTCAACAGCAGCAGTGGAACTTTCACGAGCCAGGAGCCAGCAGTGACGGGTCGCTATGAGGCAGTAGTATCAGCCCAACCACTCACATGTTCTGGTTCAGAGAGAACCAGAGAACCAGAGAACCAGAGAACCAGAGAACTGGAGCACTAGTAAATGGAACAGAAGACAGACGAGAAACCGATACAACAATCAGATCCTCCTCGAACACTCACTCATAACTTACCCGTATATATAGATATTCCAGGTGAAGGGCCTACGTAGTAAAAGTATTTTAGTTCTTCTGGTGAATTGTACTGGTCTTTCTTGTCTTGACTCGCTTTTGGTGTCAAATGGAACAGGTTTGGGTTGAGCAAAAGACAGAAAAGACCAGACGACCAGATCGAGTTACAATGGAGAATTCCAATGAGCCAGCTCCAGGAATCAATCACCACTTCTTTGCAGTATGTAGAACTTGATTCGTTCCCGTTTGGTGATTCTTTGTCTGACTATTCCTTTAATCAACTGGTCACCATCAACGATATCTAACCAATACTTCATTACCACCGTTTATTCTGTTTTTCAACTTCTGATACTTTTTTGACACTTTATACTTCGTAGTTGTCACATTAACTATACATAAGACTATACACAAACCAACACATACCTGTGTATCTGTAAATCAACCACAGTTGGCATATCAAGTGGTGGTCCAGGGTATCGGGACATGAGAACAAAGGAAGAATCAGGGACGAGCACGAATCATAGATTCTCAAGATAGAACCATCCCCATTTTATCCATTGTACTTCTCATCACAGACACCAGTAGTCATCACCAAATATTCACCATAACGCGAAATCTATAGGATACCATATTTCACGAACAAATGCTCATTAAGCAATACTCACAAACACTAGTTCCATTTATTCTCTTTTGGTACAGTTCGCTCGTTTAATGTCCACTCCACTCAATGGAATCCAAATCAATACCTTCTTGGACCATTTCCCACAATGGACTCATCTTTCTCAAGAATTCAACTCTCTCATTGATAGCTTGAACAACGTAATCAATTTCAGCCTCGGTAGTAAATCTACCAATACCGAATCTGATAGAAGAGTGAGCCAAAGCATCATCAGCACCCAAAGCATGCAAAACGTAAGATGGTTCTAAAGAAGCAGAAGTACAAGCAGAACCAGAAGACAAAGCAATGTCCTTCAATGCCATCAATAAAGATTCACCTTCAATGTAAGCAAAGGAAATGTTGACACATCCTGGGTATTGAGATTTGGCTTCTTTAGATCCATTTAATTGGGTGGATGCAATGGATAATAATCCATCCTTCAATTTATCGGAAAGTTTTTGAATATGCTTCTTGTCAAACTATAAAAAAAAATGTTAGTAAAAATGTTCCAATCAAACTCAAAAGAACCATCAGATCCTTGCATATACATCATGCTAAAACGAGAGAGATTAAGCTTCGAAATATGTGGAGATTGAACCCGCTCAATCCCCATAAACAAAGCAAAGCTCGCCATGTCTGCAATCTGATTTCCTCCTCTGATCCATCTAATAATAATAATAATAATAATAATAATAATTATAATCCTGTTATACTTACATCCATTTCTTCTTTCATTAATCTGGCGGCTTCACCAAAACCAGCCACTAAAGGTGGGGCCAAAGTACCCGATCTTAAACCTCTTTCTTGACCACCACCGGTGATAATCGGATCCAATCTGACTCTTGGACGTCTTCTAATATAAATAGCACCAATTCCCATAGGACCATAGATCTTGTGGGATGAAATAGATAATAAATCAATGTTCATTTCATTGACATCAATATCAATCTTACCATAAGCTTGAGCAGCATCAGTATGGAAGAAAATCTTGTTTTCTCTACAGATTTGACCGATTTCTTTCAAAGGTTGAATAACACCAATTTCATTGTTAACAGCCATAACAGAAACAAGAATAGTATCTTTACGAATGGCATTCTTCAAATCTTCAAGATTTATCAAACCTTCTTCATTCACTGGTAAATAGGTGACTTCAAAACCTTCATCTTGCATATGTCTAGCAGAATCTAAAACACATTTATGTTCAGTTTGAGTAGTGATTATATGTTTCTTGGTTTTCTTATAGAAACGAGGCACACCTTTAATGGCCATATTATTGGATTCAGTGGCACCAGAAGTGAAAATGATTTCCTTAGGATCGGCATTAATACCAGCAGCAATATAAGCTCTTGCCTTTTCAACCTCTTTTTCAGTTTCCCAACCATAAGCGTGGGTAGATGAATGAGGGTTACCGTACAAACCAGTATAGAATTCAAGCATCTTATCAACAACACGAGGATCGGTTGGAGAGGTGGCTTGTACATCCAAGTAGATAGGACGAGTTCCGAACTTTGATTCGTCACGGCTAGCACTCTTTAATGAAATTGATGATCCTTCTGGAGGAGTAACTACTGGTTCTTCAACTGGAGTAGAAATACGGATAGAACCAGCAGTGGTGGCCAAAGTCCGTATGGAGACATTTCTGGACGATATACGGGCCATACGTGAGGCGATACCTGGGCCCTTTCTGACGAACGATTGCATCATGATAATTATTGTGGTAGGTAACAGGATGGATTCGGAATTAATCATCACCAGCTAAAAAAGGCATGGGCGTGCGCATACCACCGTGACTCCACATCCAGTGGGTCATCTATACGAGTCACGAGACAGAGAACACCAAAGATCCAGAACGAAGAAGCTCCATCGTCCCGGGCCTACCCCGATTACTAATGAACCACGTCTACTTTACGTTTTACCACTAATGCTGGTGTTTGACCTCCACTACCGTCACCGAGCTACTATTAGCCAGACCACCTGCTACTTTGTGAACAACCCCCGCGTCCGATTCAAAGAGGGAAAAAGAGCGAGTAGGAGATGCTCCCGAACTGGTGATGGAGAATTGGCATTGACTTGAAAACGTCCCTGGAGCAGGAATAGAGATGAGATGAATTTAGTGTGGGTAGCTGAACCCGTGACAGTTGTGGAGCCGAGTTTGCGGATCAGAAACGACGAAGGACTCGTCAATTACGCCTTCTTTTTCTGATACAGATGGACTGGAATATCACAGTACAAAACGGACTGTGGATGTAGCAGAAATAAGCCCTGGAAACGAGGTATCACTTATATGAAACACACACACCAAGTCTGTGAAGAGGTGCCATTAATGTTAATAGCCAAAGCTCGGTATAGTGGCCATTCCTGGACTGTTTCGTAATTGGCTGGTTTTCCTGGTACAAGTGATGCATTGGTAGTGTACATTAGTCTATGTGCTCTATAGTAAGTGTAGGTTATTGTACCAAGTATGTACAATGGGTGGCTGTATTCAAGCTTGCAGCTGCTCGAGAATCGATGTGTCAAGGTGTGGTTTTGAATCAGAAACCTCGTGTTTTGTAAGTTGTCAGTTTATTAATACTATCGGATAATAGGAAGAAAAATTAACCTTCAAATCTGCCCTGTCATACTCCACAAAATTCTATATGGGGTCCAAAGGAGTATCCAATACTTTGTCTTCGATTCGGGTCTTATTTTCGGAAGTCCACAATTCCCCATCAGTAAAATCTTGCATTTGAAAATTGTCAACAAAATAACACCATTGGTGATGATCATCATATCATTAACTTTATTTTAATTTCTCTTGTTCTCCCATATAGGTGGCAAGGTTCTTGCTGACAACTTCGTAACATCCAAGGAAAATGGCACCACCTGCACTAATCCAAGCAGTTCTAGGACCTATACCCTTGAAGAAAGCAGTGTAACCTTCTTCACGTATCACAGTGGAGATCATGACTGGCAATGAAATTCTGCTCTTGTTAAGCATGATTCTAGTTTTAATCACGTCAAGTGGAGTGGTAGATGCGGCAGCAATCGCTCCAGCAATGGAACCACAGAGGGCTGCTTTAATAGATGAGATTTGTGGAACACCTTCTTTCTTGGCCCAAGTGGCCTTGAGCTTTTCGTAAAGTGGGAATTGGATCATGGTAAAAGGTATTTCTCTCATAATGGTAGTATTCCAACCTCTGTATAATCCCCGGAACACACCTTCTCCAGACTTGTTTTGTATTAAGTATAAGAAGTTGGCCCAGGAAGTGGCGCGACCTCCTACACCTTTGATACCTGCTTGGGTTCTTTGCTTAATGATTTCAGCTGGTACTCTTACCAAACAAGCGGCGATTTCACCACAAGATGCTGAAAGCATATGACTTCTTGAAGGCAGTAAATCTTTGGTGTAAACTTTCATAGAATCGTAAGTGATGAAAAACAATGATGCAGAAGGTGCTGATGCAACCACACAGGAGCCAAGACCTTTATATATCCCGGACCATCCTCCATTGTGAAAGAATCCACCTTTAGCTTGGATACGAGTTTTGACAGTATCTATAGGAAAGAATGCTAAATCAGTAGAAGTTCCAGCACATGCTCCACTCTAATGTTAGTCGTGATCCAAAGAAGTGCCATTCATAGCTCTTATACATACGATCAATGAGATCAAGAAGCTTTGATTGTCCATGGTTACAGTTGTATGATAGTGTGACTGAAACTTTTCACACAAATTATTAGGTAATCGCGATCGCGAGCAACAGTGATTTGGAAGTCACGAGTGAGTTTTGATGATTACGAGTCAACAGGACTAAACTAGAAAACCAAACAACAAACGAACCCACAAATGTGTCCATAGACCTACCAGACACTCACACAGCTCGAATTATTTCCTCTTATCAGTTGTAGTAGTAGGAGTTTCCTGATTTCCTGTTTTGGAAGTCAAAATGGGGGATTTGGCAATACTGCAAATACCACGATTAGTGGAGGCGATGGTATTTGTAGATCTTTGTTGATATTTCCAATCGATCAGATAATTATTTTTATAGGACATGGCAAAGCTGGAAAGTCACGAAATAACGAGCCCCCACATTTTACAAGTGTTGCAAAAAACAGAACCAAAAGATTTCAATTAAGAAGCAACTGATCCAGAGATCAGACTTTCATTGTTATCTAGTGACAACGTTCTCTCGAGTAAAATATGTACCATAATAGGTTACCCTTTATGACCTTCATAGATATAAGCAATTTGGTTGCCTAGTTTCTTGGGCCAACAGTAAAGGTCTTTCCAACCCTCTTCTTCTTACCGTACTTAATGATAATAGAATCGATCTTCTTACCCTCAGGAACAAAGTCGTTGATGAACGGCACAAACTCATCGTAGTCCCAGCTCTTATCCAAATCAAACAATTGGTCGAACCTGATAGGTAAATTGGTAGAAAGTTTTTCTGGATCAACATAAGCAATATAGGTTCCATTACGGTAATAGTAACCCCTAAGATCAGACAAATCAAGTGGAACATTGTAGAATTCAGGCAAAGAAGACTTCCATTTGACAAGCAAGTCACTTCCAGACATCGGCTTTGAAGTTTCAAGAGTCCATTTACCAAACCACTTGGCGATCTTCGAATTGTCCAATTTAAAGGTATTTCCTTCAACCTTGGAAAACTTATTAATGACAGTATAAATGGCAGAATTAGCAATATCAGCCTTTTTGGCCAACTCCTCGATGTTGCCTGTTTGGCTCTTATAGTCAAACTGCTCACTTATGAGGAGAGTGATGATTAATGACAACACTTCCGTGATGTAGACATTGGTCAAGATATATGCCATTCCATCGATTTCACATCCACCCATTTCGTACCATTTCTCTTCGAATTCCTTTTGAGATATTGGAGAGTCGACAAGAAGCTTCCTAAAAGAAACCGTTTCACCACTGGAAACTCCTGGATACCGGGGAATGTTAGAAACATCGATATTCCCCTTGGATGGAGACAATTCGTATTCGTATCTTCCTTGAGCGAAACCAAGGAGCTGGTTTTCCACTGGATCGGTATTCTTTCCAAGCTCATTGATGTTCATGTTATCTAACAAGAGAACGGTGTTCGAATGGTTCATTTGACGAAGCTTCCAGGTCTTGTCATCAGTACAAACCACTAGGTGACTCTCATTATTGGCATTGGTTACTTCTTGATCAACAGGAGACGATTTGATGAGTAATTGACCTTCTCCCTTCTTAATGTATTCCATGAGCTCCGGGCTGAGCTGGAGGAACTTGTACGTGTGGTCCTCTGGGTATGAGATCTGTTGATAGACAGAGTAAGACATGTTGATGGTGGTAATGATGATGATGATGATGATGGTTGAGAATAAGACGCGTGAAGATCAAATGTATCAAAGATGTACTTGGTGAGGTTGCGAACATGAGGTGGACCAGAAAGAAAGAGACAAAGTTGAATATGAGAAGAATATTCTGGAAACCTGAAGGAAAGGTACGATTTCAGAATATGAATGAAATGTGGTTGTTTCCGTATTGTAAGGTGCTGTGGTGTAATTTTTCACCTACTTGAGTCTTGCATTAACTATGGCTGCGAAATCAGTGGAGAACGAAGCGAAGACAATTCGGCCAGAAGTATAGAGCAGCCAGCCAGTTTTAGTTTCAAGGGTAGCACTAACTGTCTTTTCATCCCAACCCAGCTCTTCATCTCTACTCTTTCTCTACACTTGGTTCACTTTTCTAATGCATTACTATACAAAGCCCCAACGGACTATAACCTAAATGATTCTATCACAGTTATTCTGATCAACTGACTCTGTGAGTTTCCAGCTCAGAGATTTAATAGGAAGGAAGTTCAATAAACATGCTCTTATGGGCTGGACTTGGTCGTTAATAATAAAAAAATAATATAAGAATTCACACCTCTTTTGTTGATTCAAAGATTTCCATGAATTGAGTTACTGGTCATTCCTTCATAAACCAGTAACTTGTATCACCACACGCTAAATAAAAAAAAAATCACCTCGGTTCCTAAATGTTTAGTTTTGTTGAGTGATAATGCTGTCGATATCTTCAACTTCACTGATCTTGAAATCCTTACTCAAACTAATACTTCTCTTGTTTTCGTTTTCGTAGAGCATTCTAGCTAACTTGGCTTGTGGTCCCCACCCGTTGACTGGAGCATTCAACTTGAATGGTAACAACCAAGAAGTAATGGAAACAAAGTTGTCGGATAAACTGACAATTTCATGGACAAGATCTTCAATACAGACCAATCCAAGTGAATCACCAAACTTGTCTTCAACGTACTGGTTGTTATCTAAACGAATAGGTCTCTTTTCATCATCTTCTTCTGGGGATATTATACGAGCTCTCTTTTGAAAAAGTTGACGGATGGAACTTAAAGATGGACGTCCAACAAGAATGTATGGAGCAATCAAGTTCAATAAACTCATGGTGGTTGGAGTGGCCTTGACAAAAACACTGGAATCTGGTTCTTGTAACTTTAAAACTGCCAAAATCTGACGAGCCTTACTTGGAATACTAAGACCCTTAACATGATCCGGAGTACGGATCACAAGAAGCAACTTGGTTTCACCTTCTTCATTAGCAATGCCTTCTTCTTGCTTGGCACTTATGTTTCTGATACGCTTTCTTTCCAATTCATTGGCCTTATATCTAGAAACCAAAGCTTCTGCTCTGATGAACTTGTTCTTTTGGGCCTTCTTGGCAAGCTCGTTCTTTTTGGCTCTTTCAAGTGCTTCTTCTTGCTTTTGGATTCTCTTTCTATCCTTGTCCTTTCTCTTACGCAAGAGGATCTCTGGGTTTGAGTTTAAAACAGCCATTTTGGTGGAGTAATGGTATAAAATTTATTTGGTGATGAGCTGAAAAAGTGATGCGATGGAGATCACGTGCGATCGTATCCCTTGGACAAATTGAGGAACATGGGGGTAGTGGAACCTGGAAGAAGGGACAAAGATGGTAGTTGGTGGAACAGTGGCATCGGTGCTCTTTTCAAGTGGTGCTGCTGGTGCTGGTGCTGCTGGTGCTGGTGCTGCATCTAGCGTATCTCTGTGGAACAGGTGGAACCCCCTTGAGCCAACCCATTGAAGTGTATTACGTAATGGCTGACTCAGCGGCCCCATCAAAAAGGTCCAGTTTTATCAACCCTAACTATCCAACCAGGGAGTCATGGAGTCATTCACTATAATGACTTTTGAGACCGCTCCAGGTGCCGTCGCTAGATGCGACCTGGCTCCTTCTTTTTATGTGTGGAGAAGAGCTTCGGTATTCCATTGATCATGACCAACCATGAATTTCCAAGAAGGGCATACAGTAACATGTGGGATGTTTTATGCATTCAAAACGGCGATCCCCGCTCTCTGCCAGTTCCAATAATTCTCCTAACACTTCCTGTTCTTGCCACATAAACAAAAAATACAGCGATACACCGGAGTTGCAATTATGAGATTCCTATTGTGAGGCACTCCCAAATTCGCTTCGTTTACTATAGATATTATTCTTATTCTTCCGTTCGTCTATTGTTCAAGTATCTATCATTCAGCTAAATCCGAGTTAAAAGCTTGATTCAGCTGGTACGCGGAACTAACCCGATTGTCTTGTCGAAATTTTTAGTCAGGGCCGTTGCTGGATCTGAGGTACGGTCTATAGTCTTCGGGTCTTTATATTGTGATTGAAATATCAGGAGTGGTGTTACCCCTGAGACCCTTTTTTTGCGGTGCCGATAATCTTTCCAATGTAGATCTTAACCACATTTTTAGGTGTTTTCGTGAGGGTGGGGGGACAAGAAGTAAATGTGTCAAAAGGTGCCCTTTTATTCTGCAAGATTACGATACTCAATATTGGTTCGCAATTGGTACAAATGTGTGGAGCCTTTGTTTGCGAGGACACGAAGAAGGAACAAAAACATGCCCAAGCTTCTTGGCTGCCGTGGCAGTCCCTGGGTGACGCTGAAAAACCTCGGGCCCTACCAAGAGGGCCGAGATCAAGAGTGTAGGAGGAACAGGAAGTCGCCGTGTCCTGTATATAGCCCAAAGACATCTACAGGATGAACCATGCAATCCTCATGTCACATCGACGGTTCTGGCGCTGGTTCACCGTCACCAGGCGGTGTTGCGACAATCGGGTCGAGGACCTCACCGACAACCTCGATCCGGTGGCCGCGGACGTCTAATTGCTTCACTCGCTGCTTTTGATTTCCCTCTGTTACCACCTCAATCTATTTTAAGCGAACCATCACCAGCAAGGCTAGGCTGGTCATGTGACGAGAGGCCAGTTTTATCTAAACAACCAGAAAAAGCCCAGTTGAAATTCCAGTACTTAACTCAAAATGAGACGTTCTAGTTCTCTCTGCTTAGTTGAGCCTAGACTCGTTGCTGCAATACCATTTTCTTTTTTTTTTATTTTTTTTTTTTTAATCATATTTTTAAGCACCATTCTAATTCAGAATGTCGTCACCATAGGCAAAGAAAAAGAGCACCCAATCCGTTGATCCCCAACGCTACATGGAAACCCACAAAGGTCATTTGGCCTGGTTTTAGAGAGACACACAGCCGTAAAAAGTGACCTTTTGCCAATTTCTCTTGCAGCCGTTAATCATCCAGTTGCACTTCACAGCCGCAGAATCTTTGATTTTGCCAGAACTAAGCCTGGATGGGCCTGCACAATTTACCCAATAGATCCTCAGTTTATCCTCAGTTTAGGGTTTGAACAATACAAATCTTCCATCCCCACATCTGGAACACAAGTGGTAGTTTTTAGAATTTCTCCGGTGTGGTCTTTAAGCTCCTGGGGGGTGTGTATAAAAACCATATAATGTATCTGGTGATATATAAATATATATATAAATATATGGCCAGGAACCAACGCTATTTATAGACCTAACAAGCCCGTTGAATCACCAATAACCAGTCCATTCTAGCAAGCTAAAGGAACCAAAAAAGACAATAGCAAAAAAGAACTGGCCCAAGAAATTCCGACCAAAAATAATAGTACTGGATTTATACCCCCCACCCCATTATTAGTAGTAGCATTAATACTATCACCACTGGGAAGCCCCAAACTTATCGTAAATTAAAGGGCCCAGATTGTACCATTTATGAACTGGCCTGCAGTTACTCCTACCACCAGCACCAACTTCAACCCCAAGCCCAATTGCAATTGCACTAGCCTCTCACTGTTATCGTCACTGGTGGTCGCTAGTATCCTCCAATCATCACTGTCGCACTGGAGCTGCCAGTCTCGTGCCCTCTACTCCAAACCCTAACGCACAAAAGTGATCTGGTGCACAAAACTCATCATTCCGTTTGGTGGATCATTTGCTCATCACTCTTCTCACACTTCTCACACTTCTCACACTTCTCACTGCTCATCCTCGTTACAAAAGCCTTTAATCCCTCGCCATTGGGTCGCTCGTTGTGGTTCCTTTTCCTGTCATACCACCATATTTCATAGTTCATAGGCCATTCAATCATCAACCATCATCTTCACTTATCCTCCTTTAATCGTTAGTTCATTGACCTACGGATAAGTTTTCTAGAACAGTTTTTTTTTTTGTTAGTTGATTTTGTATGACCCTTCACTACTGAAAGCTTATATGGATCCAAACCAGAAAATAGATGAGTCGTATCTACTGTCGTCTTCGGCCAGCCTCAATCCAAACCAGAACCAGAACCAGAACCAAAACCAAAACCAGAACCAAAACCAGGCCTCGGGAATGCTGTCCCTTCATAATGCATATATAAAGCCAGAGCCAAATGACTTGGGTTTCGTGGGCCAGTCCTCATATAGACGCTACCAGTCTCACCCTGGCCAAATACACCCTGGAGTCACCGGTGGTGTCCCTGGACAAGCCAGTGTTCTGGTTCCTCCCCAATCGGACTCGGTCTACTTGGACTACGCCTCCATACAACAGCTGCAACTCCACCAACATCAGCAGCAACAACCGCAGCCACCTCCCCCTCAGCACATTCCTCAGCATCGCATGGACCAGTACTACCAACAGCTCCCGCCCCAACAGCTCGACCATATCCAGTACTCGGCAGCGCCAATGGACCCTTCGCCACAAGGGTTCCAACAAATGGCCTCGGTAGATCAATTGAACAAGCGCAAAAGACCAAGAAAACTGGACCATTCTTTACCTGGTGAAGATGGCGACACAGAACTCAAGCAACTTGCAATGAAAGCCACCCATATACCATTACCCCAATTAGCACTTCAAATCAAACAATTAGATAACGATGAATCCTCCACCGCCATCGCTGGTGACTCTTCATCGTCTGCAGAAGCTCAAAAGATGAAAGAACACAAGGAAAGACAACGTCAATTATTTGGGATGGTTTGGCTTTTGAATTCTTGTGAACCTTCTCCTACTGCTGTTGTTCCAAGAAATAGAATCTATGCTCGTTATGTTCAAATTTGTGCTGATAATGGTTTGACTCCATTATCTCCCGCCAGCTTTGGTAAACTTGTTAGGATTTTATTTCCAAACTTAACCACTCGTCGTTTGGGAATGCGTGGTCAATCCAAATATCATTACTGTGGTATCAAATTAATTGGTGATCAAAATTTACAACAACCTCATCATTCTCATCATCCAAGTGGTTTGGGAATCTCAACCACTTATGGTGGTGGTAATCAACAAATTCAATCTCCAATTTCTTCTACCAATTCTTCATTATCTTTGGATGACTCTCCTATAACTTCATCGCATATTCATACTCCCTCATACACACCCATCAACTCCCCTTCTATTGCTAATTCTAATTCAATTTCGGATCAATTACCTCTGGTTTCTCATTTGAAGTATGTTCCAAATTTGAATGATTTATTGAATAGTAATTTGGGTCCAAATTCTAATCCGAATACCCCACTTCAGTTGCCTTCCATTTATCCTTATTTACCAAGAGATATTGATTATGATATTGCTGACACTCTTTACTCCTTATATAAAGTACATGTCAATTCATTATTTGAATCTCTTCGTTACATGCAAATCAAAAAATTATTCTCCAGTTTCAACAATTTCAATAGCACCTTAACCGCTCCTGTTTTTAAACTCTACACTCATGAAAGTATCATTGAATGGGTCAAACAATGTGATTTGGTCATGTATAAACGCATGATTAGAATGTTGAGTAAACTTCAATTACAATTCCTGATTCCAGGTGAAGTTTTATCTCAATTAAAACAAATTTCAACTGGTTATGTTAAAACATTATCAAATAATCTTATCAATAATAAAGTTACTAAAAATTTTATTATTATGAAATTAAAACTTGCTAAAAATTTTATTAATTTTTTAAATCGTTTGATTAAGATTATTGAAACTGGTCAATCAGCTACCAAGATCTTAAATGATTCTTCTGAAAAGAAGTTTATGGTTGATGATTGGATTAAACTTAATATTCATGAAATTGTATCACGAGAAATTCCTTGTGGTGAAAAAAATATTGAAATTTTATTACAAATTTTGAATAGTGATTTGTTAAACATATTAACTTATAAGGAAACAGATGAAGAAAATCCTAATGAAATTATGATTCAAATTAGTGATTATATTTCAGAATTACCAGGAAAGTTTAATAATATTAATCCAAGACTTTTTATCCTATTAACAAGTAATTTGTTAACTACTTGTTTAAGAGAAATTAGTTTATCAAGTGGTCAAGGATTTGGTGCTTGGTGGATTTTTAGATGTTGGATTGATGAATATCTTTCTTGGAAATTCGAATTGGGAGGATTATTTCAAGATGAATTTATAACTAATGATGAGAATCAAGTTAAAAATGAATCTAATGATCCAACTTCTGGTTTAGATATGGAAGCAGCCAATGTTTCAGTTAATTCTAGTTTAAATATATCTGGAACTAACTTCCAAATGGCAAACATTAGTGATAATTCTGATCCTAATGATTCTAATGCTGGAAATACTTCTTTAGGAGCAGTTGATTTATTGGGATTCGCATCAGGTAATCAACTTACCACCGAACCTTCTACAAATATCGTTACCGGTAACAGTGCTGACATTTTGTTGAACTATGATACAAACGAAAATTATCAGTGATATCACTACTAGCATTACATTTTATATAAATCTTTATACAATTTATACAGCACGAATTAGAGCATTTTTTACGAAATTTCAACTCCAATGGACCTGGTCAATTTGTAGATGACGGAAACTGATGTTGATTGTAGTATCTATTGTAGATCTTTTAAAGTTATGTAGTATACAGCTCTATAATTAGTGGGGCAAAAGGTTAAGCTATGGTTCCTGTTATTTGTGATTATATGATAAGAGGTTGGATCGTTTTTGATACGTAGTCTGTAGAATTTTTTTGCATGTTTCATTTAGAATTCTTTATTTTATGGTCTTGAAGATGGAGATGTTGTCGGATTGCTATAGCTTTTTTTTTTCTTTGTTTTGATTCTCATCAAAACATGATGGTTTCTTTAAACATCGTTCAATGCAACACATACAGCACCCTTATGGTGACCATTATATTGTCTAACAGTTTCACTGTTAGATAAGTCCCACAATCTCACGTAGTGATCGGAGCAGGCAGTCACCAAGTAAGCACTATCGGCACTGAAAGCACAGTCCCACACCCATCTTTGGTGGCCTTGAAGAGTAGTCTCCAAGTTGAAATTCTGTTCTGTAGACCAGATTCTGGCAGTATGGTCGGCTGAACAGGTAGCCAAATGCTTCATATCGGTAGATAACAACACTCGGGTGATGTATTTCAGGTGGGATCTGAACTTGGTAATAGGAGTCAAAGAAGTGATGTCTCTTTGATTCTGCATTTTCCAAACATAACAGTTTCCCTTATTGTTACCAGCCACCAACATGGACCCGTCGCTGGCAACACTCAAGGAATTGATTGGAACATCATCTTCAGGGATTAAGTGGTGAGTACATTGGTTCTCTCCCAAGTCCCAAATACGAATATTTCCATCCTGATCACAACTGATTAATTCACCTTGGTTAGGGTGTATCACCACCTCATTCACGGGACAATTATGCTTGTAACTTCTTTGCACTGAAGGCGACCGCACGTCCCACACCTTGACAGTTCCGTCCTCCAGGGACGTCACCATCCATTTGTTTTCCACTTGAAATGCTAATGAGGTGACATTATTGGTGTGGCCTTCAAACGTCATAACTGGGTTATTATTACTATTATTATGGTTCCCATGATTATTGGTGCCCCCATTATTAGTGGCGGATGCCACTTGTGTGTTGTTTCCTGAGCTCCCTGTTTGTCTTATATCATATAGTCTAACATAGAGAGTCCCTGCTGCTGCTAGGAACCTCTTATCAGAAGTGATTTCTAACCGATTGACTTGGGAGTCGGTATGCTGGATGGTCCGGGAGCAGACACCGGTGAGCGCGTCCCAGAATCTGATTGTATGGTCGTAACCGGCTGAGGCTAGAATAACGGACATGGTGGGAAGAGGGTTGGTGGCGGTTTAGATTTGGTGATAGGTGTTTGATATTAAAAGGTAGCCTGGGCTTATGTAAGCACCGGAAGCTTCCAGATGAAGAGAAACGAAGGTGTAAAATAAAAACTGGTGGGACGTCAAAACTAACGGTAATAGATCTAGAGACCGGTTCGTATTTCTGACTAGTGTCATAGGGTTTACCAGGTAGTTTGGGGTAGGTATTTGAGGTAAATGGGTATATTTATGATATCCGGTACTGGCACGTGATTATCCAAGTTCCGGCCACCTACCTCAGCAACAGAGACGGGGTCGAAAGGGACCATAATGTTCGGAAACCTGGTTTTTAACAGTAGGTATCCATTCATTACAATACTTATATGATAATTCTGGAGCTATTAACTCTATAGGCTATCTTTTTGGGCGAATGCTGGTCTTATGAAGTTTGACAAAATGCAGTCACGTGAGTTTATTGATTTCTGTAAAGGTCTTCAAATAATTCCCATTAAATAGTTATCATGATTTTCTGTCACTTCAAGTCGTTTCTACAGTATCAGTTGAATCGATAGTTTTTGGTATCTATTATTACATAATATTGAAATAGATTTTATATATATCTGTTTGTGGTGTGAAGATGATGTCTTTATATTTATTGGATGATGGATGATGGATGATGAAATCTATAATAATCATTAAAAGTCATGAGATGAAATCAAAAGTTTTCACGGATGACATCCTTTTGGGTTTGAGTCAAAGAAATTGGATAGTCAATCTTGTAATTAATGTGGAAATCACCTCTAGTACCTGGAGCCTTACTTATTGGCATACCTAAACCTGGATAAGAGGTTGAGGAGTTAGGTTGAACAGGGGATGATCTTGAAAGTGGAATTCTCTTACCATCAATAGTATTAATTTCTTTATCAAAACCTATTAAAGATTCTTTAAATGTTAAAGGTACAGTTAAGGTTAAGTCATTATCGGTTCTCTTGAAAAGAGGATGTGGTTTTTCTTCAAGAACAAATTGAATGGTTTGTCTTTGACCAGCTTCTGGTTGGAAATCACCTTCGTTAGCAAATTTAATCTTGGTACCTGCTTTCCAACCTTTCTTGAGGCTAATTTCAATGATTTTTGGTTCTCTGTTTCCATCAGGTCCTCTTCTATTGATCTTCATCTTCTTGGTGGCTCCATTAAATAAATCTTCTAATGAAACTGGTAATGGAAGAGTAACCACTTCAGGTTCTGGACGACGAGATTGACGGCCACCAAATCCTCCTGGCATTCCACCACCACCAAATCCTCCACCAAAGGAAGATCCACCGAATCCGAAGTCATCACCTCCGCCTCCCATGCCAAATCCTCCCATTTGGGAGAAAATGTTGAAAGCATCATTCTGAGAGAATCCACCGCCAGCGCTGAATCCACCAGCTCCAAATGGACTGGCTCCTCCACCAAATCCTCCGGCTCCTCCGGGACCTCCTCCAGCTGGAGCATTACCACGAGCGGCCTCTAATCCATAGTCATCATAGATTTGTCTTTTGTCTTCATTGGATAAAATATCAAATGCTTCTGAGATCTCCTTGAATTTTTCAGTATCTCCACTTGGCTTATCAGGATGGTACTTTAAGGCTGATTTTCTGTAAGCTTTCTTAAGTTCAGTTTCTGACGCAGAAGGTGCTACACCTAAAAGGTCGTAGAGTTTAGTTTCTTTTACCATTGTGTGAATAATTGGTTTGAATTAAAAAGAATCACTAGGGTTAAATATATAACCAAGGGAGAGCATTGATAAATTCGAGGTTGTTCTAGAAGATTCGAATCATGTGAGACACCCGTGCTTTCCATCACGTGAACCATATTGATATCAGGGCTATTCCAATATGGTTCGGCTATGGATCGTCTTTGGGGTATTTGGAAAATCTGGTGGTGCCCTTAGTGATACTGTAGTACGATTACGCTGCTTTATCTACGGTTTTGGTTTCTGAGTGTACTTATTTTATTGATTCTTTTCATACCGAAAGTTTCCGAGCTTTGTCATGGCTTACGTAATAAGCAAGAATATTACCTAGCACAAGACCCTAACAACCGTTGATCTTGGGGTTCGTTTCCGTGTATGTAAGTTCTAAGTCCATTCTCCGTAGCTTCATTTTTTGTGTTACCAGCAAAAACTAAAGAAATCTACAAAACATGTTAGATCTTATCCCAGATCAAGCCATCATCAAAGGGATACCTTAAATATTTCTTCCTTTTACAAGGTATACATCTAAATCTACAATTGATTCTCTAATTAGGTTATATCATTGGGTTATGAAACCTAAATATATTGAAATGCCTTTGGAATAGTTGCAAAATTTGTCCTGTTGATTCATATTGCAGGGGAAATCCATCTGCATACAAAACTCACCAATCGCAAATCATTCCTCCCAGAAACTCAATATTCACTTCATTATCAAGCACTTATTCTTTCTTTTGTCTGGCAGCCTTCTTTAAAGCACGGGTACGAATACTCTTGTGCATGTTCAAGTTCATGGTGTTAGCGAACTTGGAGAAAACACCAACGGTGTTTTCAATACCAAAGTGCATGAAAGCATGGGACCAGTAAGGGGTAGAAGTAGCATATCTCTCTTGAGCACCAACACGACGGCCAACACTTCTTAAAGCAGACTTGACGAAAGCTCTTGGGTTTGGAATGGTGGCAGAAGTACGTCTAACCTTAGACATGGCAGAAGTAACCAAGTAAGAAAGAACAAATTCCACATCAATACCTTGAGAACTTAATTCACCAGCTAAAGCAGCAGACCAAGATTGTAAGAAAGCCTTAGAACCGGAGTAAGTAGCCAAGTATGGAGTTGGTAATAAACCACCGAAAGAACCCATGGTTAAGATAAGACCTCTGGTACCCTTATTTTGAGCAACAGTAGAGGAAATAACAGGAACCACAGTTTGGGTGATCTTCAAAGTAGCAATGTTGTTGATAGTAACAATGTCTCTTAATTCCTTGTCCTCAGTTTCTAAGAATGAAACCGGAATAGAGTGAGATTGACCAACATTGTTAATTAAAACGGTAACTGGTAAACCAGAGATGGCATCACCAAGAAGAATGTAGTTTGCAGTTTTATCAGAAGAAGCATCGAAAGCAACTACTTTAGTTTGGACCTTGTACTTGGCTTCAATTTCAGTAGCAAGTAATTCTAACTTGGATAAGGTTCTGGAGACCAAAACAACGTTTAAACCCTTGGCAGCTAATTGGGTGGCGTATTCCTTACCTAAACCATCAGAAGCACCAGTGATAACGGCCCAATTGCCCTTTTTAGCACCGTACTTCTTGAAGTTTTGAGCAGGAAGGATGAAGGCATCCACCAATAAAGATGCCAAGCTCAAACCAAAGGTGGTCAATTTGTAGGCACCAACCAATAAGGCACCGTAAAGGAAAGCTTGGGTAAGCTTACAATCGCTGATAGATTCCACAAAGGATACAAACATTGTAATATATGGGGAAAATAGTCAATCTAAACGCAGACAAACACTTTTATGATAAATGTGAAAAACACGGTACTCTCACTTCTACTACCAAAAACTTTGTTGGATGGTGCGAAAACTAACCAGAGACAACGTTAGTGGGACTGGGGTATAATGAACTGATAACAGAAATACGTGTACCCGGGAAAGGAAAAGAAAGTGGTGGAGAATATAAAGTTTCCCTCGAGACGTAGGAGGTGGCTTTCCGACATCCCCCTTTGATAACCTGCCGGTTACTGTCAGGTAATCTATGTTTGGGAGAGTGTTGCATCATAGTACGCGTATTGAAGCAGGGAGCAGAAGTGTCTAATGTACGGAACATTCAGTATCAAATAATGCAGTTTAGGCCTTGGTGGCCTGGACCAATAGGATCCCCAGAAAGGGTGGCAGCTCAATAACTCCGTGCCTTCCTTACATTAGAGTTGATAATCAAAAGTGGCTCTATATACAGCCCCAGTGAAGTCGTTAGACAATAGCAGTTTTGCAATATTTCCTACAAACACCAGTTCTTTCTGTTTATTCTCACTTCTGGTCCTCTTGCGTTCCCTTCTGCTATTTTTGTCATATTACCCATTTATTATACTATTACAACAGCTCGCTGGTAGGTGGTGCTGATTCTATATTACATGTAAGTGAACTCGTCCAACTTCTCGTTTGTCAACTGAACATGGAGTTCTTCCCTGGCAGCTTGCTTTTCTAAACTTGCCACTGACCTCTCCAACTTCATTTTGGCAAGTTGCAAATCATTGATTTCCTTGTTTGCCTTTTGGAGCTCAGAGAATCTTGATTCCAAGGTATTGGCGGTTTTCTCGTCTTTTATTCCCAAGGTCTCTATCCATGGATTATTATAGGTTTTGACGGGTTTGACTGCCTCTCTTGGAGGTCCTGTTTTTGGTGCAAGTGGGCTTTCGGAGCCCTTGTTAATGTTATTGTTGTTGTTGTTGTTGTTGTTATTGTTGATGATGTTATTGTTGTGGCTGTTGTTGTAGTAGCTGCTACTACCATGGTAATTGCCTCTTCCACGGTATCCACCACGGTACCCTCCGCGATAGTCGCCTCTGTAGCTGCTACCGCTACTACTGCCTCTGTACCCTGAGCCTCTGTAGGTGTCGTGAGCACCATTTTCTTCGATTTCTGGTTCAGCTTCGTATGTATCGTGAGAAGGATAGCTGCTGGCACCACTGTCACTGCCGTTACGGCTGCTACCACCACGACCTCCGCGGTAACTGCTCAGGCCGTATCTGCCGTGGTACTTGCTACCACCGCCGCCGCCTCCTCCTCCACGGCCACCACTGGCTCCTCCCAGAGGCCCGTAACTATCATAGTATCCTCTTCCACCTCTGTATCCACCGCCACCACCACCGCGGCCACGTCCTCGGTATCCTTGGTACGACCCGTAGTAGTCGTCGTAATTGTCACTCATAATGTCAAGCGCAGTGACTTGTGACTTGTGACTTGTTAGTTACAATAAAGGTGTGAGTTAATGTAGTTCTTTTGTATAGATAAATTGAACCTCAGTTTACACTAGCTCCAACATGCAAAATGCTCATGGAGATAACCTGCAATAATCAATCTGCAATCTGCACTCGTGCTAACCTGCAAATGTATCTGCACCATTTTTAGATCCCGCACCCTAATTACAGTTCCCGATTTGGCAAAACATCGCAAATTGATAAATAGTGGTGCGGCGCCTCCTGCCCACCATCTTATAACCCCAAAAACTGTGAGACCCATCCATAGCAATTTAAAACACCCATCTAAAACTACAAATACCCACCCCATCACCCAACTCTTGTTTGTCCAATTTTATTAGCTCCTTCCCGTTCATCCCCCCCCCTATCCCCCATTGCCCCTTATCCCTTCATTACTGTACACCTACACGCAATAATCTACCACCCTATGCCTTCAATACGACACGGTACAGAAACGCCAATAAGCCAGAGTTCGGTATTTGAACGAGCCTGGCTACAAGTAAACACCCAGGGATCAGGCCAAATGGCTCTTGGGAAGGCGTTCGATATGTTAAGAGCAGTGGAGGTCCAATTGTTGGGATTGGAAACTGAGATCAAACAGGAGCTCAGTGCAAATGGCACCAACACTTCGCTGCTGATGCTGATACAAATGGGGCTGAAAGATCAGTACTTTCTCACACAAGACACGGTTATCCGTGAACACTTAAATAGCACCATTGAAGGGGTTGAAGCCACTTTTGGCAGGGATCTCTTTGTGTCCAAACAAGACATGTTTTATCTTATAGAAAGCATCTTGGCAGATATCAAAATCTTTGACTACGATACCATGAAAGTGTATGGAGAATTTAACGAAAAGCACCGGTTTTACCAGGACAACTATAATAATTTGATAGAGAAAGAAGGCTATAAGAACTTGATGGAAGAAGCAGAAATAAGTTCAGATTCCTTTGCTGACCTCAATGCCACTCTTGATGCTACCATTGATGCTCTTGCAACCCAAGTCGAAATGATAGGGACTCCCAGCGACAATGATGATGATGAAGAAGCTGAGACTTCTGACTACGACGATACAGCTTCGTTGATGGAAGCAGTTTCCACTGATTGCTCTCCATTGACTATTTTTGACAAAGAATCTTATCTTTTGGACGATGTTGGGATCTCCAAGAAATCACTGTTGGACGACATTGAATTTGATCCAAAATTTAGCAAGTTCCAATTGAAAAAATCGCTAGAAGACCTACAACAATTCCATACCCTTCTTGAAGACAAGTTTCAATCTTTTGAGTTGGAATTGGACCAGTTGAGCAATCAAAATAGTCAAGATTTTCAGAGTTTGGTCAGTTTAAACAAAAAAAATAATCGCATGATAGAGAAAATCGGATCCATGAGATCAGAGTTGCTGAGTATCAGCAACCAAATCCAAGAATTGAAACCAGATCAGAATTTAGAATCAGAAAATCAACTGGTCTCTACCTCACCACCGATCAAGATACCTTCACCACCAGCATTGGATTTGGCCCAGAGTCTGCTCAATGAGAAAGACTTGGTACTTATGAACAAAATTGTAAAGAAACAGGAAAAATTAAGCGGCTTAGAAAGCCAATTAGAAAGAAGAAAAAAGGAGAAAAAACTAAAAGAGAAACTAAAAGAAAAAGAAAAAGAAAACGACAACGACAACGACAACGACGTGATTTATCACCAACTGCTAAAGGATAAAAATAATAGAACAGAAATGCCCCATCCGGAATTGATCCAGAAAGAACTGCAGGCCAGCAATTCCCCAGTGCAGTTGCTGTCAGTTTCGGAACGTACCATTGCGTCATTTGGGACCCCTGATACAATACCACACAATGTTAAATCCAATTCAGATCCACAGGGTCCCATCAAATCTTTGGTGACAATTAATACCTATACAGTTGCAATTTTGGTTATTATAGTTGCTATGGTTTCCAGAGTGTTTACTGGTTATAACGAATGAACGAAGAACAAGAATCTATAAAATAATTACGAGTAGCATTCCAAGTAGAGGCGATTCCACTTTAGCTTAGAGAGTAGCTTTAGGACATACGCTGGCTCCTGTAGTTGTGGTGTAATTTTCCCCCACATTCCACTTACCTGTCCATAACCTATAAGAGAGAAATCCATTAAATCCCCATAAATAATACAAATTAATTTGATGCTTTATTTGGATAAATATTAATAGCAATTGTATTATATATCTGGCTGGACTATATCCCTTACATTACCAAAAATTCAACTACATTGAACCAAAAAAAAACAAAAACGTTGGTTCTCTTTATATCTCAATCGTAAATTAACCTATCGAAACTGGACTGGGCCAGATGAAAAAAAAAATAAATGCTCTAGCTTTTAGCTATTATGATTAAAATTGGGGGTGCTTTCTTTATAATATAATTTTATTTTATTTTAATTTTTGTTCATGTATTTTTTTTTTCTCTTTTAACCCATGTTGACAGATCTAGAATAACCGTCATAATTTTCGCCTTCATCTTCTTGGAAATAAGGATGGATCAAGGCTCTCTTAGCACTAATTCTACCACTTGGGTCATAAACCAACATTTGTTGTAAAAGATCAACACCATCACTATCTAAGCTTGGTACAGATTCGGCCAAGTTCTTCTTGGACCATTTAGGGAAAGTAGGTTTGAAATCAGGTAAGTAGCCAACGTCGGGCCAAGTTTCTTCAGTTGGAGTACCCAAAATTCTAAAGATTCTAAAGATTTCATCAATTTCAGAGTCACCTGGGAAAAGAGGTTTTCTATTACACATTTCAGCAAAAATACACCCCACAGACCAAATATCAACCCCTGTAGAATATTGTTTACCACCAAGTAAAATTTCTGGGGCTCTATACCATAAAGTAACCACTTCATGAGTATATGCTCTTAATGGAACACCAAAAGCTCTTGCCAAACCAAAATCAGCAAGTTTCAAATTACCTTCTTTATCGATCAACAAGTTTTGAGGCTTCAAATCACGATGCAAAACACGGTGACTGTGACAGTGCTTGATACCTTTAACCAACTGGTTCATAAATCGTTTAACCATATTAGCTCCCAAACCTACACCTTGAGGAATAGATTCCATATACTTCTTAAGGTCCAAGTCCAAGAACTCAAAAACAAGGTATAACTTATGGGAGTCGGAATGGATGATGTCATAAAGACGAACGATGTTTTGATCCCTCATTTCCTTCAATAACGATATCTCTCTAATCGCGGTTGATGGTACCCCTTCATCTTCCGATTCCAACCTGATCTTCTTTAATGCCACCACTCGGTTATTGTGTCTGGTGTCGAGTGCCTTGTACACCACCCCGTAGGTACCTTCACCGACCTTTTCCTGACGTTGATAATCGGATAATTCCACCATGGTGTTGCAGTAGCCGATAACGTTCTGGATGTTGTGTTTGGCCCACACGTCTCTGCCACAAGACACTACATCAACAAAGTCACGTGTCTCCTCCCCATCTACACTCCTACACCCCAGCGCGAGGGCACGGGCTGTTGGCGAACTACAGCAGCTACAGCAGGGCTTACGGTGAGTGGGAGGGCTCGAGCTACGAGTTGTGGAGTTGGTTTGCTGGTAGGGCCCCTAAAGGCTGGAGAGATCGGTGCTGTTTTCCAGCGAGATACCGCGTTTGGATCTACTGGCAAAAAATGGCAAAAGGTGAGACAGTGATGATTTACAGATGTTTGAAAGAGGCAAACTGTAATTTCAGCGTAATGGAACAAGCACAAATATGCGATGGTGGGCACTAAACGGGGAAATGGATGTTGCTGATGCGGATGCTGCTGATGCGGATGCTGCTGATGCTGGTGGGATACTTGCATCGTGTTTCGGGCTTCTTTTATATGTGTCACTACTGGTGATGGTTGGTCGTGTGATGCTGGTATCTTTTCCTTAGGGTTTGCAGAAGCGTCCCCATTTGGTTCCCACCGAGGCCATGGGTTCGCCTTTTTACCCTAGTTTGTTGGCAGACTGGCCTATAAAATACTTACCTGATAATAGTGACCCCGTTGGCTCGATTGTGTTCGTGTTTGGATAGTTGAACTGCCAGGTCGCTTGCGGTTTTGAGCCTCGCCTATCCTTGAGATGTTCCCAAAACAGGCATATTACCCACGCATCGGGGTCTGATCCCTTACAGTACTGTCAGTTATGTGTATCAAAAAGTGGCGGTCTAGTGCTGGAACGCGGTCTTCACATCGACATAGACATGCACTTCGTCTAAAAGCCCACCCCGAAACAACAAACGGCTGCAATAGCCACTGATATACTGAGTCCTATTTTGGGAAGACTATTTAGAAAGCATTGATTTTGTGGCTTTGCTATTCCCAAATAACTCGGCTATTGTTACTTTTTGTTGCCTTTTCCACTGTGTTGACGTAACTACTGTCAACATCAAACATCTGTGGATCCCTTTGGCTACCCCCAGAGGATCCCGTACATTCCTGTTCGCTAGCGTCACTACTGGTGCTGTCCTGCGAAGACTTTGCCTAATCCCGTAAACCCTGCAGAATTGCATATCATCATGTAACTCGAATGGGTACCTGTTTGTTTTATAAGCATTTTAAAACCTACATCATGTAATAATTATGCCGAATTACTGCAAAATCCTAATATGTACTAACTGTCATGTATCTATATCTAGAGTAAGAAAGAGAAATATTCAGCGGTGATGGCAAGACCAATTGCAGCCCAAGTGACAGCAGCTGAGCTAGCGCCGGCACTTGATGAGGAAGCATTAGAAGAAGAATTGGATGAATTTCTGGATCCAGAAGCAGAAATGGAGGAAGAGGCAACAGCAGAGGAGGAAACAGCAGAGCTGCCAGAAGTTTCGAAACTCATGGAATCAGACTCGGTAGCACTGGAGCTCGAATCAGATGAGTCATCGGAGCTGGATGCACTTCTGGAGGCAGCAGAAGAAGAAGAAGAAGCTTTGGTAGATGCACTGGAAGAGGCGCTTCTGGATGCAGAGCTGGATGCAGAGCTGGATGCAGAGCTGGATTCATCAACAGCCCTTGCTAAACCGTTGAAAGCAGCGGAGTCTTGGTCCTTGATAGCCCAACCTTGGTTAGAAACCATGATATTTTCGGCCCATCCGTCAGTACTGTTGTAAATAAAAGTATCGAACTTAGTGCTCTTACCACCGGAAGTGTCCCTACCTAAGTTATCTGGTAAGTCGTAGGCAGTAACGTTAATACTCTTAAGGTAAGCATAGTAGTAACCTTGCTTTTGAATATCTTCAGAATTCCAGTCAATTTCACCACCAGCCCAAGATCTGGTACCAATTGGTAAGGTGGCATTTCCACCTGGCCAAAGGGACATTTGGATTCTAGATGGAGTTTGTGGGTAGGCGTATTTACCAGTTTCGGCATTAAGAGTATCCTTCTTATGAAGGGTTCTTTCGACCTTACCATCAATGATCCAGTCAATCTTTTCTTCGGACCAGTCGAACTCGTAAGTGTGGAAGTTTTCAAAAGTGTCACTGACAGTGGAGTTGAAACCCTTGGTGTAATCTAAAGCACCTTGGGAGTAGTAGTTGGATTGGGCTTCTTCAAGGTTGTAACCAACGAATTCGAAATCAGCTTCATCTTCAACATCAGAGTATAAAATGAAAGAAGTAACAACACCAACACCACGAGAAGATTTCAAAGTGGCTGCAACATTACCATATAATAAGTACTTGGTAGAAGAAATGACAGAACCACCGGAGTTCTTTGGCATTTCAACACGTAAACCATTGTCTTCATCGATTTCAACCCAACCAGCGTAAAGCCAGTCAACCAGGGTATCGTTACCTAAGTAATCAATGGAAACCTTCAATTGATCAAATGAGTTGAAGGTGGTTTCAAAAGATTCCATAATTGGTGCAGGAGCACAGGAAGTGATGTTGAAAGAATTCTTAATGTTACAACCATTGGCACAGTAGTAACCAGTACCACAGACTCCATATTGGGAACAACATGGAGCTTCTTCTGGACATTTATTACTAGGACCACAAGAAATGGCCAGGACCAGAACTGCCAAAAGAGAGGCAGTAACTAAAGATGAAAAATGCATAGTTAGCGAAAGACTAGAAGTTGGACCAAAAGTTAAACTACAAAATACTCAGAGGAGAATATACTGTTTTTATAGAAGATTGACGGATCTGGGCAGATCGTATCCATTTGGGGGAGTCATGTAATGTTTTTAAATCTCCGTACTTTGAATAGTATTGCATGACGCGCTAGCTTGTCTTCACAATGCAAGTACTCGAAAAAATACGAGAAAAGAAAACAAAAAAAAAGCACCTTACCCTGTACGGCACCCTAAGAAAGATATAACTGTATACAATAGTTAAAATCCAAGAAAAGATCGTTGTTTTTTCTAAGCCTTCGACCCCACCACTCTTGGTATCCATACATAATAATAAAAGGATCACATCACTTAAAGCTATCTACATCAATATATGCTCATCCCAATAAGCCACCTTTCATAAGTACATGTTTTTTGTTGTTTTTTTTTTGATCACTCTCACCTAAATTTTTAGACGGTGCCGAAAATAATGCCGCCTCAAGTACGTCGTTTGGATGCAACATTAGTCACCCTTACCTGGAGGCCTACTAAACGTGGGTTACATCGTTGTAATCACTGGAGCTAGAATTACACATAGCATTACACATAGCTACTACCTTGGGAAAGGAAACCACAATCAAAAAATAAAAAACCCAATTCAGGAAAAAAACGCCATCCACCATCCAAACCGAGAGCTACTGTCAATTCGGTACTAACAGATATCCGTTTAGGTCCGGGCCGGATTTTGAAATTTGCCAACTGATTATTATTTATCATCCAGAAAACATTTTAGGGGCACACGCCTATAAACAATCCAGTTAAGGCATAAGTTATGATGATCTTTCTACTAAAACCTACATTTGTCTTCCATCAGACGTTTTATATGCAGTGTGTACTATACTACCAACACAACGAATACCTCTTTTTATGTTTCAATATCAACGGTATTAGATAGGGATATAAGAGCGATTTTTTATATTTGCAGCTGGGAAAGGATACACCAACCTCGATGACACATCATTAGTTGGCCCCTAATACACCTTAGCAAAAAAAAAAAAAAAAATAAAAAGATCCTTCATTAGCATTTAACTCCGTATCTATTTTTGAAATTATTTAGTTGGTTGGTTGATCTTTTTTTTTTGAAGCTTTAGTGACCTTCACCTGCCTCACAGACCTTGATTTCACGACCCCATTCACTGTTTAAAATCTGTTTACCAGTGATTCTTCTTTCAGGTTTAGGATCCAAAATCGAATAAATAACATTACGACAACGAGCTCTTTTCAAACTTTCAATAGGATCATATCCAGTAGCATCTTTTCTTTTACGAAGATATTCTTCGAAAAATTCATCCTTTTTAGGATCGGCTAATTTCCATAATTGTCTACCAGTTCTCATTGCCATATAAATAACACCACATGACCAAATATCAACTCCCCTTGGATCAAATGAACTTTGGGTAAATTCTTCTGGTGCAATGTATGGTGATGATCCACATACACCTTCACTTAATTGAACTTCATCTTCCCAAGCCATCTTGAAACATTCTCCATTACCAAAATCTGTGATTTTAATAACCCCATTTTGGGTAAGTAAAATATTTTCGGGCTTCAAGTCACGATGACTAACACCCATATCATGCATATAATTCACTCCTCTTATCAATTGTTTAAAGAAACAATCAGCTTCGGCATATTCAAGTTTACCAGAAGCAATGATTAATGTATATAAATCACCACCAGAACAAAATTCCATAACTTCACAATATTCACCTTTAGCATCTTTTAATAAATCTAAAGTTTCAATAATATTAATATTCTTTAATGATGATGAAATACAAAATTCAGATGTCAATCTTCTATTATACTTTTTACCAGATTCATTTGGCTTTTTCTTAAATTCTTTAACTGCAAAAAGGGTTTCTTCAGATGATGATGAATCCTTCTTATGAGAAACTCTAACCACACCAAAGGATCCTCTACCAATAACTTCTTGACAACGACCATACTTTTGAACAAATGATCTAGAGTCTGGTTGAGCAAGTGGAGCACCTGGTGACATATATGGAAGAGTACTGGAAATACCTGAGTCTTCATTTGGAACACCATTTTCTTCACCATCACCATGATATGGTGAAGTATTGTTTTTTATATGGTTGACTAAACCAGCGAAAAGAGTAGGAGGTTTTTCTTGTGCTTTGTTTGCAGTTGGTTGAATTGGTTGAACAGCACCTTGAAGAATATTAGGAACAGCACTTTTGGCTTCATCTCTTAATTTCTTAGCTCCTAATAAGTCTTTCAACATATTGGAAAGTTTTTCTTGTCTCTTTGCAGATCTAAGATTATGCTCATGATTACCATTTTCCAACATTCTGAAACGAGGTTTGTTGATTTGGGGTATATTGTTAACACTTGCTGAAGAAGCAGATGCAATGTTTGTAGAACTTTGATTATGTTTTATTTTAGTAGAAGATGACCGGGAAACCGGGTTTGACCTTGCTGGAGGAGAAGCGGCCTTTCTTGGAGCACTAATCGAAGGACTTCTTGAAACATTAGGAGAAGGTCTTTTTGGAGGAGCATGCAAGTTGGCTTGCATGCTTTGAGTTAAAGAATTATTGATTTTTTGAAGGTTGGAATCATTAACCGAAGAAGTATTTGAAGCATCATGATTCTGAGAAGGATGACCATTATTGATTCCAAATGTAAAATAACTAATATTATCATTAGATGATGACAACAGAGAAGGAGAGGTATTCTCAGAACTAAGGGCATGGGCAGCACTGGTGTTATTGGTTGGAGTATGAGAACGAGAATGAGATAAGTTTGGAGATGTAGTGTCAGAAAGGTCGACTTGCTTTTGTAAAATGTCTTCATCGCTGATCACACCTGGATGTTTTGAAGTACCACTACTACCATTAACAACAGGAGCAGCACGAGCCTTTTCGGCATCGCTAGCCAAGTTGGTAGACAGCACACCAAAGAGCTTACCAATCTTGGACATGGTTCTCTTTGGTTTGGATTCTGGTCTCTGTTCTCCCATTATATTTTTATTAATGATGATGTGATGATTATTAAAGATGATTATTAAAGATGATGAATAATTGACTGAATCAACAACAGCACACAACGACGACGGTAAAACGACGACGATGACAGCGGCGATGGCAACACCACGATACCTACAGGGGAAAAAAGGATATGGATAAGCTTAAACAACAACGACTAAAGAGTAACAAACACTAGAAATCATTTCAAGTATATATAGTTCAGGGCCAATAATAGAGGGAGTGTCACTGGGGTCGTGCGCGCGCCCAGGGCCACTGGCAGTAGCTAAAGGCCACAGCTTTAGTGTAGAAGACAACAGGCTAGACAAAGAAGAAAAAAAAAAATAAAATAAAACGAGGGACCTGATCAGGCTGAAACATCTTCACCGTGACTCAGCCGCACTGCCCATGGTACGATACTGGATGCCAAGGCCTTTGTTGGCGAGCGACAGGAAGGCTGACGGGCGAGGGCCAAAATTACTGGGGTGATGAAAATATTTCCTCCCTAGAACAAGCAAGTGTGTAGCGACAAAAATGAGGTAGAATAGGGAAAAAATGAGACGAAAATTTGCATGACAGGGCTATGAATAGTGAGGTTTAGTCTACATTAGGGAAGTGGGTGCGTGGCAACCGATGACCCCCCGCTGTTCATGGGCCAGACAATAGTCCCCCAGTCAAGAAATAATTGCCGGGCAGAAGGATGGGCCAACAATCTCCCCTCTCTATTTCTATGTGCCAGGGTCTTTTCAGCATGAGGGAAATGGTGGGGGCATTAAAGTGGATGATCCCATCAACGGGTGTTCCTTCATTTGTGAGCTCCAGTAGCAAAATAGTGAAGGTTCCAGGCATCTCAATGATTGCAAAATTTTTGCAGTATCAAAAGCGTCATTTCAACCAGAAAAAGAAAATTCTAGAATTGTGACCAAAAGTGGATTTAATTAGAAGTACATAGCTGATAAATCGAGTATCTATTTTTTGATCATCCTCTGGTACGTACACAGCGATGACTATGTCAGTGGCCGTAACAGGTAAAGAAAATCAAAGACCCTGAAAATGGCCTGTGATTGTGACTGGGTCGTCCCTTTTGCAGTAATAATAAGAGTCACAGTGCATTAGTCATTTGTGGTGACTGGTTCCAGTGTGTCGGAATTAGTGTCACAGATTGTGGGGTGTTGCAGGCTATGCCTGAAAAAAATCGTATAGTGTGCCATATCCGCTATAGAGGACATGAAAGGTCACAAAATCCGTTGTGTCTATCCCCCACCAACTTATCCACTGGTGTAGACCTTTGTGGCAGGTTTCCCCACCAACCATCATAAAGAGATTCGGTGTGGTCTACTGATGGTGTGGCCCAAACCTCTCACTCTTCACTGCTCACTGTTTCCATGCCTGCGCAAAGGAAACCACGCAAAGCTCAGACATGCGTTGGATTTAGGGCATTTATCCATTTTTAGTCTTGTTTTCCCTCCCACTTTAATTGTTTCATCCACACCATCTCAAGCACCAGTGTTTCCTTATTGGATAGACGAGTGGGTTTATGCATGTTTAGCAATTGCATGACATTAGTCGCGGATTTTGCAACAATGCACCAGTTGACGTATGGCATCCTTACACCAACTGACGGGTTTAGAGTGTTTAGCTGCTTCATGGGCCCTAACAGTCTCGTGCCATCTGCTCTGACGACTGACAGGTCCCTAACACTCTTGTCCCAGCCATTGACCTGTCCGGTACACTGAGCATAAAATACAGGGTTGGCTAGATGGCATTTTACATTGGCATTCTACATTCGTGCTACACTCTGGCGTCGATGAAAGGGAATTGACACTTTGCATTCGTTATACACTCCGTTGTTGGAAAGTATTTGCTCTTCTACTGTGACAATCTGCGTTACCATTGAGTAGATTCTATTGGATGGCATTGAGATTTAATGAGAATTGGCTTGTAGATTGCAACCCATTTTTAATATTTCGATATTGATTTATTGATTCTAGTACTATATTCTGATTTTAGTTGATCACCAACGGTTTTTTGCAGACTGGTGTAGATCAGTAATTTTTCCAGCCACATTTTGCAGTTGATGATGTTACGGAGGAAGGGTATTGTTGGACCAGTGATGCACATGGTATGTAGTCCAAAGCTTGTAGATCTACGTTTTCCTTTGTTCCCTACAGCCAATTGGCATTCTTCTTATTGTTAGGCCTTTTTTGACTCCCACCTGGTTCCATTCTACCCATGCTCATCAACCAATAGTGGACAGGTTGTGCAGTCTGTGGAGACTCGGCCCGTGGACTGCCAAACATGAGGATAATGGAAAAACCTTCGATAAATTCGATGAATAGACAGGCTCAAAAAAAAAAAAAACCACTACCACCACCGTGGGCCCTAATAATGGCTATATCGGAAGCGCACCTCCTTGCGAGGATCTTGCGAGTCTCCTGGTAAAGCTCCTACGAGACTCCTCTCGTGGTGATGATCGCCCATGTGAGCACTATTGTCTAAAGCCTCGTTCTAAATTCAATTAATTAGCCCGATTCTTCTAACCATAGCGTGCTCGTTGGCTCGAATATACGATACCTAAGAATAACATTGTGAGTACGTATTGAAGAGTATATATGTAAAATGACCAGACCCCATGGAAACGGGTATCGAGTTGGCTGGTCAAATCTCACTAGAAAAAGTACTTTGGCCAATTAATAAAATCTACTAATTGGATGGATAAAAATCCTTGTATTCATGACAGTTTTGTCTCCCCCTTTTTTGCTATGGCTACTCCGTACTTGTTCCTGTGATCCATACCACTCGTCCCCAATCCCAGATCAAGACACCATGCGATCAGGGCACACACCCGTATTACCACGTTGATAATTCACAACCATGTGGGGTGCGAAAGTATGGCTGCAACAGTAATTGATAAGGTTATATTCCAACACGAATGGCCGTTTTTACGACTCCTCCTTGTGTTTTAGAAGAGGTTGCACCATGAAACGCAACCACGTTCCCGAGGATAGCGTAGGGTGTCCATTGTACTGGCAAAAGCTAATTTAGTACGGGTTGTTAAACCACTGAATGTTAATCTTCCAGAAATACATATAAATTATATATAAGGAGAAAGAGTAGGTAGGAAGACGTAGAAATAGTAGGAATATTATATTCAGCGCATATCACATGGTTTTGCTTGCTTTGATCGTCTTTTTGGGGTTGTCTGTTGGGCTTCCTGTCAAGAGAGACACGTCTTACGATCCAATTGATTATGTTGATGTTTTCTATGGAACCGAGGGTGGTGGCCATATGTTCCCGGGAGTAACCAGACCTTTTGGTATGGCCAAAGTAGGAATTGACGGCATTGATGCCAAATTTGGCGATGCTTATTCTGGCTATACTCCCAGTGGAGTTGTGACAGGTATTTCAATGATGCATGAATCAGGTACCGGAGGTGCGCCAGAGTACGGACTTGTGTCACAATTACCGTTTTCTGCCAACTTTGATCCCTCTGTGGAGACATCCTTGACCAGAAGTTCTAAGGACATTGCCAAAGTTGGCTACTATAACTTCAACACTACTGATGGTATTGTTGCCGAATTTGCAGCCGGGGAAAGATCGGGTATTTTCAGGTATAATTTCCACAATAATGCTCAGCTTTTGATCAATGGTTCCCATCACTTGTCGGCACCATCTCGCCCTTGGTGGACCCAATACTTTGTCAATGGTTCTGTCAAATCTCATGAAGATTTGTCGGGCTACTCTGGCTCCATCACCTTGAAAGGTGGTTGGGGTGAACAACATGCTTGGACTTTGTACTACTATGGCGAGTTCGATAACAAGGCAAGTTCAGTAAAGAGCTACTTGGGATCCCAGGTTTCCCATGATAGTAAACAGGTCGATTGTTCTACCCAAGACGATTCCTTTGGTTTGGTTTTTGCATGGGACTCCCACAAGACCATCCAATCCAAGGTTGGTATCTCATTTATTTCCATTGACCAAGCCAAATCCAATATGCAAAATGACCTTGGTTCCGACTATGATTTTGAAGATGCTGTTTCTTCTACTCAAGATAAATGGAGAGACGAAGTGTTCAACAAGATCTCGGTTTCCAATGATAATTCCACCATCACCAGCTACCTCTATACTGGGTTGTATGGTTCCCACCTTATGCCTAGTAATAGAACGGGCGAAAATCCTAACTGGGACTCTGATGTCTACTATGATGACTGGTTCACTCTTTGGGACACTTTTAGATGTGTTCACCCATTATTCAACATCATCAACCCTGATCGTGGAACCGAACTTATTAACAGCTTAATTGAAATTTACAAGAATGAAGGCTACACTCCCGATGGTAGAAGTGCTAACCAAAATGGTAGAACTCAAGGTGGCTCCAACTCGGATATTGTCATTGCCGATGCCTTTGTAAAGGGAATCAAAGGTGTCAATTGGGACGATGCTTACGCAGCCATGGTCAAAAATGCTGAAGTTCCTCCTCCATACGAGTACGACTCCTTTGCACCAGACGCTAGTACTAAACAAGGAAGAGGTGCTCTTCCAGATTGGTTAAGATACGGATGGGTCACTAGAAAATACACCCGTTCTCTCACCAGAACCGTTGAATATTCTTACAATGATTATGCTCTTTCGGTGGTTGCGAAAGGTTTACACAAGGACTCTGATCGTTACAAGTACCTTCAAAGATCTGCCAATTGGCAAAATATCTGGAACCCTGCTGCTACTGCTGATGGCCGTAGCTACACCGGTTTCATTCAACCAAAAAACGCCGATGGCTCTTTTAATTACACTAGTTATAATCCTTTCGATTGTGGAAAATGTTACTGGGGTGACGATACCTACGAAGGTAAGGCTGTTGAATACGGATGGTCAGTTCCTTGGGATATTGAAACCTTGATCTCTTTGATGGGAGGTGATGACAATTTTGTCACCAGATTGGATGATATGTACAAGTTACACGGTAAGGAAGAAGTTGCTGATGTTGGAAATGAACCAAGTTTCCTTACTCCATTCCTCTACAATTTTGTTAACCAACAACATAAGAGTGTTGAAACAGTTAAATGGATTATCAACACTTATTTCAGCACTGGAGCCAAGGGACTTCCAGGAAACTCGGATGCTGGTGCCATGCAAGCATGGTTAGTGTTCAGTTTATTGGGTTTTTACCCTATTTCTGGTACTCCAAACTATTTAATTACTTCTCCAGGTGCCAAGTATTTTGCCATTAATCTTGATAATGGTAAGAAGTTGGAAATCTTTGCTGATAATTTTAGCCACGAAAATATTTACGTTCAGGGTATTACCATCAATGGTAATGATCATAATCAAAACTGGATTGACCATGAAACCTTGACTAATGGCGGGTCCATTAGATTCGATTTGGGAAGCAGTCCTGTGGTTTGGGAAACTGGCGATGTTCCACCAAGTATGGGTCACTACACCAAACAATAAATAAAATTAATAGCTCTTCCTCCTACCACTCACGAAACTGACTGATACTTTTGATCCTTCTCATGATGATAGATTCATATTATTAAATTTTAGAAATCATTCTTTCTTATTCTCGTTATAAATCACTTCATTTTCTTACAATATAAGTTATTAGATTAGTTTGCAAACAACATTAATTCCTTGTAAAAACGTAAGTCTCAATTCAAATAGAGAGAAATTAGAGTACCAGTCGATGGCTTTATAGCTCCACAGCCAATCCATCAATGTAACATTTCAATTCTACCAAATCCAAAGAACGCATTTTATGTTCAAACAATTCAAAATCGGACTTCGAAAATGAAGTATGAGTTCTGAAGACCAATTTATCCTTTAAATAATCACATAATTGTTCATTAGATATATAAAAACTAGGGTGACTTGTTGGTTGTATTTTCATATGGTACTGAAGATGCAAATTCACCGTATGATTTTCTTGCAATCTACCTATCAGAAATGTAAGATCACAAAAGTACTTCTTCACCGTCGGATCATTTGATGGGTAGCCTGATGCTAATTGTGAATCGGTAGTTACTAGTGTGGAATCGGTGAAGCCCAATTCGTTCAAATACCGAATGAAAATTCTCCCAAGGCAAGTTACTCCCGTAGAAGGTTCAAATCTTGTGTTCTCCACATTCCACTTGAGCCTTGGCCATGCAATTGACGTGTCATTTCTATTCATATCCATGAATCTGATATGTTTGAAAAATTGGTTATATCTATTATCTGATGAGTCTGAAGAATTGGGGGGTGTAATTGGACCAATTTCGCTTCTGGTGATAATTGGGGGATATGATAGTGGCCGATTAATGAACAGTTGAATAACTTTCACTGTTTTGATTCTCGTTGGAGCAGTCTCAAGTGAATCTGGTTGAGAAGAAAGAGTGAATTCGTCTGCTGAGAGGAGTTTCAGACATGCCGCTGGTGTTTGCGCAATTGGATGGTGCATGGTGTTTCAGATACGAAACAGCAAATATTGTTGGTCGTGGTTTCGGAAATAGATTTTGGATCTCTATTGACAACTGATGTCACTAGTGATTTTTGTTGATTCAAGTTATGTGAAAAATTGGCAGCCACTTGGGTACTTACAAGAAAGCCTTAAAGATAAACTGGATTTGTGAGCTGAATTTATATGAGGGTGACGAGGGGGGAAGACCTTTTTACAGCCACCACCTGCAAGGAAAATTTGAATTAGGAAAAGGAAATGTGTCTGGTGTGTTGTGATACTTGTACCTTTAGTATTACAGGGGGTGAGAAGTTACCAGTCACAAAAAATAAATACGCCACACAATAGAGACTCTCATAACTAAGGTGATAACACCTCGTAATACTTAACTTGGCAAGTCATCACCACATATCAGTCACACGCAAACATCAAATTTAATTTTTTATTTGTTGATACTCATTTGTTGTGATCGATTGAGTCTGTTTCTGTGCTTGCTGTACCCGTAGTATCCTGGCGCAATGATAAGGTTTCGCGGTCAACGGTAGTTGCTTCTGTGACAGTGTTGGGATTTGTACTTTCAGGGGTTGCACTATCATTGGTAATTGATGTAGTATTGGTGGAATCTTTGGTTTTATCTTCAGTGGAGTCCTTAGTCTCATCTTTGTTTGTGTGTAGGTTTGATCTTGGGTTGTTGGTGGCTGGCATGGGAGTTGAAACAGAGGTTTCAGATTCGTTTGATTGTGGGTTCAGTTCTGCATCTTCTGCCTCCTCTTGGATTGGATGAATTCCTGAAAGTTCTTCTACTGGAACGCGTTCTGGTTCACGAGATTCTTCTGTACCGAAGCCATAGCCATCATCGTCTTCATAGAAATGTAGCCCTTCATGAACAGAGTAGTCTCTGTTCTTGAGCCTGTCTCTCAATATACTGAACGCAGGATCCCTAGCGATACCAGAGGAACTGGCTTCATAATCACGAGGTGAATAAGGTGGGGAAATAGGTTCTAGCTTCTCCTTGGGTCTAGACACTGGTAACACAGGTATGGCTTCATTTTTATCAGTAGCCGCTGAAATGGCTGGTTTATCTGATTTGATTGGTTTTTTCTCCTCTTTGATTGATTCTTTCTTGACTGGTTTAGCAGGTTCTGATATCCGCAGCTCCTTTTTGATCTTCTCATAATAATCATTCAAATATGGGGTGGTTTGTGAGGCCTTGTCTTTGGCCCAATTGGTAACAGTTTCCTTCTTGGGCTCGAAATTCTTCAAAAAGAACGCAAAGAACATCTTGATCGCTTGTAGGTTGAATCCACTAAGAACCCCCACAATAAGACCGGTGTAAACAGCCACCAAAATAAAATGCATGGCGGTGATAACAAACAATTGGATCTGTTGTTTCATCCATTCATAGTCAGCAAGGTTTGGGCCTGAGTCTTCCAACTCAAGGAACCATGTCAATGGTTCCACAAGCGGGATCTTTACCAATGGTGTATAGAATACGATATGGATGGTAAGGATGAGAGGGATCACAATGGTGTGACCCACCACTGCTACCACGAAGTTGATGATACCCAGCACGACATTGTAGACGAGGCTGAAGGGGCCGTAGATGAGGTAGTTATGGAGGGGGATCGCCTGTATCACTGAATGGACCAGCATTGTGATGTGTAGACGGAAGTAGCGAGTGTACAGTTTTGGTGATCTTGTGAAAATAAAATGTGGAGTGGTGAGGCTAAAATTGAGGAGTTGCGAAGCAAGGAGAGAGTCGAGAAACTATAAGGTACCAGGAAGGAGCACTTCCCCGGAGTTTATATATCACGAGCGACCAGGAGGAAGGGAGCGGTGGAATTTTCAGGGATATTAGAAGTGGCCAACCATAGACATGGGATATTTACCGTTGTGTTGGACCCTGTGGATTCGGTATCTCTATAGATAAGACAATGAAGATGAGGTGCAACAGAAGCGAATACAGACTCATTGCAAGGTTGCAAAAAATTGCAAACTCTAGCGACCTTTCAACGGGGTTAATGACTTCCTGTGGCCGAGCTTAATGTACTGTCCAGGTCTAGTCTACTATTGGACAAACGTTATGAATATTTTAGTGGTAGATACATCATATACCGATGAAATGTCACACACAAAGAGGGTAATCCCTAACAGAAACCAGCATACTAAACCGCATCTGCTTGGAAGATGTCCTAACATGATTACACGTACTGAAAAGCTACTAGGTACCGCAGACTGTCATCATTTAAGCTGCACCAAACGGGTTTGCACTGGTCTGCAAATTTGCACCCAATGTGCAAAAGTGATTGCAACAACTTGGTGAGGAATAAACTTTGATAAAACACCACATGGTGGATAGAGGCCCAAGGTGATTCTTTATTTTTGTGGTCGTCGTTCCGTCGATGGTCGAACGAGAATTCCTGGCCTTATCAGCGCCCCGGACTGTTCAGAAGCTTGGTCGTAGCTGCAAGGAACGCAACTGAGATTGCAAATTCCAAGGAACAAAATTCTCCCGTTTCCGTTAATTCCCTGTTGCAACCGTGGATATACGTAAACTGACGTATGGAGCCCAAGATTCGACGGTAATAAGCATATATCCCCTGCAAACCAGCAGGTTCTAGATACGATCAGCACTTGTTGGGACATGGATCTTAACCGGCACCTCCTTTGAGGTTAACTATACTGAGAAGAGACCCAGAATGTATAGATGGAGAGGAAAAAAAAAGAACTTAATCAAGAATCTAAAAGAAACGTAACAAACTCGAACCAATATGACAAAGATGACAAGTCCTTGGAAAATCGTGGGGGACAAACCTCTTGGAGTAATGATGCAAATGATGATGTAATTTTAGTTGCAAGTTCCTGTTGATGGAAGTCTAATTTTTCTAGAATCGTACCATTATTTCCAAGAGTATTTCACCTTGGACGCTGCCTGAAACTGTGTTGAAAACGGTAATTGGTGATGTGGTTTGGTTAAGCTTTGGGTGGAAGCATTATCACATGAAATCCATGGATGTTTCACCCTCGTTACCCTCGCTACTGTGACTGGTAATTCCCGTAATTAATTGTACTATTTTTATACACTGTTGACTTATTTTCTTCTGTTGTACCCCGTAATCCGTAGATGGTACATACTTGGTCTTAGCCAAGAGATTTTCGTTCTTTTACCCTATAATGATTTACGTAAACCTGCACTGGTTGCTACTGTCGATGACTCTGGGTGCTCTCAGAATAAAGTGAAAAAAAAAAAAAGCCAGTACAAAAGAAAGAAATTAATATAATCGTTAGTGAGGAGTTCATCAACCCAGCTGGTAATTTTTTGTAGTGGTTTGTAGTTTGCTGTTTTAGTTTTGGTTTTGGCGGAGAAGATCAGAACGACGGTTGCTGGTGATCCAAAAATCAGTTGATATTTTCTTTATTGTCCAATTCTCGCTAACTGGACCACATCACACTTACTCACACGTATAACAGCAAGGAGGAAAAAAAAACGGTGAGTTGAAAGAAATATTTTGTTCTGTTTAAATTAGTCCATGATTTGAGCCCCTTCTTTCTTTCCTCTTATTTCAAAGCCTACTAATTCCCGAAATGTCCTTCGAATTCCGCACCCACTAGACGAATTCGGTTAAGTGAGAAGGTTGATTTTTTTAGTCACTGGAAGATCCGATGCATCTCAGGACGGGACTAATTCTGAGCAAGAAGTGCACACCACCGGCTCATAAACCCACCGTTTTCTGTAAACCCGTTTTGGTGGTTGTTGCATATCCCACAAGACCCTTAAAGGTCTAGAATCCACCAGTCCTGTCCCGCAACCCGACCATTTCTGCTATCACTTGGCCCATGTACCATGTACCAGTACGTAAAAACCATGCAGTTTTTAACCGTAAAATCGGGTATAACCAATTACTCTCCGTTAAGTCCGAATGATCAACCTTTTTTTTATTGGCTGTATTACATATATAATTATTTTTTTTACTAGCGAAATATTGGTATATCGTGGCTTACTAACAGTACCACTCGATATAGTCAATTGTGCCCAGTTCACACCCCCAAAAACTCACAAAAACTGGTACTAAATATGCTACACTGTGGGTGTTTCAAATTCACTATTCCGATTCCAAACAATAGAGAAGGAGGTGATGCGAACAGATATGTGCAGTCGGGTACAACATAAGTTTGAGCCCGATATACCCGCCTTTTTCATCTCCATGACGAACAGCAAATCCCAACACATACCACCATGTAATGTCGATATTGTTGTAGAGATTGCTGCTGGAGACGTTGTGAAATGGAGTTTTCGTACTGCCGATTACATAAGCACAGAATCGCCTAAACTCATTTGATATACTCTATACCGAGAAAGCTTACTCTACAGTAGTTAAGTGTATTCCGTTGATTCGTTTATTTGCTAACCCTTTAATTAAATTACGTGCGGACGCAACTGGTTTCATGATAAATGGTGTGCGTTATAGAGATAAAAAAGATATTTGTATATATATGTGTATATATATGACTTTGTAATTATGAAGTGAAATTGATCGTGAAAAAGGTCATAGTCTATGAAACTAGATTAATAAAAGACATTAGTAGATTTTGGTATGTCATTTGTCATTTGTCATTTGCCATTTTGTTTCCTTAAGTGGTTAAAATGGTGGAATTGGTGGTACTATTTTTGTTGGTTTGAATTCCATCCTGGTTACGTTCATCATCATTAATGCTGTTACCAATCAATTTGTTTTTGTTATTATTGACAACAACATTACGTTTGGCAATTTTATCTTGTTGAATTTTGTTTTGTTGAGCCTTAACATAATCAACATAATAATTACCAAAAACATTCCAATGGAATTTTACCAATGTAGAAATTCTACTGGCAATATTCTTAAGTTCAGATCCATTGGAATTATTTTCATTGGTTTCTTCTTTGGCTGGAACTGAAGTATCTTCATTGGCCATCTTTTGAACGATTTCATTCAATAAATCCTTCAAGATTTTTCCTTCCATTAAACCATAAACTTCAGAACTTGGTTGAATATGTTTGATAAGCCAGTTATAACTGAAATCAATCATATCTGGTGGTAAACTAGTAGAATTACCAATCACATTTCTAACAAGTTGAAGAGAAATAGAAGAAATGTTTTTGGTCCATTTAATGTTACCATTATCATCAGTAACAATAGCCAAGATTTGTTGTTGAACCTTAAGAATGTTTGCAGCAGAAAGTAAAGTAGCAGTAGGAATATTATTATTTGATTTTTTAGCATTAAGAACCAACTGTTTGTATAAAACAACACATAATTGAACACATACAAGTTGTCTAACATCAGCTCTAAGAAGAACAAGACGAGTGTGATCAAATGCTAAAGTTGAAGGAAATTCAGTTGCCATTTGACGACAAGAAAGAAGATCGATAATAGAAGAAACTATTATTGGTTTAAGAGATGTATCATTAATAGTGACTTCTTGACTTTCATCATCAAGCAAAACATTTGATTTGGACTTCTTGACAAACTTCTTGTAAAACCAATTAAGAGAGTCATTTATGTTAATCTTTTGATGATTAATTAAACTTTGGAAATAATCACGTTCGAAATCAACTGCAGTCTCAATCAAAACTGGTCTAAGAATTCTAATTTGATGGTTGGCAACGTCTAACTTCATGGCTTCAAGAATTTGGAAAATCATCCGTAAACCACCAACCAAGTATTCAACCGAGTTATGTTCATAAGCATCCACAAACTTTTGATGCATTTCAACCACCCACTGGTCACGCATAGGAGCACAGTGGGATTTGAAAACATCACCAAGCCATTTTGACATTTCAACAAAATCAAAAGAACCACGGTTAAGTTGTTGAACTAAAAGTTCAATATCCATGATTTCATTAACTTGTTGACGATCCTTGGTTGGAAGGAGAGAAAGTAAAATATCTCTCAAGGTGGTGAAAAGTATAGGAAGTCTATGGATTTTGATTGGAGTATTAGAAGGTCTTGAAGATGTGTTGAAAAACTGGGAACATTCCCTTTGAATTTCATGCCAGTATTTGTCTATTATTGACTTCTTACGCTTCCCACGTTCACCATCCAAGTTTGGTCTGAACTGAAGTTGAGGGTCAAAAAGAATATCATGTCTGAGTTGAGGGTTCTTTAAAATTTCATGAAGGTCGATCTCCTTAAGAGATTGAAGGTTGATGGGAGGTAAAGCAGAAATGCTAGATGAAGATGTATTATGATTATGAGAGTGATGATTATGAGAGTGGGCATGGCCATGACCATGGCCATGAGGTTGTTGGTGTTGATGTTGACCGTGATGATGGAAATGGTGAGCTCTTTGGGAGTTGTAGTTGATGATAGGTAAGGAGCGGGATCTGAATCTCCTAATGAATTTTGGGGCTTTCGATTTCGACTCCAAGGTGGTGGGTACTCTGGAGCTGGCAACAGACTCGGCCGGAGTGGATGCATCTGGAGTGATAGGAAGATGATGTGAAGACTTCTTGATATCGTTGGTATAGGATTTAGGGGATGGCATGTCAAAAGGACCAGCCGAGGAAGAGCTGGAAGAGGCAGCGGCGGCAGCAGCGGCAGCAGCAGCGGCAGCGGCAGCAGCAGCCAGCAGCTGAATAGAAGGATCGAGTCTTGCTCTCTTGGACTGGTCGGAACATGTGGAAGGCGAAGCGGCCGACGATGAGTTTCTCTTGAAGCTGTGTGGACCATTACCAGTGGCACCAGTCGCACTCAGATTCGACGAAGGGGCTGATGAATTGGACACTGCGGGAGTGGAGGTGGACGCTTCGGCCGGGGTACCAGCGGGTGTGGTAGGAGACTTATCGAAACACACTTGTCTGAACTTGTGGTCCTCCAGAAATACCTGGTCCAGGTCTTGTGGTTGGTTATTGATGTGTGAATTCATCATGTTACGATGGTTCTAAATTTAAAGGGAGGCCAGGGGAGAGGGAGCGGGAGGGGGTAAAAACTGAACGTAAAAATTGACTTAATGAGAATAGATAAGGTGGGAAAAAACGGACAACCTGCGAACGGGATAGATACAGTGTGGCAGTGGCCGTGGTGGGACTAGTATTTGTAGGGGGGAAGGGAAGGGTAGGTGGGTGTTGGGGGTAGTAGCTTTATGGGTACGGTGGTTGGATAAAATGACAATAAATAAATAAGGGATGCGAACGGCAAACTATATATACGATGAAATTAAAAAAAAAGAAAGATGACGATGCTTATGAAATAATTAGCGGTGATAATAGCAAGGCGATAGAGGAGGGCAAGACAGTACAAAAAAGGCAGGCATCGCAGTGGGAGAGTGCGAGTGCGAGGGTGAATGGGCATGGGGATTCGACGGGCCACTGCGACATTTCTCGCTGGAACTATGACCTTGGCTGGGGAGAGGATCGACCGAGGGGGTGAGAGGGTGGGGGGCGTGGCGGATCGCAAAAGAAAAGAAAATGCCCCAGGCATGAGTGGGTGGATTTTGCCGTAACAGGAGAAAGACAAAGACAAAAGACAAAGACAAGGGCCTAAAAGGCGAGAAGAGGTGAGATTGGGCGAATTTTTTTTTCCAGAGTTCAGTGGCGACAGCCCGCCAACCAGAGAACTTCAAACAACACCTGAAATGGCTGGAATGGGGCCAAACCATCAGCCAGAGCTGGTGCCTGTTAATGGTGTGAGATTGAGATTAGATACAGATTACGGGTACATAAATCGTAGATGCAAGTATTTAAGCAGATCGGATAAAATGGAAGCATTACGTATGATGAAACTGGGCAGCGTGCCAACGTACCGAAACATGCATGATGGTGAATTAGACCAGAATAACGGCGGGCCAAAAGGTGGTTGGTGGAGTGGAGTGGGTGAAATGATCACCCAAGAAATGTTGGACCATCCCGATGGTGATGAAATTCGGGTCATGTGATGCTCCTTGTGTTTCGCTTGTGGGCTTGTTTCTTTTTTTATTGCTTTTTGTCATGTGACGTTTCTTTTGATACTTGTGATCGGAAAAATTGTCTCTGCCACCAAATTATGGTATGTGGATTATTCCACATTCCCCGGAATCCTCCCATGGAACAAGGAACACGGAACTTTCTTTTTTAAAACCGTTATCTCTCATTTGTTGGTGCTGCCTATCCTTCTTCTATTTTTTTTTTACCTACATTACGTAAGTGTTCCTTACGACGGTTGCTGACTAACCTTTTCTTTGTTATTTGATGTTCTATTTCCTTCTTTAGAACTTCATCTTTTTTCAAGCTACAAGGACGCCTTATAATGAGCCGGGCTGACGTAATCTGTTCATCTTGCGCTGACGTAATGGCCAGATTGTAATGGCGCAATAAACGAATATTAAGGTTTTTCGGCACTTATATATATAAACTACCAGTAAAACTGGTGACGTAAAGACCAATAAGGCTTTTACCGGCTTCACCTAAGATGAAATAATCCGTGAACCTGGATCGGCTCTTGCATAATTTTTTTGCTTTCCTTGTTTTTGGTACTGTTGCTCTGTTATTTTCCACCTTTACCCTTTGTACATGTTCAAATAACTCTATTTTTATGGAAGTGAAATAGAGGATGAAATGAAGGAAGAGAAACGTCTTGGTGCTTTATCCCAACCAGGTTTTTCTTCCAGCTGTCGTAACCCATTTCGCCCTAAAGAACGAAAATCGTCAGGTTTTGTGAGGTCTAGGAGGGTTTACCAAGGGTTTAGGAGGGTTTAGAAGGGTTTTGTGTGTGTGGCCTTTGTGTGGCCTTTGTGAGCTTTTTCATACCCGCGCAACCGTCGCCCGATGCAGGTGGACTTATTTTGTTTCTGCCCCCCACATTGTTTCTTAACCATTCACTCACAGATCCTTTTTCTTTCCTTAGGGTTTTTCGTCAGTTCATTTTTTTTTTTTTTATTTTTGTTTGTCTGGTTATTTAAACTATGCAACTATCGGATATAACTCGCACTAACTAAAGGCTCATGTACTTCGAACTATTCCGCATCCCGATCGTAGATTTATTCCGTTTCCCCTTTTGGGCTCCTTTGCCTCGGAACCGGTTCCGACTTTTTCAAATATCCTCAGTTTTTTTTTTTTACCCTTTACCACTTCCTGCACTTATATCGCCAAGTACTAACTTGTAAAAAAAATTTACCAAATCTTATACTGTTTAATTTGTATCTTCTCTGTCACTCTCTCTGTCTGTCTGTCTGTCTGTCTGTCAGGTCATCTTGAGTCTTTTGCACACACACTCTCTCTTCTCAGTATCAGAATGGTTAATCAATAATTGTCCAATGTCCACCATCCATTCCAATGAACCTCCTCAGGTTCCTCCACTGGGACCCCCTCTGGTATCCCCTCTGATTTCCTCCAATCCTCCTCCTACTAGTACTACTAATAATAACGAGAATAGTTCCAGCTCAGCCAATACCAATGTTAACCATCACCACCACCCCCACCAGCAACACCCCCAGCAAGACCTGACTGTTTCAACCCCTGGCTCAACCTCCGTGTCCAACACTACTGGTAGTACGAATGCCGTCTCTGTTTCGGCTCCTTCTCGAAGCCCTTCCCCTGCTCCCAATGAACCAACATCGACGGGAAAGACCCAAACTGTATTCATCCATAAACTATACGATATGCTTCACGATCCCTCGATATCCCATTTAATCTGGTGGTCTCCTTCCCATGATTCATTTTGTCTACTTCCTGGTGAAGACTTTTCCAAGGTGTTGAGTCAATATTTCAAACACACCAATATAGCGTCATTTATACGACAGCTCAATATGTATGGCTTTCACAAGGTAAATGATACGTTTCAGAATTCAGAAAAGGAAAGTTCCATCTCGGCAGGTTCTTCTACTACTTCGGCTAATAAATGGGAATTCCGTCATTCTGCAAATCAATTTAGAAAAGGTGATATTGATTCTCTTAAACTAATTAAAAGAAGATCTTCCAAAAATATCAATTCTCATAAAGAAGTGGTTAATTTGAAATCTCTTCCTCCCACCTCGAATCCTGGTCCTATTGATCATTCTCATTCTCATCATTATCCTTATCCTCCAGCTGCTCATTATTATGGAAGTGAAGATGAATCCACTCATTCTGCTGCCTCTCGTTCCGAAAACCATCAACATCAACAATATCACCATTCTTTACACATGCAACATCAACAAGTTCTTAATGGTAATCCTTATCCTCCAGGATCTACTCCACCTTACCCTGGTCCTCCTTCTGTATCCACTCCATTACCTGAATCCCCGGTCGCTGGTGTGGCTCCTCCTTCTTCTTATCCTCCACATCCCCAAGAAGTGGCTTCTCCATCTGGTCACCCAGTTCATTACCACCCACATGCACCTCCTCCTCCTCCTTCAAACCCGATTCCTCCTCCATTAAATTCCACTAGATCTTTTGAAAATTCGATAAATTTCAAGTTCCTCGATTTAAATAATCAAGTTAGTTCTCTTAAATCAGAACTCACTGCAGTCAATCAAAAATATGATACTGTTCTAAATGAACTTAAAAGAAATCTGTCTGATACTTTACAGATCTTAGAAATGTTTGAGAATTTGGTACAATCATCATCATCATCAACATCATCATTACCAACAGCAGTAGGAGCACCATCATCAAATATAGAAGTCCAAGAAGAAATAGTTGAGTCTGATAAACCAAAAATTAATTCCAATATTTTTAACAGAAATGAACATAACAAAACCCCCGTAAATACGGCTCAAGCTTTACGCGAAAGTGAAGATGAAGTAAACACTTCTCCAATGTCAAGAATAAAACCTAAAAAGACTATATCGAACAGTAGTGTTTCCACCATCAATGAACTGAAACCAAAAGCTCCATTACAAAATGAAATTACTAAATTAAAATCGGTTCTACTTCAACGTCTCAATCAACTTTCCCAACATAATCCTAATAGTTCAAATAGTACTTCCGGTCCATCTTATCATTTAAACAATCCACCTACTTCCAAAAAACCTTCTAATTCTAATATTAATATCGTTCCACAATATTACCCATTAAATCCTCATTATACTATTTACTCTAATGATGCTTATAGACATCCTGGGAAGGTAAGTACTTCACTGATTTTATCAAACGATGATCAATCAAATCAACGTAATATGTCCGTATTTATGGATCCATTGCAACCAGTTCCTTCAAGACAAAATTCAAGACTTTTGTATGATGAAAACCTGCAAGGGGGTGCTCAGATCAATAATGCTAGTTCTTATAGAATGAGAGCAGAGTCTAAGAGTTATAGTCCTTTGACTGTGGGTGGACCAACTCAATCAAAACCAAATCCTAATTCTAGTGGATTGGCTCCTTCAATGGCTGCTTCTTCACCAAATCAACCTTCTTCTTCTTCTTCAAGATCTTCTATTTTTGAAAAGAGTGGACCTTCTCATGAAGCTATTAAGAATTATCCTCAGTATCCTTTCCCTAATATGGCTAACGAAGGAAGTAGTGGATCAAATACTCCTCAACAAGTCCCAGGGCATGGTCAAGGTGTTATGATTCCAGGTCAAGCCCAAGGACATCCACATTTTCCTCCACCACTTTCTCATCATCAACGTCTTTCAGGAAGTAGAACCAACTCTTTACCAAACCCTCAAACTTACCAAGGTCAATCTTTAGATGAAGCTCCGACTTCTGGTTATAACCCCTCCCATCCAGATCCTGCCAATTATCACAACCAAAGAAATTCATTCACTTCGATGTACGAACACAATCATCACCAACTGCCTTACAATCAACACAGCAACAGTGTACACTTACCTCCTCCAACCCCAAAGCTGCACCCAGGACTCAGTAGCAACAGTAGTACTGGAAGCACCATTCACTCATTGGCACCAATTCCTATTTCTGCCTCTACTTCAGGTGGCACCATTCCGACTATCAATACTTTAAAGCCTGACTCTCCTAAACCAGCTAGTCCTCTTCCTGAGGCAAAGGATGAACATATACGTTCTCCGGGCGTTAAGAACCAACTACCTTCGGTGAGTGAGCTTGACAGATCAATCTCAATGACTAATCTTGCAAGAACTGCCTCTCCAATAAAGGGAGAAGCTAAATTGCAATCATTACTTCATCAACCAGAGGATAACGAACCGGGTTCCAAAAAGAGAAAGCTCGAAGCTACTTCATCGACCTCAGGATAAAATGAAAGAAGTGAAAACGTTGATAAAGATGGACAGTTGGTCTAATTTTTATTATTATTATTATTATTATTCACTCCACAATCACATCACCCAATTGTTGATCTTTACTTGTATACCAACCTATTGTTGTCTATGGTCGCTCGGTTCTTCTTCATGGATCGAGTATTCTTTATGCAATTTATGTAATTTTATTATTCTATGACTGTATATTTAGTTGCAATGTATTTTAATTCTACAATACAATAAATCAATTATCTTTATTAGTTAACCATTTTGGTTCATTATATGCCTAATTATATTACCAACTATCTACCAAGTAATCCCGTACTATCTATATTGTATATGAACTGGCCAACTACAACATATTATTTAATCGTTGGCTATGATTCTTTTTAAAGGCTCAACATATTCCAGCTCCAAGGTATCTTTTACGTATACAATATAGTATGGAGTGGCAGTATTACCTTCGGTAAAATTGAATACTTCACTAGTAGGAACTTCAGTAATAATTTCATCATTATACTTTCTGAACACATTTCTATGAGGGTCTTTAATATACACCCAATAATGACCATAACTTGCTTCTCCTCTGTGAATAAAAATAGCAAAAATAGAGTATCCCACCTTGGTGTATGACGTGAATTGGTTAGATACTTTATTTTGTAAGTCTGCCAATTTAGAATCAATGGATTCTAATTCTTTTTTCAAACTTAGGATTTCATTATCAATCTTTTCCAATGATAATTCACTGAAATTGAAGTCCTTCGCACGGAGATAATCTCTGGTTGTAATCAAAGTATCAATAATATTCATATGAGTACTCTCATCCAATCTCAAAATATCTTCTTTCTTTTCCTTCAATTGTTGAATTTCGGATTTCCATTTGAAAACTTCACTTCTCTTGAACAAGATCTCTTCATCAGTAGTATCTAAATAACGGTCAAGATAAATCTTTTCACTGAATGGAATTGGTTCCAATGACTTGTAAGGAACTAATCTCTCTCTATCAAACATGACTCTTTGAACATGAAATTGTAACACCTCTGGTAATTCACTGATGGTATGAGATTTCTTGACATATCCTTCTTCTAATTTGACTAAATCTTCACTGAAATAATTATCTAATGAATCATAAATGTTTTTTGGATGATCACTAACATTGATAATCAAACTGAAAAATCTTTCAACAGAAATTCTTTGCTTTTTATCCAGATCAATTGGAGTAATGGTTTGTTTAATCTTACCATAAAACAATTGTTTAATCAAATCCATTTGTTCACCATCTTCTTCTAAACGATCAGGTTCCAATGCAGTTTCAATTTGATATGTGACATTTTCAATACATTCAGTAACATCTTGTTGTCTTCCAACTTCGATGGTACTTTCCATTTGATCAGTACTGATAGGCAAAAGTTTAGAGGAGATTTCATCAACCACCTTGTCTTCAGTATCTTCAATCATTTCAATGTCAATATCAATATCAGTATCAGATTGAGAAGAAACAAGAATAGGATCACTCAGATTGTTAGAACCAAGCTCTATCAAATCGTCCAGTCCCATGTTTTCTTGCTCATTATTCTCTTTATCACTAATCTCGATAACTTTGCCTGTATCATCATCTTGTCCTTCTTTTTGTTCATTTTTGAAGGAAACTGATTGAGAAAGATGAAGGAATGATAAATACGCTAGTTCTTTTGAAGGTTGAACACATCTCAGTCTGGTATGAATCATTTCATTGAATAAATGTTTCAAATGGTAAATGAATTGCTTGGATCTTGTGATTTCAGCTTCTTCAACCTTTCTACCACCAATCTTACGATTTTGAAGCAAATCGAGATTATTTTCCTCAAAGTTCAAAATCATTTCTCTTAATGGTTTCATACAGAAATAATATTGTAATAATGAGTTCAAATAACAAGTATTACCAATATTGTCCAAACCAGCTGGCCAGTTTTCTGCTGGTAACAAAGAAGGATCGATTCTACCGCTCTTTAAGAAACTGAATAAGATTTCCGAATTCTTGTTTTCAGCCACAACCTTCAATGAATATCTCAAAAGACGGATATCTTCATTAGAGATCAATTTATTTTGGAAATTGGTGATGAGTTCAAATTCGGATGTTTCTGAAGTACCACCCAAAATTTCTAGAGCCTTTTGGTAATTGATATCACCTGAGACTTTAACCAAATCAGGCACTTTAGTTTCAAGATAATTCAATAAAAGATAACTCTTTCTATTGACAGCAATCGAAAGCAATGCTTTGTTTAAAAGCAATACTTTATGGGATGATGCATTGAATCCATTAGATTGCATTACTTCATCCAATTCAAACTCGTATGCAGTAATAATGACTTCATCTTCGGTAATTTCTTCAACACCTAATTCAGTCAATGCTAATTGTAATGGGACGACTTCATTATCAATAAAATTGAAAAGATTTTTTGATCCTCTGGCTTTTGCAACTGTCAATAAGTGACGATTGAAAAAAGAATAGTTTTTGATATCATTGTTGTAACTTGATTTATACATAGCAAAAATAACTTCATCATCAATTGAATGAAGATTTTGGGAGTCATCAACTGTCAATCCAAAGACCTTCATGGAATCAACATAATCATTCCATCCAACAAGTTCACCATGTGCAGATAAGTTTTTAAGATACTTGGCTAATTTATTATTAGTAGATGATCCATTTCTGAAATTAGTAGTACTCTTCAAAGAGTCGACATAATGGAGTCTATTAGCAAGATCTGATTTCACAGTACTTTCAAATGCTTTGATAACAATTTCATCTTGGAAAAATGAATTTATACTGAGATTAATTAAGAATGGTAAACTATTGGAGTTATGAGTTTTGAAATGCACTAAATTGATATGTTTATCGACTTCGGGAATACGAGTGAAAATTAACGAAAAATTATCTGAATATGAATAACCTGTTTCAAATTCATTGTTTGGGTATTTCTTTCCATAAATACGAGCCGAGAAAATCAATTCATGAACCTTTCTAATATACGATTCTCTTAATTCTGATGATTCCTTTAAGGATGGAGGAACAAGATCGGTTTCTTCAGTATTTAAGGTGAAAGATAATTTATCCAATAAAAGTTTAATATCAATTTGGGAATCCAATACGGTATTTTTCAAACTTATGGTTTTAATGGAATCAGTGGAAGGTAATAATATTGGACCTTTTAAAACTTTAATCATGGTCATAATGGTATGGATAGGATTTGGAATAGTATCTTCAGAAAGATTTGGATGTCTTTTAATACCTTCAAGGTATCTTTTCTTTATAGTTTCTTCATCAAACAATAAGAACAAATCATCTTTAGAGAATTCTTCCCTGAATACTGATACTCTAAGTAAATGATTTGGACCATTGGCACTTCTGAAAAATGCATCATCAATCATAGTTTTCGTAAATCCTTCATAACGTAAAGCTTTCATATCTTCTGGATTTATAGTTGATTGAGGAATAATATGATATTCATATTTATCAATTGGGTAATCTCCTAGTTTTTCCAATACCAAAATACGGAAGTGATAAAGTTCATGCTTGCTATTAGTTATTAAACCTCTAATAATTTTCAAGACTTGATTGGATTCTTCATATGACACCTCTTCATATGAAGGAGCATAATTCAAATGATTATTCAAGGTTAATACATCATACTCAAAAAGACTAGATTGGGCCATTTTGCTTAAATTAGAGGAGTAATCAATAGGCTTACTGTTCAATAAACTCATATTAAACTTGGATCTAAAGGGAACGGTCCATTTCAAATCGTCTAAGATCCGATTCAAGGTCTTAAATGGATATTTCTTAAGCTCTTCTCTTTGTTTTTCTTTATCAATTTGATCAATTGGATTCAATTCCTTGACAGGTGCAGAAGCAGCCATTTCTGTGGATGTGCTCTTTTCTGGACCATCTTCTTTCATTTCCCAGTTGGTGGCGTTAAATGGGTTATTGCTCTTGAATTGGGGTCTATTGGAGTTGGGATCAACAGAGGCCACTGGAGTGTTGTCACGCTGGGCCAAATCGGAAGCGGTTCCAGAACGCGATCCGTAGACGCTGGGGACAGATGGAGCCAGGCTCGATTCCGTATTATCCATCATGGTGGTAGTAAATGATACCGTGGAGATTAAGATCTGGAGCTGTCATTCGTGATCAGGCACTAGAGAGATTGGTGGACGCACGCTTACTTTCTAATATAATTTCTTAACTATGGTGATCTGTGAGGTGTTGGAAAAAGGCTGCGGTTGCAACGAATTACCCAACCTGAAACACAACCTAGTACACCATATACCTCAACAAAGAAGATGGACAGTGTTGATGCCAGCGCCAGCGGAGCGGCAACGGGTTCCGGCACCAACGTCGGCGGTCCCGGAAAACCACCCCAAATCGACTTTGAAAAAATCCGGTCCAATTCCGATGGCTCGTTCATCAGTATGCTTCTGCTGGGGTTCAATGAAGTGGTGGTGAATAATCCATACTTTGCCGCCGGTGGTGGGCTTATGCTCCTCGGTACATCATTGGCCTTGGCCAGGCAAGGGATCGTCAAGAGTAGTGGGTTTATTTATCGTCAAATGTTGGTGGACTTGGAGATTCCTTCCAAGGACAAGTCATATCTTTGGTTTCTAGAATGGATGTCTCAATACAAACATAGAAGTCTGAGACACTTGTCAGTAGAAACCAATTTTATTCAACACGATAACGGGGCCGTGAGTACCAAGTTCTCGTTGGTTCCAGGTCCTGGTAAGCATTTGATCAAGTATAAAGGTGCTTATATGATGGTTAATCGAGAGAGATCCGGGAAATTACTAGATATGACCAGTGGGACTCCTTTTGAAACCGTTACTTTGACCACTCTCTACAGTGATAGACATTTATTTGGAGATTTATTGGGAGAAGCCAAAAAATTGGCCTTAAAGGCTAGAGAAGGTAAAACAGTGTTATATACTTCATGGGGTCCTGAATGGAGACCTTTTGGTCAACCTAGAAAGAAAAGAATGTTGGGATCGGTTATTTTGGACGATGGAATCACCGAAGGGATTGTTAATGATGTGAAAGACTTTTTGGATAGTGGTGATTGGTACCACAAGAGAGGTATTCCATATAGAAGAGGTTATTTGTTATATGGACCACCAGGAAGTGGTAAGACTTCATTTATTCAGGCTTTGGCAGGTGAATTGGACTATAATATCTGTATTTTGAACTTATCAGAAAACAATTTAACCGATGATCGTCTTAACCATTTAATGAACCATATTCCAGAAAGATCGATTCTTTTGCTTGAAGATATCGATGCTGCTTTCAACAAGAGAGAACAATCGGAAGAAAAAGGTTATAGCTCTGGTGTGACCTTTTCTGGTCTTTTGAACGCTTTGGATGGTGTTGCTAGTGCCGAAGAATGTATCACTTTCATGACCACCAATCATCCTGAAAAACTTGATCCTGCCTTGTTAAGACCAGGAAGAGTGGATTTCAAGGTCATGATTGATAATGCAAGTGAACACCAAGTCAAGCAAATGTTCTTGAGATTCTATGAAAATGAAGAAGAATTGTGTGAACAATTCCTTGCCAAGTACAGAGCCTTGAAGTTGACTTCTGTCAGTACTGCCCAATTGCAAGGGTTGTTTGTATATAATAAGAGAGATCCAAAGCAAGCAATTGCTATGGTTGAAACTCTTCAAAACCCATACACCGTTTTTTAAAAGGTTCTGTGTGGGAGAGGACGACAATAGATTTAAAAAACCTGGTTGGTATAAGTCACCGTCACCAATGTATATAATGGAAACGCCAACTCATGATCCTAATGCTAGACATGTAGACAGGAGATAGACAAATGGGTCATTCGGTAGACCATGACATGAAAACATCATATTGACATCATAGTGATGGACCTCGATTGAGATGCTGGATCGCTCGTCAAGGTGGGGCTCGTTTGTACTTATCTCTGCTGTATATCTATATTGGTAAGTGATTGATTCATGATGATGGGATCGTTATTGGATCCTTCTTTCTCAACCTCGATACCTTCTCATCAACTTTTCGTGGGCGGCATCCAATCGCTCTTTGGTGACCTCGCCTTCTTCTCCTGCTCCCCCGTTCTCCAACTTGGCACCTTCTTTCAAGAGCTCATTCATGTAGTTGACGTAGATCAAGTAGATCAAAACATCGGAGTTGTCGTTCAGCAAAGTGGCTCTGGACCTGGGTTTCGTGACTCCGTTTCCGGGAGTTATCTTGGACTGGAGAACACGCCGGAACCGGGCCTGGTTGTAGGTCTTTTTGTTCTGTTTGATTGCCATTGGTGTTGTGTTTGGTTATTAGGCATATCACATTCATATATGTTGGGTCGTGCGCTGAATAATTTCCCTGGTAACTATAGCACGAAGACGAAAAGATAGAGAGTACAGGAGCATAGACAGTAGCATATATACAGTAGAAAATATACAGTATTAGCGTGGTATGGTTATTGGGCTGTTTTCTGTCAATCATTAGGTTGTTTCTTTTTCTTTTGGCTGATTTATTCAGTATTATAGGTGATTCTGTGTACTTTAAACCACACCTACCTGCTAATACTATTCGAGTGAAATACCAGTTGCACTTTCCTGTATAGTTAACTTATGGCCCCAAAATGGCCATTTGACTAGTAGAATATATACAGAATATAGTACCTATTATCTATAATTAATAGCAAAGTCGGTGGAATAAATCAGGCAAGCACCACTAGAAACCAATTAGACCAAAGTGCCATTTACACTCGCTTTACACTCGCTACTGATCAACCTCCTACTAAATTTAATTCTTTTCCTTACATTTTCTCATCTTTCCTCCAATTTGAGCGTTCTCTGGGTACTCGACAAAAAATTCAATTTTTTACATATTTGTAAAAATTCAAAAACAGTCCAAAAGTCCATCCCGGCCCACAATCAGCCCCCAAGTCCAGCTCTAATCCTGTCCATCCACCATCCTATTCTGCTAACTTGGCCACTATTTAAAATAGCAACGTCGTGCGCCCACCACCGATAATCTCCTGCACACAGCCAACACACGGTGCCATTCTTATCTACTACTACCTACCCCAACCATCAACCAGTTAACTCTAACCAACTTATTCCTTCTCGTTCTATCAATCTCATTCCCCTCACCATTTATTGATTGTTCTAGATGAAGTTTCATCTCGGTCTTATCGGGCTAATTGCCACCACCATTGGGCTCGGTCTGGTTCCTTCAGTGGTTGCTAATGATCATATATCTCCATTATCATTTGATAAGATCATCACCAATGCTGTAATTAACGATGTGTTTCAAGTCCAAAAGCCACAGCCGCCTAAGGATGGTGATGATGACAAGTGTCCTCCATGTTTCAATTGTAATCTTCCTAATTTTGAGTGTACTCAGTTTTCCAAATGTAATCCATTTACTGGCTCATGTGAATGTAGAGACGGGTTTGGAGGAATGGATTGTTCTGAACCATTATGTGGATCATTATCGGATGGCAACAAAAACAGACCTATTAGAGAAGATAATCTGACATGTTCGTGTAAAGATGGATGGAATGGTATCAATTGTAACGTTTGTACTGATGATAAATCATGTGATGCCTTTATGCCTGAAGGTCTTAAAGGTACTTGTTATAATAAGGGAATTGTGGTTAATAAAATGCATCAAATGTGTGATGTTACTAATCCAAAAATCATCTCAATTTTAAAAGGTTTAAAACCTCAAGCTACTTTTTCATGTAATAAAACTGCCGAACAATGTGATTTCCAATTTTGGATTGATCAAAAGGAATCCTTTTATTGTGACTTAGACAAGTGTAAACTTGATTATGATTTACAATCAAATACCACCCACTATAATTGTGAAGATGTTTCTTGTAAATGTTTGCCAGGAAGAATGTTATGTGGTGAAGCAGGTTCCATTGATATTTCTGATTTCTTGACTGAAACTATTAAAGGTCCAGGTGATTTCACTTGTAATATTAATGATAGATCTTGTCGTTTTTCCGAACCAAGTATGAATGATTTGATTTCAAGTGTTTTTGGTGATCCTTATATTACTTTGAAATGTAAAGCTGGTGAATGTATTCATAAAAGTGAAATCCCAGGTTATGATTTACCTGATCATAATAAATTCACCCTTGGTAATTTATTTCTTATTATGGGAGTTGCTTTTATCTGTATTTTAATTGTGGTTAGTACCATGATTCAAATCAATAAATCTTCATTATTCAAAAATAATGATGGATCTTATGAATCATTTGATGCCGAAACTTCTGCTTTAAATCAAAATTTCGTCCCAACAACTCTTACTTTTGAAAATATTAGCTTTAAAGTTCCTAATGGTCAAACTGTCTTGAACAATGTTTTTGGTTTGGTTAACCCAAGTGAATGTTTGGCTATTATGGGAGGTTCTGGTGCTGGTAAAACTACTTTATTAGATATCTTAGCTGCCAAGAATAAGGTTGGTGAAATGTCCGGTAAAATTTATGTTAACGGTAATATTTTAGATAAGTCTGATTACAAGAAGATTATTGGTTTTGTTGACCAAGAAGATCATTTAATTCCAACTTTAACGGTTTATGAAACTGTCTTGAATAGTGCATTATTAAGATTACCTCGATCCATGAGTATTAGACAAAAGGAAGCCAGAGTTATCGAAGTTCTTAATGAATTAAGAATTTTAGGTATTAAAGATAGAGTTATCGGTTCTGATTTCAAGAGAGGTATTTCTGGTGGTGAAAAGAGAAGAGTTTCTATTGCTTGTGAATTGGTTACTTCTCCTTCTATTTTATTTTTGGATGAACCTACTTCTGGTTTAGATTCTTACAATGCTAGAAATGTTATTGAATCTTTAGTCAAATTATCAAGAGATTTTAAGAGAACTATTGTTTTTACCATCCATCAACCAAGAAGTAACATCGTTTCATTATTCGATAAATTGTTATTATTAAGTGAAGGTGATTTGGTTTATTCTGGTGATATGATTAAATCCAATGATTTCTTCAGCAGAAATGGTTACAAATGTCCTTTGGGTTATAACATTGCTGATTATTTAATTGATATTACTGTTGATCATAAAAAGGTTGTTAGAGCTTCTGATATCCCGGTGAATATTGCTGGAGTTACTACTACTGCTGAAACTGTTCCTGCTGATGCTCATGAAAGATTTGTTCAAACAAATTCAGAAACTCCTGACAGTACTATGGAGTGGGAACATTATGCAGTTCATCGTGACGAATACACTCATGATATTTTAGGTAGAAAGGATACCGAAGAATTGGTCCAAATCCGTAACAAATTACCTCAACTTTTCAATGAATCTTCTTTGGCAAATGAATTGAGAGATGAAATAAAACAACGAGTCACTAATTCTGTTCCATTAGACTTATCTTCACAATACTTAGAAAAGGCAAGTATTACCACCCAAATTTTAATTTTATCTTCAAGAACCTTTAAGAACTTATACAGAAACCCAAGATTACTTTTAACCCACTACATATTATCATTAGCAGTTGGTGCATTCTGTGGATACTTGTATTATGATGTTTCAAATGACATTAGTGGTTTCCAAAATAGATTAGGATTGTTTTTCTTTATGCTTGCATTCTTTGGATTTTCTTCCTTGACTGGTTTACATTCGTTCTCCACCGAAAGAATTATTTTTGTTAGAGAAAGAGCAAACAACTACTATCATCCATTCAGTTACTATGTTTCTAAGATTTTCTGTGATATTTTACCTTTAAGAGTCTTACCACCAATTATTTTGATCAGTATTGCTTATCCAATGATTGGTTTGACTATGGAACATAATGGTTTTTTGAAAGCTCTTTTCGTATTGGTGTTGTTTAACGTGACTGTTGCAATTGAAATGTTAATTGTTGGTATTTTAATTAAGGAACCAGGTACTTCCACTATGATTGGTGTTTTGGTTTTGTTGATGTCATTGTTATTTGCAGGTTTGTTCATTAATAGCTCTGACTTGAACTTACAAATCAAATGGTTAGAATGGATCTCTGTATTCCACTATGCCTATGAAGCATTGGCAATCAATGAAGTTAAGGATTTGATGTTGAAGGAAAAGAAGTTTGGGTTATCTATTGAAGTTCCTGGCGCAGTTATTTTGAGTTCTTTCGGATTCACTGTCAGTGCTTTCTGGAAAGATGTCAAGTTCTTAGCTGGTTTGGGTGTTATATTTTTAGCATTGGGATATATTTTCTTGCACTATTTCACAGTGGAAAGAAGATAATGAATCGTATTGCTTCAAAACTTAAAAAATTATACAGAATAGTCTCGGGACTTATTAGATTATGAACTATCAAAAAGAACCTAAGCGGATCTTCTATATATAGTTAAAATTAAAATTATAATATGAATACTAAGAGTACTTGGTAGCTATAAGATTATTAAAACTGTTTGAAACAGTTGAAAGTATACAATATCGTTTGTATCTATGGGTGGCCCAGTTTATATTTTTTCGCGGCCGTTCTTCTACATTATATCTGGTTTAACAACAATAGCAAATCTTCAAACCGGAGATACCTTTGGCCTACACTACCGGGATGACTATTTACGGGAATGAAATTACACATAAGAGTCACACTACTCGATGATTTCCATTAGTCTTGGCCCAGAGTGCCCAAGTGCAGTACTGGAAATAATTGCATCATGGCTTAAACTATTTATGGCTACTATAAGCGTGCTACAGGCTTAAAATAATCTATTGTTGGAACAATTTTATTGCTTCTCGAATGTGTCTTGCCTCCTTGTTTTTTCTTTCTTTTTTTCTTTTAATATTGACTGCTATTTTCTCCTCATAATTCTTACAGTATTTTATTATATTAAATTTATTAGTTATTTGTACAGTCTATAATATGCCATTTCCCTAATTAACCATGAAGACGACTTGGTTAATGCTTTTAAGTTGTTTACTACCATTTTTTTTAAAAATAGTTTAGTAGTGGTGGTAGTAGTGGTGGTGGTCGAGTGATTAGTTGGTTGGTAGAAGGTTCTTTGCTTAATTATTGCTCATGATCTTATCGAACATATACTTTTTCAACACTTCTACGTTTAACTGGTCTTTCAGTACATCAAAATCAAACTCCTCGTAACTCATTGGTGTAGTTACTGGCTCATCGTTAGCATCATGATAACCCTTAAGATATGGGTGTTCCAAAGCTTCTTCCACAGTAATTCTGTTTTCTGGATCGAATACCAATAAGCTCTTCATTAAATCAAGACCTATTGGATTTACAGGGCTATTACCTGGCCGTTTCAATCTCATGGGATGATTATTAATCACACTATCAATATCTAATCTATGCTTGAATGGTAACGTATTAATATATGCTTTTGCTCGAGGAGATTTGATTTTTTCGAAGTCGGTACCAGTAGGAGTACCCAATAATTCAAATATCAAGGTCAATTGATTCCTATAATCGTTTCCCGGAAATAAGGGGATATAAGTGAAAAATTCGCCCAAAATACATCCTACTGACCATAAATCAATAGCAGTGGAATATTGAGAAGCTGTTAACATGATTTCTGGTGCACGGTACCACCTAGTTGCCACATACTCAGTTAAAGAAGAAATACCACCAATTGCACCACTGGTATCATCCTTATACTTATGACGTAAAGTATCCAAACGGGCCAAACCAAAATCACAAATTTTAACGTCACAATTATCATTAACCAAGATATTTGAAGGTTTTAAATCTCTATGAATGACATTGGCACTATGAATGAATTTAAGTGCCCTTAAAATTTGATAAGTAAAATATTGACAGTGATCATCACTTAAAATGTGGGATTGAATCACTTTGGATAAATCACATGGCATATACTCCTGAATAAGGTAAACTTCATTAAAATGGTTGTAATCAAGAGGCTTTTGTACATCGAATAATTGAATGATATTTTCATGACCCTTAAATTTATTTAGAAGTTTAATTTCACGAAGAGTCCTTAAACAGAAAAGTGGTTTATCAAAAGGTTCAATCTTTTTAATGGCAACTGGGATTTTAGTAGGTTCATGAACTGCCAGACAGACAATACCATAAGCACCTTCACCAAGAACTCGATTGACTTTGAAACTTTGAGATACATTGAATACCACTTTTCTTGACACCCTTGGTTCTGGTAATCTTCTTTCCTTAGTAGGTCTAGTTGAGATCATGACTGATGTGATGATTGGAGTATTTGTTGGATATACCTTGGTATATATATTAAGATCGGATAATACAAGGGTGTGAGCAGACTGGGCTCTATCTGTGTGGTTCATTCCTCCATAAATAATATTCTTTGTTGGTCTACCACATTTGGTCCAAAAAAATGGTGCTTCATGAAATATTATAGTTTTATTATATTTATTTATACACTTCTGAGACAAGAATGATTCATCTACCGCATCTGACCACTATATCCGTTCTAGCGATGACCACCTGAAACGGCATTAAATTTCATGTGTGGAATTGAATTAACACATTTATCCTTTTTAATACTGCGTCAGCATGTTTACGAGATGGTGCTAGCCTACCTACACAGATATCACACGTATACCTAATGTATAATAAAAAAAAAAAAAAATAAAAATAAAAAAAGACACCAATATATTATTATCATGGAATAAGAAAAACTACATCATAAATCCTATCGGGCAATTGTTTGCATAATAATTTTTGTATTGTTGTAAACCCTGATCAGGATGATCCGACATGCCCTGTTCATGCAGGTGAAGGGTGGATTACCCATCTAAATTCGCTTTAGGCCCCAAGATCTTTCACTAGGTGTAGTTTTCACCAGGGCTACAAATAATTACCAGTACCCTTTTGGGTAGTCTAAAGGATTTTGGTGATGCACACAGGGTTGGTGACAGTTGAAACACAATCTGTTACACCCTCCCTCACCACACCCCGCAATCCCATACCACCCTTTTTATTATATAAAAATTACCATTACCACATGTTTTATCTATTGCCTTACCAACCCTTATTTAGATACTTACAACAGAGAGGAGTCAGTTTCATGTTCTGACTGAAACCTACCAAACCCAGTTTGGCTCAAACCCTTTGGCCTCGGCCCAAAAGCAATTTCAATTACCTTGAAGCTGGTCATTAAATAATTGTTCTTTGGCCTATTGTAAAATATCCGCGTATGACCAAACCTCGCAAATTTTAACCTTAAGTTTATATATCGCCTGCAGGCGCATCTCAGCTTATGACTGGCCACGGAGAAAACAGGAATTGGGCCGAACAGGCGAAATCTCCAATATGTAATTGAAGGAATCTACATGAAATTCTACTGGTAACGACCAAACGCTCCGTAGCTTGTTGCTTCTTGCTTCACTCTGAAAAAACCCATGTTATATCATCATAATTTTAGTTGTGGTGGAGAAATGGCAAAAAACGGTACAGCCTATTTAGTGGCTGCAACCGACCATTTTTTTTTCAATAATACCCTTGAAATTCCATCTATTCTATATGCTATATAAGCTATATCTGCTATATTTAGGAGCTGGTGCATACATAAACCGTTTAGCCACATAAAAGGACATATACTACCCACAAATTACATATGTTAGGATATATTTGGAGTGATTTGTGCTGGAAAATATTCCAATATTCCATAAAGCAAAAAAAGAAATCCTGAAAGGTCCTTCGATGGGTAATTTTTTTTGTTACTACTTCAGGCTCAACGGTTTTGAACCTACCCTTGCACCATAGCCGTATGTGTGAGTGAAGGTTATGATACGAGGATGGTCTGATACTAAGATCAGGCCAAGCTTCCAAGTAACCTTTACAGTTGTGATGATAATTCCGATAAGTCAGCAGAGAAGATCGCGGGCGTCGGGGGCAAAGATCCGATCTAAGATGAGTTGTGTGGTCCATGGTGCTGAAATAGTTTCTTTTCTCTTATGGTTTAACAAAGTTATTTCGAATGGATATATGGAATTTCAAACACCGGAATTTTCATCCTCGGGTTACGTTTACACGTTTACAGGAGCTTAAATGCATGTCAAAAAAAAGAATGTATGGAAGAGTGCACAAAATGCATAGAAAATATAGGGAAAATATCTGTAACTTTTAACTAAAAACAAACGGATATGTATTACTGTACTAAAACCTATTCTCTGTAAATTTCTAAAACAAAGATTCATCTACCTAAAAATCCAGGCTTTTTCCCAATAAGCTTTTTCGAAACCTTAATGTTAGATTACCAAACTCTAATACTAACCCCCACTGCGGAGGACACCAAATGGCCAATTCCGCGTTTGTGGAGATTAAACAGTGGTTGCGAAAAGTGCGATGAGTAGGTTAGCAATTCTATATTTTTGCATAACCGTATATGCCGATCAGGAGCTTCAGTACATCTCCCTTACATGTGGTTAAACCTGACAGGTCTCGGGGAGTCCAAAACCATTCACGAACATCAGTAAAACAACAACAACAGCAACAACAACAAACACACCTTGAAACGAGGTTGTAATACACTTGGAAGGGAAGAAACCGTAGTAGACATTTCCGATATTCCCAGATGATCTCCAGCTTGTTATAATTATTTAGGCCAAAATCGCTCAGTCTACTTTCGTTAATTTACGTCCTGTTCGCTAATGTATGCAATCTTCATGCCTCTCAATTAGCAAAATTACAAATCCAGATTCTTCACCAGTACATATGCCAATGGCCGAACAATGCTTGGTCAAAACTAAAAGCAACCTTTGTGTTTACACGAGTTAGAATATTCCCACATCCTATTCCAGGATTCCACAGGTTGACCCGTTCCAAAAGACCCAACTGAACCCCAGACCCCATATCCCACTTTTTTCTTCTTTTTTTGGGGGTGAAAATCACATCTGCTTCAATATAATTCTGCTATGTGGAACTTCCCACAGACACCCCCAAAAACCTGAGGCTCATTGTCCAACGAGATTAGTGACCATTTGTCAGCTCTACTGTGTAAATTACTAAACTGAACGCAGGACCTGGCCCATTGGGGAATCAACTTGGTTAAACGATGGAAGTTATTTTTTCTAATTTTTTTTCATTTATTTTTTAGGAAGGTGCCAACACACCCATGGTTTTCCCCGGCTTCGGAAATCAAGTTTTATCTCCAGAAGCCGAGCTTGTGGAGGTTTATGTTAGACCTATTAAAAAAAGGAGATATTTTATATATATTATCATGACCTTATTGCATAGAATTCATCGTATACCTTTTCTTTTTGAATTTAAACATATAATGCACTAGACTAAAAATATAGAAAAGATCTAATTTTTTTTGACATGAACAACGCAAAGTACATGTACGTCTAGTTCTAAGCCTAGTCAGAGTGAGAGATAAAGAAGCAAAGATGATCTCTTCACTCACTCTGGCGTGCATGGTACTGGCAACTAGACACATCACATATCTTTTGCAAATGATATAATAGAAGATAATATCCCACACACCCACATACTCCAACTTAGGAGAATTATTTTTATTGGAGAAGGTACGATGTGGTTGAAAACACTACTTCGGTGAACAGGAAGCTATGTCCGCATATTATTTTTTTTATTCCAAAAGTAATTAATCACTGATGATTAACCAGAGATGTATAGCCCATAATGTGATTCAAGATCAGAGGCGAGAATAAAAAAGCACATCTACGTTAGGTCTAGGTTCAGCATGCATAATAATTATTCAAATGTGCGATTCGGGTGTTTTTGATTCTATAATATTGGTAAATTGGTTATGTTCGTAGCTTGCTCAAATGATTAGAAAGATCTTTAAGTACTTCTGAAGGTTGTGAGTGTTGGATCAAGCGTGTCGCTGTGTGGTATGAAGTTCAACGGTACAAAATAGGGACTTTCCCGAATTTTTTTTTTTTTTTAGCTAATCTGGCTATTAAACGATTATTGAAGGTTCTTAACCAATGCAAGATGCATAGTTATTATATTATTGAAAAACTCAAGATCATCAGCTTCGTATTCTCTATTTGTTAGTAGCCTGTTTTTGGTTTTGCTTCGTACTTTGGTACCAAAATAGTCAGATGAATTGTGGTTGGTCTATCTGGTTTACGGCGTACCATCTAGCCAAAATTCAACAAAAAAAGTAGCTACATGATTTCTGGACAAGAACAAAATTCGAGGGCAGTAAGTTGAAAGTACAATTATTTAACGACAAGTATCGAGATTTTTCATGGGTCCAGATATTTCAATTTCAATGTACCAAAAAAATCGAGTCGATACACATTATAGTTTAGCCTCATAATAATTAATACCGAATAAAAACTAGAGCTGCAAAGCTTGATCTCAAAGCAACAAAATGGTGCTCTGCCTCTTACAAGCGAAAGAACAAAATAATAGAGCCTAATAGATAAAATCAGGGTAAGTTGAAATTAATGAGCTTGGCAGGATTGGTAGGACTGGTCTAAGGAAAACCTACGTTTAGATGCCCTTAAATACTCAAAGAAAAAAATGTGGTATGGTTTGCCCAAATGGTGTAGACATGGTCTGGCCCAACTGGTAACTATCATTCGTATTCAGTATTCAAATGGATCTCAGTCAATTCATAGCGAAACTCACCTACGAAATCATCTGGATAACTATTAATCAATTGCGAGCCTTAGAAAATTCAGGCAATCCACACTGTTTGCACAGCCAGATTATTACATGATACTACACACGATATCATACGATTGCCGTTCAAATATCTCCATGAAAAACTACCAATCACCAAGAAGCTATTTGATCTCATATATCTCTAGCAGGGTAAAGAACCAGGCCTACAAATTACAAAAATCTGGCAACTTGTCCGAGTGGTTAAGGAGAAAGATTAGAAATCTTTTGGGCTTTGCCCGCGCAGGTTCGAGTCCTGCAGTTGTCGTCATTCTTTTTTTCAAATGATGTTCCCCTCAAATTCACGACAGAACAATAAACACTACTTCCCCACTACATCCCTGTATTTATGTCCGAACCTACAAAGGGTCTATTCCCGATCCGCTAATTAGCATTACTTGTCGTAAACATACATACAATCTGTGCATCAAAACTGTAGTGAGCTTGAACCCGCGTCCAAGTCTTGGATTATCTCCACTTCTCTCACCCCTTTCGTTCTGTACACCATCACACCGTCATGTATATTCATGTTCAGGCCGGAGATTACGGGCCACTTCATGTGATATCTGTAACTGGGACAAAATGAACAGTATGAACTGTTCCAAGCCTAACCCTTCAGCCTCTTCCCCCCTCCTCCTCTTTTAGGCCCTCCCCAAACCCCAAATCCCAAATCCCAAATCCCATATCTCAATCCTAATCCCAAGCCAAGTTTCTGGTTATCTCCTTATAGCACCCCATTTCCATAGTGGTGGAGTAACTGCGAAATTGCCCATCCTTTTTTGTGCATATCTAGTGTTGTCATCGTGCTTTATTTGCACTTGCACCATGTAACTCTATTTCAACCAGGCATATTGGACTGTATATACCATCACGTCAGGAATAAATACCCTTTGTCTGTAGTTGACCCGAATTCTCCCTTTCCTTCTCTTCTTCTTTCTCATAATAAGCGCCAGTCACACTCCAAACTCCCCAATACTCCACAAACCTCAAAAACCAAGAAAAGACTTTGCTTATCAATTTTTCTCGTTTCTACCCTCATCCTTTGCACTGGCAACTTTTTGTTTCATCATCATTCATTTGCAACTCCCCTCCATAAAAACCACCTACCCGCCAACAACGCCAGAAACTCCAATTTCTTGGTTCTTTTCCTTCCTTTCACTGTTTTCACTTGCCTTATTATAATTTTTTTTTGGGGCTACTCCTGATTGACCCTTTGGATACGACATGGCTAATGACGATACTGCCCCAAGTACCGGGACCAATGGATTTGATTTGGATACCATCAAGGACATAATCGAGAGCAAGACAGGCTCCTACCTCAAGGGAGTCAAGAATACCGATGTGGATTGGATCTTAAGAGAGTCCAATGTCTCCTTGCCTCCTCCCACCTATAATCAGAGTGACGAAGATCAAGCCACCAAGAATTCAGGTGGTGCTGGTGCTGGTGCTGGTGCTGCTTCATCATCATCTTCATCATCATCACCATCATCTTCATCACCAGGTCCTGGAAAATCATCTACATCAGGCCCAGGCTCCTCCAGCATTACTACCGGATCCACCAATTCGGTATCACCCCACTTAAACACCAACATCTCTAATTCCAATGTTAATATCGTCACCAAAACCAAACCATCTGAGCCGATAGTGCGCCCCGAGAACATAGCATCAGCTGCACCGGAAGTTACGGGGTCCGACTTTAATAGACGGCGTAAAGGAAGTACATCTAGTATTGGAAGTGCTGGAAGTGCCAATAGTTCCAGTGGCCTGGGAGGCTTTTTCTCCAAAATCAAAGGCAAATTAGGTCATAAATTAGATGCTTCTCCAAAACATAAAGATAATGGCCAATCTCCCAAAGCACCACCATCATTATTCAAAGACAATTATGATTTATCTTTAAGAAAGACCCGTACCGATAATATTTCAACCCAAGAACCTATCACTGAAGTTCCACAATCCAGCAATGCTCTTCAAAGAACCATGTCTTCACCAATTAGAAAGGATTCCAATGATCCAAGGTTGGATGAGTACATTAGATTCTACAAACAACAACCTGTAAGAAGAAGATCATCTATGTCGGTATCATCCACTCCATCCACTGATACCAGAAGAAGCTCGGTATCAACCAGTGCTACCGATAATGATAGACAGACATCACCTCCAGCTCAAGACTCTACTTCAGGAAGATTGACGTCTCTTTTTAGAAAAAGATCAACTACTTTATCTTCCATGTTACCACAAACCCCTCATCATCACCACAATGCTTCATCAATTGATGAAAATAGAGTCAAATCAAACTCCCCACCTCCTGCACCTTCTCAACCGATTTCCAATCTTCACCTTCATGATAGTTTTAAAGAGCTCAAACCATTGAAAAGAGTGGCTTTCCACCTGTCTACCTTTCTCATTGATCCCCCTCAACAAATTCCTTCTAGAAACCCAAGAAAGGGTAATATTGAGGTCTTACCAGGAGGTGTAATTAAGGTCAACCCATTATCCGAAGAAGACAAATTGGCCATTGAAAAATCTCAAATGGGCCAAGGTGGTGGTATCGTTGTAGGAGGGTGCTACTCAATGGGTGGCCCTTCTCAAGATGGTGGTGAAACCAAGACTTATGCTTCTACTCCAACAGTTACTCAAAATAATTCTGATGAAGATCCAGCAGTCGATAAACACGCAAAACTGTTGGGTATTGATAAGCCCATGGTTTCTCATGCCAACCATTACTACAATACTCCAATTAAAAAGATGGCTCTTGATCTTATGTACACCAGATGTTGTCATCTTCGTGAAATCTTGCCAATTCCTGCAATTCTTAAACAAATTCCTAAAGGTTCAATGGCTCCATTACCAATTTTACAATTAAGAAATCCAACTCCTACAATGATTGAAATTCAGACTTTTGCTGATTTCATAAGAATCGCCCCAATTATTTGTATTTCATTGGATGGTGTCAATCTTTCTTTAGATCAATTTAAAGTGATTCTTTCCGCTATCAGTGCAAAAACTCAACTTCAAAAGTTGAGTTTACGTAACACTCCAATCAGTAATGATGGTTGGTCCTTATTATGTTGGTTCTTATCCCGTAATAAGGCCCTTGATAAGTTGGATATCACTCAATGTCTTTCATTGTCTGTCAACGTTTTGAAGAAGAGAAAAAAGAAGCCTACCGACAAGAAGGATGAAGACGAGCCAAGAATGACTTGTAATAAAGATAACAGGTCCGATATGGACTGGTCCTTGTTAGTAGCTACTTTAGTGGCTCGTGGAGGTATTGGTGAATTAATCTTGACTGGTTGTTGTATTAGTGATCTGGAAACCTTTGAACAATTGATCAAGTTGGCAGTCCTGAAGAGAACATCTAGATTAGGTTTGGCCTATAATCAATTAGATGCAAAGCATTTCAAAATCGTGGTGGAGAATTGGTTATTTTTGGACTTTGCTGCAGGTTTGGATTTGGGTTATAATGATTTCCTGCCAAATTCCATGAATAAGATTTTGTTGGACTATTCCAAGACTCCAGGCTTTGCCAAAAAGTTGGAAAATTCATCTCTTGGTTTCCTTAGTTTGAATTCCACCAATATGTTGTTTACTAACAATTTCAAACAAGTATTAGAAAACATTATTTTGAGATTACCAAACTTGAAATACCTTGATTTCTCTAATAACCAAAGACTCTTTGGAACATTAAATCATAACCTTGGTCTGGAACATGAAAAACCTACCAATTCCACCACTACAGACTCCACAAGCAGTTCCTCATCGTCTTCAGCCTCAGATATTAAAACCACTGACCTAAGTGAATCTTCAATCATTGCATACTTCACCTCCAAATTACCTATGTTTCCTAAACTTGTTCGTTTTCATCTTGAGAATAACAATTTTAGTGAAGATTCTGTTCAAGCAATTGCTCAAGTTCTTCCATTCTGTAAATATTTGGGTTACTTTTCTATTGCAGGTAATCAATTAAACAACTCATCCTTGGCCACCTTGATTCAAGCAGTTAAGAATTCCAAGAGTATCATTACATTGGAATGTGATGTTGATGGATTCCCTGATTATTTCAAGGAAAAGATCGGTCTTTATACCATGAGAAATATGGAGAAGTTATTGTATAAGAAAGAAGATGAACCAACTGAAGCCAATAATATTGGATTTGAATCTGAATCACTTACTGAACAATTGAATAATATTTTGGAATTGAAATACAAGCAAAAGATGGATTTGAACTCTCCAGAAGTTGTTAAATTTATCACCAAAGCTCAAAATATTAGAACCGAATTAAAGGCAGCCATTGATGAATTATTGAAACTTCAACTTAGAAGTGAATTGAATTTCGAAGGTAAAGAAACTTTAATTAAATTTATTTTCATTGATTCATCAATTGAAAAGGGATTACAATTAATTGACCCATCATTTGATTCCGATAGTCTTTTCCCAACTATCCTTGCCCAAGGTGCTGAAGATGAAAAGAACAAATACACTATGGATCAAGATGTTAAAGAAACGCCAGATGATCATGTTGATGATCATGTTCCTCCATCAATAACCCCAATCAATGTATCCAGATCAAGTTCCAGATCTAACTTACAGCATCTTGATAGAGAAGAAGGTTCCATGTTGAAATTATCTAAGCTTCGTGATTATCATGTTTCCAATGGTGAACCAAGTGATTTCTTTGAATCATTGGTTGGCTTATCTGGGGAAGATATTAGAAAGAAATTGCTTAGTGTTGATTTCAGTGATTTGGATAAAATTATAGAATATATGGAACGTTTGAAGGCTCAAGGTGTTACTCTTGAGTCTATCTTCAACTTGAACCAAAAAGAAGGTGATCCTATCAAGCAAGAAGGACTTGATCTTGAGGACATTAAACTGAAGCTTCAAAAAATTGCCAAGTCCAATCCAAAGGATGAACCAGAGAAGGAGAAAGCAGAAATCAAGGAAGAAACCAAGGAAGAAATGAGAGAAATCGACCTTACAAATGCTAACGGGCACATCAATGAAGCATATGATGAAGTGTTGAGTAACTTTGCAAAGAAGTGAGCTTATAGCACAGCATCATTACCGGGCTTGGTTAGTATCTGGGGAAATGAAAAAAAAAAACAAAATAAGAACCCTTATCTTGATTGGCAAATTACCAGACATTTGATTCTAACTATATGTGATTGAATGCGGGCCATAAGAAATATCGAGAGAATAAATTTGGCGAATAGTCTGGTATTCAAAGATAGAGGTCCTGAATTTTCCCAGCCACTTGTGCCGTAGTACCACTCATTAATATTATGTCTACAGTTTGTCATTTACCAGCAGGAGATGGTCTTACATATTTAATAGACCAGTCTTTCCCGTTGGCAGTTTAGTTCATATTTGAGAAAAGCAGGCCACCCATCAGTGGGTATATTTCCATTGTTTATTTGGTCATATTGGCCTTTTTAGTTCATTTTTGATAGAGATTCCCCCACTAGCGGTGGAATTTAAAGTAATAGAACCATTTGCTCGAAGTAGAAGGTTCTTGGATTTTATACTATCATCATAATTATTATTATTATATTATTATATTATTATATTTTTTTATTTGTTTTGTTGGTACACACGTATGTAATGCTGCTTATAATACAATTGATGATGCTCTAACCAGTAGGAATATCATATAATCTCTAGTAATCTTCTTCGGAATCAGGTGCCTTCACATTCTTTGGTTGATCAAACTCATCATCGGAATATTCTTCTCCTTCTGGAACACCCCTCTTATCCGCTTCTTCGGCTAAATCTTCACAAGCATCGATCCAATCAGAATAAATATCAATCGGTTGAGATAATGAATTTATGGCGGTTTGGAAACTTTGTCCACAAATCTTACAATGGAGCTCTCCTAAACAGTTCTTTTTGTCCAAAGTGCAAATGACGGATTTTTCATGGTTACAGAACAAGCACGTGAAGGTGATATCTAATTTTTGCTTGATCTTCTTTTGTGGCTTAGCAGACGACTTTCTTTTACCCATTTTGATGTGGTTTGTTGGTTGTAATTGGTAAGGTTTAAATTAAAGGTGACGTCTGGAAATTTTTATAGTGGCGCACCCAAGTCCTGCACGCAGGCCATCCATCCTACGCAAGTGGTTCTGTATTTATTTCTTTTTGGTTCTATTGTAAATTGGGTGCGAATGACAGGTAATAGAGACAGAAGGTGTCACTGGAGTCCATTTTAATTCTATATCTCCATGGATCTTCAGTAAAATTAGTCTATTTGTAGAGGAGAGAGGTTGGCTGGTATTTTTTTTTTGTTACCACTTTTTAATTTGTACCTACCGTTATTATTGCCCAAATGACAAGCGTAAAACAATAGGTGCAAAAAAAAAAAGATGCAAAACCAAACCAGCGTAGTGAGACCTAATTGACCCATCTTACTTTGTTTGTTGACTATTGGTCATCATCTGGACCTTCTTCTTTAACCTCATTTCCATTCTATACTTTTCAAACTTCATCTTTTCGGCCTTGGAGTCGACTGCTGGCGATGTGTCTCTAGATGATTCTTGACTGTTCTTGGCACTACCAGTATAACTCATAGTGATCTTAAGATTTGGATTATAGGTATTGTTGAACTTTCTTCCAAGTTCATAAAGCTTCAAATCATCGTCTCTATTTTCGTAAAGAGTAACCGAATCCTTGTATAAATGATAAATAAATTCACTTTTAGATGCATGGTTAGCGAACTTACTATTGATTGGATAATGAAGCAATAATGAAAGACATTCTCCGAAATCAGTAGTAACAAGTTCTGTTTTCAATTGAATAAGTAATTGAGTAGTCATAAACATTATAAGATCTGGAATAGCAGTTATACTATTACCATTATGATTGGTTAATCGAGATGCTACTAACTTATCCCAGAGTAGCATAGTCACCGACAAATCATTACCTAATTCTCTAGAAAGTAGAAGCCTTAAATACCTAATGATCCATAATTGTGATTCTATTTTTAATTTATTGATTAAATTATAATGAATCAATTGATCTACCTTCATAAGATTGACATTGAAAGTTTCAATTGATTTCCATAATACTTCCTCACTTTCATAAAATCTAGAAATAATTCCACTTTGAACCATAAATTTGTTGAATATAGTAAATAAATCATGCAGCAAATAATCAATATCATAAAGACTAAGGATTTTTAAATCATCTTCATTAAATGTATTTGTTTGAGGAATTTTGATTGCTTCTTTATATAAATTAATGAATAAAAGTCCCAATATTTCATGAGTTCCTTGTTTATATCCCACCTGAGGATTACATTTGGCCCACATATAAAGAATCTCAATGATTTGTTGTTTGGTAATTATGGACGTTGGATTGGATGAATTGAAGAAGTCTTCACCTGGAAATAATCTATCAGTATCAAGAATAATGGTTTCTAATAATTCTAAATCTTTATCACTGGTAATATAAGGAGGACTCAGACTCCTAGATCTACTAGGACTTTTCAATGGGTCTTCCGATGCAGATACTCTAGTTAATGCAGTTTTCTTCAAACGACGTTGCAGAGTGATTTCTCGTTTAACTGAAGATTTTCTTGAAAGTTCTTGATTCTTATAGAATGGTGACTCTAAATCAAGTTTCCACCACGGTACTGCCATTTCTTGACGTTTCAGTAATTCATGATAAACAACTCTCAGATCACTTAATTTGGATTCCCATGTTTGGATCTTCAAACTATCAGTTATGAGACACAGCTTCCATACCAAGGTTCTGGAGAACGATGATTGTCTTGGAGTGTATTCGTTGTCGGTGACGTCGGATTTGAGGCTGGATAAGCTTCCTTTGTACTTGCTTATCGTAAGTAGCACCTTTGAAATGGTATCGTTTTCTTTAAGCATGATAATAATAAGAAGAAGAAGACGAGGAGATGATGAGTGATCAGTAACGAACGGGGGAAGAGATAGATAGATAGAGAGAGAGAGAGACAAAGTTCAAGAAGGGCAACCAACGGCTATAAGCGGACTGACAGGCAATATATCTGGAGCTGTAGATGTGTATTGGAGTCTTTTAACGAGGATAATGGGAATGAACGGACGGGTCTTTCAAGATCAAACCCTGAAATGGTGTTGAATGGTGAAGGGAAAGTATGGCAGAAACTGAAGGTTCTGGAGATAAACGGGATGGTCAAGGAGCGAGGTCTTTGATGATAAGGCAGAAGGACCTGATTATGGTTCTATGGGGGGATGCAGCGTATTTATAGGAGTTCTTAGCCGCCGAGCCTGGGTGTGTTTGGGTTATAATTGGAAGTTTCGGTTGCGATAGTTGTGGGTAAGTGATACAGAAATCTGGAGATACCGCGAGTGATCACTAAAAGGCAGGAGCCGAAGCGAACAACTGATCCTCCAAAAGACAAACACAAAAATAACAGGGACAAGCGAAAGTAGCCAAAGAGACAAAGGCAAAAAGGCAAATTGTAGCGAGAACAAACTGAGGGTATCAAAGCGAACAGTTCCGTTTTTTTGACTACTTTCTACACCTTTGACGGCTGGCTCCACAATAGATGAGATGAATTGGTCTAGAATCGCGAGATGAGATTCATAACGACACCAAATAATGGGGTCAGCATGATTTGCAGACCCTTAGAGACAAGGGGGAGACTGAAAAGAATAATTATGAGAGTGTGGAATAGTGGAGCGGAGGCAGACCCAGTGGAGGTATATCTCTGGTAGAGCATAGTGCTACTGTAATTATACTGCCATAGTGACGCATTGGTGAGGATTGAATAGCGAGACAGAATAGCGAGACAGAATAGCGAGACAGGGAGTCTGGTAGGTGAGCCTTTTGGTGAGCCTTTTGGTGATTACATGGTAGGGAAAGTCTAGAGGGTAGCCGATAAGAATACTGACTCGAGTCATTAGTTTGCTAGTGCTTGGTGACCTAGTGGTGAATAGGTCTACATCTAGTGTGAGTTACTGAGTACCAAACTGAAACTAGTGGACTACGATAATTAGGTAGGCGAGCAGTTGAAGGCAGTATGTATGCCAAATATTATCCCTGACATAACAGGCTGCACTGACTTACGGGATTAATATGTAGAAACGGCTGGTCCCTACTTACTATGGCTAATTGGTGGGATGAGCATCACACTCTGAAGTCAGTACCACCAAAGGCCACTGGAACAGAAAAGTGCATAAACTGTCAATCTAGAAATATCCAACGAAGTGTCAGGCCCTAAATCTCGACTACGACTATTCTATCGTCTACTTCATCGTAGAACACCCCACTACCCACAATTGACGAACTACACTTTTAAAAACGGACGTTCTTACCCATTACCGAACCAGCTAGCCCCGCAAAAAAACCCAAGCAACATCCAGAGTTGTCAAAGAATCATTCCAAATAATCGCCACTTGTACCACAGCTTCTCCATCTTTCCTCTGTTTCCTCTTATTCCTCTCTTTCCTCTCTTCTTAATCTCTTCGGGTGGTATTTGCACCCATCTGACTGCGCACTACTCTTATAACATAATACCAGATCATCGCTAATCATCAATACTTAAAGGCACCCAACACCAGCTGTATCCACCAACCAACCTCAATCGTAAGCGTTCCCTCTTGCCAATCATGTCCCAAGAAGAATCAAATGCTCTCCAACAAAGTTTAGACCGTTTGGCGGTCATTGAACAAGATATGAGTGTTGCTGAAAGAGATGCCGAAATCTTTAGAATCAAGAGAACCCAATCGATTTACGCCGACCGTTCCGAAGTCCTTAAAACCATTCCTACTTTCTGGTTCATTGTTCTTGCTGAAAACGATGACTTTGCTGAGTATATCAGTGTTGAAGACTTGAAATACTTGGAGTATATTGAAAACATCTACGTTCATTACGATATTGCCGATATAGAAACCCCTACTGAAGAAGACCTTAAGCATTTCAAGGATTTCTCAATTACTATTACTTTCAATTCGGAAGATGGGGCTGTTCCAAAGCAAGAAATCACCAAGAATTTCAAGACTATTATTGAAGAAGGTGAAGAAAAGATCATTTCTGAAAAAGTAGACGTCCAATGGCCTCAAGAATTGGAATCCATTAACCCTGCTACCATCAAGAAGAACAAGGGTAAGCAAATGTCCGCTGAAGAGAAGAAGAACTACCGTCTTGGAATGAAGTCGTTCTTTGCTTGGTTCTCTTGGACCGGTGAAAAGCCAGGTAAAGAATTCAGAAACGGTGAAGATATCACCAGATTAATTGTCGATGATGTTTTCTTGAACGCTACCAAGTACTACGTGTTGGCCCTTCCAAATGATGAAGAAAGCGACGACAGTAATGAAGAAGACAGTAGCGAGGGTGAAGAATTGGACTTAAGCGATGACGAAGATGTTAATGTCGATGAAGATAATGACAAGAAGCGTTCTGTTGAAGACGAGGAGGAAGATGCTCCTTCAAAGAGGCAGAAATAAGGAAATCGCTTCAACCATAAGCTTCGGTTTCTTAGCACTCAATTAAAGCTCACAATTACAAAGTCACCAACTCAATTATTGCAGCTGATTCTCCAACACTTTGGGTTAAGCTATTTCTTCAGTTACAAGTACTGGACCAAGTGGCCTGTTACAAGAAGCCCATATCGCCCAGCCAGCAACCCTCAACCCTGTTCCTTGGGTCCTGCTGCTACAGACCAATTATCGTCCACACTATTCCCCGTAGCACTACCAATTCTCACCGTTGTATGATGGTTCATTTCTATTTTATCTCATGATCTTCTGACATTTCACACCTAAAACTACATCGAAACCAATAACCAAAAATACATATGAACAGTACTGTAGAACCGGACGAATCTACCCAATACCCCAATACCCCAATACCCCACACCGGCTCTTCCACTAACACCTTTGCTCGAAAGTCTGGTTCTCTTGTGGTCCCAACTTCCACAGTTTGTCACCACCTTTCATTGGCCTCGGTCGTACCCGTCCCAATCTTACGTAATTGATATTTCACAAGCATAGCTTGGCAGATCTTTACCAATAAAGGGCCTTGAAAAGAACGTTCGAGAATCTGTTACTAACTTCCTCCTGACACCACCACAATGGAACCATCTGAAAGAATTATCACCCACATGAACAAGGACCATCAATTGGCCTTGAACGATTACCTTGTTGTGTACGATCACGCTGTTCATTTTGATGAAAGCTCCACCAAGATCACCGATGTCGATCTTGAATCTGTGACCATTCAATACGTCACCAATGACAGACCAGTCACTTTCAATATCAAGTGGGAAGATGCCACTGAAGATGAAGGTATTAAGGTCAAGGAGTGGTCTGATATCAAGACCAAGTTGGTGGCTATGGCCAAGTACTCTGCTGCCAAACAAGGTTATGCTCATACCAAGCTTAACAGGGTCTATTCACCAACCTTAGGAAGTAGTATCATGTACCCACTTGCCCTTGTCCTTGCTCTTAATGCTTATGATCCAACCATCTTGAAAAAGATCTTTGCTGGTGATGCTTTATTCCAAAAGTTGGTGGCTTACTTACCAGAAGCTGCCATTAAAAGTTACGCTATATTATCTGAACATGCTGCCAAAATCGGTGGTGCTATGTACTTGATCCATATCATTGAAATCATAGCTTTCAGTGCTCCAATCTTGAGAAAATACAGAGCTTCTACTTCTGTTACCTTGAAATGGTACATCATGCACTTCTTCGAAGGTTTCCCAGTTATTGCCAGATTAAAGGAAGCCATTCATTAGTTGGAACTGAAAATGAATTTTTTTCACAATTTAATGACATTTTGATTGTCAATTGACCCAATTGAGTGTCAAAATGGCTCAAGTTATATACATATATGTCTTTTTTTTACGAATGAAATCCCTACAACAGGAAATTTACGTTATTCTTTACTAGCCTAATTTTATGATGAAATCCCCCTATACGACGGTGTACTGACCCTAATATATGTGTTATGACAAACATGTGTAGTGATATGAAATATGAAACATACAACTGGTGAAAACTCTTGAAGACTCCAGCTTCAATTGGTTCAATCGCACAAACAATGAAGAAGTTCAGCTAATTAGTGGATTCACCTGAATACACTTTTAGAAATTATCGGTAGTTGACCTTTTGTTGTAATTTCCTTGAACTATTCGTATTTTTAGTATTTGAACTTCAAAATTACCTGTTCCATTTATTCTTACGCTTTAAATATTGAACCACATTTTTGAAACAGCTGAAGTCTATCATCTCTTTATTCTAGCACTTTTCTTTGCTCCAGTGGCCACCTTTTACACTAAAACCACTCTGATTACTTGTGATCTGACGATTGACACAACCACTAACAACCCTCATGTCTTGGCAACTTGTCCGAGTGGTTAAGGAGAAAGATTAGAAATCTTTTGGGCTTTGCCCGCGCAGGTTCGAGTCCTGCAGTTGTCGTTATAGGTATTATTTTTTTGAACTCATCGTTGGTGATAGTTTTGGGTCCTCTTTATGTTCTCATTAACGGTAAACTCACTGAGACTATATGGTTGCACTAATCAAAAACCACCAGAATTATCAGATACCACTTACCTAGCACAAAAGAAAGAGAGGTCGGAATATGCCACAAGTTCTTTCCCCATCACCCAACAATTACCATGAACATGTTGATAAATATTGCAAAAAGAAAAAGATTGATTCTGCCCAGGATCGAACTGGGGACGTTCTGCGTGTTAAGCAGATGCCATAACCAACTAGACCACAGAACCAATTTCTGGAGTTTGCAATGGCCTTCTACCGGCAGTATACTTCTACTGGCAGTATAATCACCAGGGTGATTAGGATACAGTGGTTAAGGTTATTGAATCCAAAGGTTTCAGTCTTTAGGCTACTTACCTGCAAGACCTACAGCCTATACTTGCAACTGCCACAGTCATTCCAACAAACCAAGAGTCTCAATTACTATATAAAAAGTCTATATGCCTTTACTAAACAGATAATCGATTCTGAGGCTAGTTTACAGACTCAGTGACAGATTCCCTTGACTATTGTTTTATAAAGGATTAACATATACAAATTAAAGTTTGAGACGGTTCCACCTTTATAAACCGCTACTCAGCAGGTCGATATAGTCAGAGTCCATACTCCGAAATCTATTGTTACATAACATATTAGCTAAGTAAGATGATATCCAGGACCACTCTGCTACATTTTAGTACCCTGTAAATACGTAAGAGTGTTCCTCTTGGAGTGGTATGGATGACGATAGACACACTCGAGATAAGTGTCAGCCAGTTCAGCTGAGTCGGTAACGACAGGGGATGGAATCGATTTAGTTTTCATGGTGAATCTCAAAAGTTGGGAATCAGAAACTGGGAATTGGCTACCAAATCTTGCAATGCCTGGGTGCAAAAAAAATAAAACAAATCAAGTCAATTAAGGGAAACTAGCAACTAAGTAAGATCCCGTTCCAGAGAACTGGAATGGTCTGTCGTGAAGAACGATCCTAGTATTGTACTTGATAGCTACACTACACAAGTGTGTAATAGTGGTGACATGTAAGTCTACTTATTTACACTTATTGTACCAATTCTCTGGATCTTGTTGCATAGGAAATAAAGGAAGCATATCAAAGAACTCGAAAGGATGGGATTCTGAACAATTTCACCATAGACCATTGTTGGTTCTCAAAGGGATGCCAGAGGATTATGATCATGAAGAGGAAATAAATCCCTCCTTTTTTATTAATATTTCAGTAATTTGAATACATTGTAATTCTGCCAACAGTACTGGGCAGAATATGTGGAATGATTTAATATTTCTATGTTTTTTTGTGGTGTTTGTGAGTTTTATAGTTTACATGGTTGCTGGAAATAGCTTTCATTGGCATAAATCCGTTGATGTACATCCCACCAAGTATGCTGTGAATAGTATTTATTACTCTCTGGCTGTAGTCCTGGGAAGACAATCAAAATTTTAGATACAAATAGCAGCTTCTATAAGACGTCTACGATTACATTGGAACCCAAAAAATCCCCCAAAACTTATACAAATGTAAAAGCTTCCACATACCCATTAAAGAATTGAACGAAAGCATTTTTTTTGAACTATGGAAATAATTTCTTAATTATGAAATGAATATTTTCTTTCGAAGTTGAACAATGTCTAATGATGGCTCTAAGAATGTTTTAATAAAGCCTACGATCTCATCATTAAGGCCTGTGATTTATTTTCAAATGAAATGTAATTCAAACTCAGTCAACAAACAGTGTATGGTATAGTGTAATATTTAATCACAACATAATATTTATTCATTTTTTTTTCCTAAAATAATTAACATTAACAGCCTAAACTAACTCCTTAAACACAATCCGAGAGGATTTTAAAAATTGTACAAGCTCCTTATGACTATTAAATTGATCTTCCAATCTTAATAAAGTTTCTGGACCGATTTCTGGATTTGCAGGTCCGATTTTATACTTTTCAGAAGCAACACCAACTTGTATAGAAAATTCTCGATCAAAATTATTAGGATCAATATTAGTGAATACAAATTTAATTAAATCCACTGAAACTGCTTCAATCTTTAACCCTAAATATTGTTCATATTTGATTAATTCAGGATAATCTCGCCGTATTTGAGTAGTTAAACTCTTTTGTGATTTTTCTAATTCTCTATTACTTTCTTCCACTGATTTTTCCAAGCCGCCAACTTCGGTTTGTAACTCTTTTCTTTGTTGAACCAATTCTTCTTGCTTTCGTATAAGCTCATCTACTTTACCTCGTTGTGCCCGCAACCCATCTAAAGAACATCTCAAATTTTCCTTGGTCTTTTCTTCCTTGGTTCGAAGATTAGCAATATCGTTTTGAAGTCTCATCTCTTCAGTTCTCATCTCATTCACCTTGATATGATGCTCCTGTTTCTCACTGATTAACTGAGCTCTCTTTTCGGTGAGTTTTCGTTCAACTTGGTTGGAAAACTCCTTCATTTCGAATTGAAGGGCCGTGAACTCTTCAATCGAAGTTTGCGCTGCCATGCCCACTTTTGTGTCTCTCGTTCACCGTTTTGTTTCTTTACAAATGGTGATGTTGTAAACAGTCTTGTTTAAACCATTAGCGTTTTTGTTTGACGCGATTTTTACTAAATCATTGCATCATCAAGTCACGTGCGCCACCATGGGTTTTAGCCACCCAACCCCATGTCAACTTTGACACCTTGTAACTATTTCTGACACTTAATTGTCTTAAACGACCATGACAAGAGATGCTACCGCCGAGCCTTCGGGATCTCCGTTCAACCAAAGCGTCAAGCTCTTAACTTTCAACACTTGGGGGTTGAAATACGTGTCTAAAGTGAGAAAACAGCGACTTCAAGCCATTGCGGATCGGTTAGGGTCCGAATCGGAAGAACAATATGATATAGTGGCGTTACAAGAGGTTTGGACAGAAGAGGATTGGCAAGCCATTGAAAAGGCATGTGCCAAGACCTATCCATATCGTCGTGCTTTTAAATCAGGAATTATAGCTGGTCCTGGTTTAGCCATCTTATCTAAAATTCCAATTGATGAGACATTTCTTTATAGATTTCCAATTAATGGAAGAGCTTCTGCATTTCATAGAGGTGATTGGTTGGTAGGTAAAAGTATTGCTGTGACCATCCTTAAGCCTCATGTGGTCAATGCTTTACCAATTGCTATATTAAATTCTCATATGCATGCTCCTTATGCTGATAGTGGAGATGCTAGTTATTCTTGCCATCGAGCATGTCAAGCATGGGATTTTGCCAAATTGGTTAAAATGCTTAAACGGGGTGGATATGCTGTGATTCAAGTAGGTGATTTGAATTCTAAACCTGGTTCTTTACCCTATAAATTATTTACTATTGAAGGTGGATTAACTGATTCTTGGGATGTCTGTAATGAAAAAATTTATACTCCTGATGAAATTGGTGATATGGATTTAACAAAACAAATCGAATTGGCTGGTGTCACTTGTGACTCTAGATTAAATACTTGGAGATCAAATAGAGATTCTACTGAAGCTAAAAGACTTGATTATGCATTAATTGATCATAATAATATTAAAAGTATTGATGCCTCGGTCAAATTCACCGAAACCTTACCTTCCCCATACTATTGCTCATATTCGGACCATTTTGCTTACAGTGCTGAATTATTAATCAAGTCTAAAGATGAACATGTTGCTCCTCCTGATAATGAGAATATCTCAGAAAAACTCGAAGTTTATCGTGAATTGCTTGCAGAAATCGCACTCTATAGAAAACTCACGATTCCATTCCAATCCACCTGGAGAAAGTACCATTTCTTTGCTTCTATTTTAGCAGTTATTGGGCTTCTTGTCGCCATCACATTTTCTACAATTACACACCCATGGGTTTCTGTATTTATCATGATTCTTGGAATAGTTATTGCTGTGACAGGTGTTATTAATGGTATGATCTGGGGTATGGGTGTTAGATCAGAACTGAGAGCATTGCAAGAAGTACAAATGGAAGTAGAGGATCTTTATAACTCCACTCAAATTGAAAAATAATCACAAAACTATCTTAAAGTTATATCAGAGGAATCAGAGGGCATAGTACCGACACAGTATACGATAAATTTATTTATAAATATAATCAAAATAGCTCAATAGCCCAATAGTTTAATACCATATTTAAATAAATAAAATAATTGATATAATCTAGACCAAGTAACGACCAGAGTTTGAGACACCAACACATGATTCTTGACACTAGTTGAGCAGGCTAAATATCTGCTGTTTTTGTGATGACGGTGTAGACTTATTTATACAGAATACCTGGAAATAAAATGTTCAACCTAAAGTCGTCAGAGCCTGAACATTCATATACAACTGTAGACATGCTAATCTGGGTCGCAAAATTTTCATGGGAAGGTATAGAGTGGTCACCAGTCAAGACTGTAACCTAACAAGGCCCAGACCTGCTATTAGGAGAATAAGGGTCAACCCGTTAATCAACTATATTTATAGATTCCAAAGGGACAAGACACCCTTATAGGATTATTAATAATATTTTTGAATAGTTTCCCTTTTACGTTTTCTAAACCCATATCGATATACATTTAAGGATACTGGTCTTTACGTAATAACTTGAGAAATCAGACTTTAGTATAATCATGAGGTTATAACCTACTAACAGTCTACCGATTACGGGACCATTTTATTGAATCCCTTGATATTTTAGAAAGTACGGGCGTGTGGTCTAGTGGTATGATTCTCGCTTTGGGCGACGATTCAGTTCACTGAATTGATAACTACAAACATGCGAGAGGCCCTGGGTTCAATTCCCAGCTCGCCCCTTTTCTTTTTTATTTTTTTTTGTTTTTTCTTTCCACAAATAGATCAAATGATTAATGATTAACACAATATAGTGATACTTTAAGGTGGATGACAGGTCCGTGTTCTGGTATAAGTGAAACTGGGTCTCTTGAGTCATGTTGTGTGGCTGATGTGAATGCTAGACTCATTTTTGTTTAGTGTTTTAGAATTTCGCAGCAATTTCAGAAAGTTGCAATTTTGCACAACTTCAAGCCTCTGCCATGAAACAAGAGTATAAGCCGATTCGAACCCATGAACCGGACCAAGAAACGCTTATGATCCCCCAGCCAAATATTTCTACCAAGGAAACACCTTACTGGCTAGCGGAAAACGAAGTTCCCGAAACCCCCGAAGTCCGTCGTATCAGGTATATCAAAGACGAATACTATGATTTCTTTAATACTTTGGCACTCTTACTAATAGCAGCGGTGATGGTGCTTGTGGTGAATGTTTGTTTGCGTGATCAACATAAGATGTAAGTAATGGAGCCGGGCCGAAGCAGGAGTATTGTGATCAGACTAACCTTTAGTAAATCCAGAAATGCCGTGGAGTGTTTAGTAGACGACTATTTACTGTTAACAGAGAAAGAAAGAGTGATTGTGACTAATTACTTGAAGGACAAAATGGAGAGTCATATCATGGACAAATAAGAAAAGAGCCATTTTTGAACAGAGAGAAAGATGACATTGCAACTATTCTCGCAAACATACTACAACTTATCTAGACTTGAGCTGGATAAAGCTAAAGCTAACAAGGTAATAAGCTAAAGGTGACAAGGTAATAAGCTAAAGCTAACAAGGTAATAAACCAATAAACTAACAATCTTATAATGTAATAAGGTAATAAGATAATAAGCCAATAAAGGTAAAAGCCACTAAAGGTAATAAACCATAAACTAATAAGCTAATAGCTAATAAGCGACATATAAAGAAGCCAAGGAAAATATGAAATACCTGGAGTCAATTTCTGTGATTTCTTTAATTTCCCGTGAATATTCTTAACGTATGATATACACTATAATTCTATGCTGTGCTATATGGTATCAAATTGTACACTGTCCACTGTGCAGTATTGAAATATTAACACTGTAAACTCTCATGCTTTACATTGCTTACCAATATTTTTGGCACAGCCAAAGCAAAGATGAACTTTACCCTTTTACCCTTTTACCCTTCTACAATTACTCTCTCGTTTGGAAGGCATACAACTGGTTCTGTACTTCACGGTTTTACCGATTGCCTCGTACTTTACTTTTCGCAGCATTTAATCATCGCGTTCGAGACGTTGGTTGTTGGTCGTGCTGGCACCACCGTAAATCACTTACGTGTTATACTAACGACACTTACAACATCGTCCAATTCATTACCTCCACACATTATGTTCAAACAACTTACCGTCTTACTCGTGACGTTGACTTTGGTGTCGGCCAACTTCTTCAATTTTTTCAATAATTTCGGTGGTCAAGGGGGTCCTCGTGAAGGAAGAGTCCAAACCCCAGAAGAACATGAGAACAACATGTTGAACGGTAATTGTGGTAGATACTTGTGTCGCGATACTGGGATTTGTGTTGATGCTCCAAAGTTCTGTCCGTGTCCATTCCCATCCTCTCAATTAAGATGTTTCTTGCCAGAAGGAAGGTACGTGTGTATTTCCAAGCCAGCAGGTGAAATTGCAGCAAATTATGAAGATCCACACACCAACTGGAAGATCGATGCTAAGGACGATAATGTCAGAGACTGTGGATGGGTCAACCGTGCCTGGAAAGGCGAAGTATAAATGAAATGGGGCTACTTATCAGCTGACGGTGTGATGGATATGGTTATTTGGCAAGACCACCACACGTATAGGCATCCCACCCCATTTTACGGCTCATATTATCGGAAGAAAAAGTGCACCATCAACAAAAAGCTTATAGAGAAATTGGTCCGTGCTTAGACAACCGGATTGGTAGTTATTGGTGAAAAAACTCCAAAGAAAGATGAAAAATTCGATAAATGGATAAACAAAAAAAGAGGTATATGTCCCAGAGCTGAACAGAGCTGGCCAGAGCTGGCCACAACGAAGCATAATGAAAGAAAAAGCAATAGAGAGGGTTTTGTTGTCACATTCAGCACCAGAAACATTTATTTCCTCTGGATTAGAGGTATTAGTGGGCCATATTGGTGGAAAATTGGGCAAACCGCACCTCTCTGCTGCACGCAAGTGCCACCACTGTATTTAGACCAATAAACATAGTGTTATCTTGATTTTCACTCGTACACCATCTTGTGCCCTTCGCTTGGAGTCTACTACCACTAGAAGAGAGTCATCACGCGACCGCACGCACGTGACACAACAAATCTTATCATACCGGCGGCTCTCGCACCCATTACCCAATGCGGAACGATAAGACAATGCCACTCTGAGTCATACGCATAATCATTACTCCAGATGAAATCATTGGACAGAGGAATTTTTCACAAATCAGTCAAACTGACATACAATCGGATTTGGTTTAAATAGTGCCTTTCTTACTTCTTTTAAATTTGTTCCTACACAACACACAACAACCCCCAAAACTTCCCCTTATAAACATAATACAATATGTTGACCAGAAGAAGTATTAGGAGACTCGCTACCAGAGCAGCCTCGGAGTTTCTGGTACCAGAAGCTTACCAGTCTCGTACGCCTCCATACGCTAAATTGATCCAAAAGCTTGATACTGTCAAGAAGATTGTGGACAACAAGCCTTTGACCTTGGCAGAAAAGATCTTATACTCCCATTTGGTGGATCCAGAAGAGAGCTTGGCGGCTTCTGGTGGCCAGTTATCTAAGATCAGAGGAGAACTTTATTTGAAGTTGAACCCTGATAGAGTGGCCATGCAAGATGCTTCTGCTCAGATGGCGTTGTTGCAATTTATGACATGTGGAATGCCATCTACCGAAGTGCCTGCTTCTATTCATTGTGACCACTTGATTGTGGGTAAAGATGGTGCTAGTGATGATTTACAAAAGTCCATCGCTACCAACAAAGAGGTGTTTGATTTCTTACAAAGTTGTGGTGAAAGATACGGGATTCAATTCTGGGGTCCTGGTTCGGGTATTATTCATCAGATCGTGTTGGAAAACTTCTCGGTTCCAGGTTTAATGATGTTGGGTACTGATTCTCATACTCCAAACGCTGGTGGATTAGGTGCTATTGCCATTGGTGTTGGTGGAGCTGATGCTGTAGATGCCTTGACCGGTACTCCATGGGAATTGAAGGCTCCAAAAGTTTTGGGTGTCAAGTTGACTGGTCATTTGTCTGGCTGGTCTTCTCCAAAGGATGTTATCACCAAGTTGGCTGGTATGTTGACCGTCAGAGGTGGTACTGGATATATCGTGGAATATTTCGGCGATGGTGTACAATCATTATCTTGTACTGGTATGGCCACCATTTGTAATATGGGTGCTGAAATCGGTGCCACCACTTCCACCTTCCCTTACACCGAAGCTCACAAGAGATACTTGATCCAAACCGGTAGAGGTCCTATAACCGATGCTGTGGATACTGCCAATAACCAATACAATTTCTTAAGAGCCGATGAAGGCGCCGAATACGATAAAGTCATAGAAATCAACCTTTCTGAATTGGAACCTCATGTTAACGGTCCATTTACTCCAGATTTATCCACCCCAATCTCTTCCTTTGGCAAAACTGCTGAAAAGGAAGGCTGGCCTCAACAAGTTAGTGCTGGTTTGATTGGTTCTTGTACCAACTCTTCTTACCAAGATATGTCCAGAGCAGTTTCTATCATTAGACAAGCTGAAAAGGCTGGTCTTAAACCAAAAATTCCTTTCTTTGTTACCCCAGGTTCTGAACAAATTAGAGCCACCATTGAAAGAGATGGCTTGATCGATACTTTCGAAAGAAACGGTGCCATTGTCTTGGCCAACGCTTGTGGTCCGTGTATTGGTCAATGGGATAGAGTTGATGTGGACAAGAATTCTACTGATTCCAACGCTATCTTCACCTCTTTCAACAGAAACTTCAGAGCCAGAAATGATGGTAACAGAAACACCATGAACTTCTTGACTTCTCCTGATATGGTGACTGCCATGATCTACTCTGGTGACATGAACTACAACCCAATGACCGACTCCATCAAGTTAGAAAACGGTGAAGAATTTAGGTTTGAACCTCCAACTGGTGATGAATTACCAGGATCTGGTTTCATTAAAGGTCGTGAAGAATTTTACCCAGAACCTCTGCCACAACCAAAGGCTGATGTTCCTGTGAATGTGTCTCCAGAATCTGACAGATTGCAATTATTGGATCCTTTCCAACCATGGTCTGGTGAAGAATTAACTGCCAATGTTTTACTTAAGGTTGAAGGTAAATGTACCACCGATCATATTTCTGCTGCTGGTGCTTGGTTAAAATACAAGGGACATTTGGAAAACATTTCCTACAACACTTTAATTGGTGCTGTTAACCAAGAAACTGGGGAAGTCAATAAGGCCTACGATTTAAACGGTGAACAATATGGTATTCCAGAATTGATGATCAAATGGAAGGAAGAAAATCGTCCATGGATCGTGGTGGCTGAACATAACTACGGTGAAGGTAGTGCCAGAGAACATGCTGCATTATCACCAAGATTCTTGGGTGGTACTATGATTTTGGTCAAGTCCTTTGCCAGAATTCACGAAACCAATTTAAAGAAACAAGGTATGTTACCATTGACTTTTGCTGATGAATCTGATTATGATAAGATCTCTGCCGGTGATATTCTTTCTACTGAAAACTTAAAGGATATGGTTGCCAAGCACGGTAACAATGGTGGTACTTTGACTCTTAAGGTCACCAAGAGTGACGGTTTCACTTTCGATGTTTTATGTAAGCACACCATGTCCAAGGATCAAGTTGAATTCTTCAAGGCTGGTTCTGCCATTAACTACATCGGTAACGTTAAGAGAGAAAGTGCTGCTTCTAATTAAATAAGAATCCACTTGAATCCTCTTAAATCCATTCACCACAATTAACACTTCAACTACTTTACAAGTAGATTAATTTTGCATGGATTCTATCCAAAGCATTCCAGTGGTTAGCCACATTTAGTTCATTAAAAGTATAATTATTTATATATTCCAAAATGCATCAAGCCACGATCCAGAACCGGGTCGCTGGTTATATAGAGTCAACAAATGTATCAAGATAAGAATAGTCTTATTAATATCAAAACATGTAGTAACTAGTTTAATTTAAAGGGAACAAAAAGGAACGGATATATTCCAAATAGTCCATGGTTATTTTACTTCATTCTACACTAGACTCACCAGATTCACTGGTTTGTCGTGGTTTAAATATAAAATTAAATTTTTCTAGATAGTCAATAAGAAATAAAAATAAGACAAAAATTGAACTCAATTAGAGAACATTAATGCTGTTCAATGAATCAAAAGTTTTAAAGATGAATTGAAAAAAATGATTTTCAACGTGATTTATGATATTCCCTCTTATTATTAAAAGTTCCAATAAATGAAAAATAATAAAAAGTAATAACAATGATTCATATTGATTAAGCATCAATTAAATCATGAGACTTATCAGCATCTTCTTCTTCATCATCATCTTGATCTCTTTCTCTTTCATAAAATTCACCTAAAATCTTTGGACTAATTCTGTTCAATAATTCCTTTGGATAAATTCTTAATAATGACCATGCTTGATCCAAAGATTCGAAAATAGTTCTGTTTTCATAAGCACCTTGAGCAATGAAATTCTTTTCGAATTTTTCCAAGAATTCTAATGACAATTTATCTTCATTGGATAAAGCTTCTTCACCAACAACAGCCTTCATAGCAGATGCATCCTTACCAATAGCATACTTGGCATACAATTGATTAGAAACATCACCATGATCCTTTCTGGTCATACCTTCACCAATGGCAGACTTCATTAAACGAGACAATGAAGGTAAGACATTAATTGGTGGGTAGATACCTCTGTTATGTAATTGTCTATCAATAGAAATTTGACCTTCGGTAATATAACCAGTCAAATCCGGAATAGGGTGAGTGATATCATCATTAGGCATGGTTAAAATTGGAATTTGAGTAATAGAACCATTTCTACCTTCAACTCTACCAGCTCTTTCATAAATGGTAGACAAATCGGTATACATATAACCTGGGTAACCTCTTCTACCTGGAACTTCTTCTCTAGCAGCAGAAACTTCTCTCAAAGCATCAGCATAAGAAGACATATCGGTTAAGATGGTTAAAACGTGTCTTTCAGTTTGATAAGCCAAGTATTCAGCAGTGGTTAAAGCTAAACGAGGAGTAATAATTCTTTCAATAGTTGGATCATTTGCCAAGTTCAAGAACAAAGAAGTTCTTTCTAAAGAACCATTTTCTTCGAAATCTTGTTTGAAAAATCTAGAGGTTTCTAAATTAACACCCATAGCAGCGAAAACAATGGAGAAATTTTCTTCATGACCATCATGAACATCTTTGGTTGGTCTAACCAAACCAGCTTGTCTACAAATCTGAGCCGCAATTTCATTATGAGGTAAACCAGAAGCAGAAAAAATTGGAATCTTTTGACCTCTAGCAATGGAATTCATAGTATCAATGGCAGAAATACCAGTAGAAATCATTTCTTCTGGATAAATACGAGCATAAGGATTAATTGGAGAACCATTGATATCCAAATAATCTTCAGCAAAGATCTTTGGACCTTTATCAATAGGACGACCAGAACCATCAAAGATTCTACCCAACATATCTTCAGAAACAGCAATCTTTAAGTTTTCACCGGTGAATTCAACTCTGGTCTTTTTAACATCAATACCAGAAGTACCTTCAAAAACTTGGACAATGGCCTTGGTACCTCTGACTTCCAAAACTTGACCAGCTCTAACAGTTCCATCGGGTAAAGTTAAGTTGACAATCTCATTGAATCTTGGAAACTTAACGTTATCCAAAATAACTAATGGACCATTAACACCACCAACTGTATTGTAATTGATCCGTGGTTTGATTTTGAAGCCTTCGGTGACAGCCTTTTTGTTCAATTCGTATAATTCCTTATCAGAGAGCGACATTGTTGATTGATTGGTAACAATTGAGTTGCGTCGTCGAGCTATACCACTTTAAAAACGAGTAACAACTTATCGACGATAAGGCCAGGGGTGGAGGGAATTTTCAGTGAGAGTGGTTAGTGCGGAAACTTACGCGGAGCGGGGGCAGTGTGCGTAAACATGGGTCCAATAGCTATTACGCTATATATTAGTAATAGTAAAAGGTGATGGGTAACAAAAAAAGGAAAAAAAAGACGAAGGGGACGGTTTTGGGATGTGGATAAATATAGAGGAGTTGTGGGTGTAGTATTGGGGAATTTTTGGCTCTGTGGAATATTCCGAACAGGCAAATTAGTGTGGTACTAGATGCCTAAATTATAGGGAGAATGAGCATATGGCAGTGAGCCTATTGCTACCACCAGTAATTTTCTGGGCAAAAATCGAGGACGTTCATATTTATTTAGTAGTATAGTAATAAATGGAGCCTATTAAGCCACTAGTATAATGCTGACAAAGCTACATTAAATTAATAATAATAAGGCGAACTAAACGCGAAATTAAATAAACGAATTAAATAAGTTAATTAAGTAAGTCAGGCAACCAGTGTCAGTACGTCATTGCAGACTCAGGTAATTCATTAAAATAAAATAGAACCTGTGACTGATTAATTTTGAATATTATAAATATTATATTAGTACCACCTCTGGATTTGATTATACCCCATTTAATTGCCGTATGTATTTGTTCTATAATCTAGTGTCCTTATACGAACGACAATACCATCCCAAGAATTCAAATTATACAATATTGCACCAATTGTCCCCAAAGAAGCAAACAAACTGGTTATCAAGAGTAAAATGACATGGTATTTGTCACTACATGTTCACTTCTGTTATTTGGGAGCCATTGATCTGCGACCCGTTCATCCGTGGATTATTCTTTTGTGCCTTTGCCTTTAAGAGCTTGCTTTGTTCGTATTTACTGACCACATCCCACTCGTCACTTTGTAATTTCACCTGGTTGGCAATCAAGGCACTAACATTCAAGTCTTGCAACAATGATGGGGGGTCCAGTGATCTTTTATCCTTTCTAGGAGCGGTAATCAATACCTTGTATATTTCTTCCATTAATTGTTTGAGATTGAGTTTATCCATGAAGTCCTGCTCCGAATTGCGGTTGGTAGTGGTGAGTTTAGGTGAATCCACTTGCTGCAATATTTTTTCAAAGTTAAGTCCATCTTCATTAAACTCATAAGATGGATTCAAAGTGTTTAGTATCACAATAAAATTAGATATTATCTTTGCAACAACCAATAGGAATTTTAAAAATTCCTTTATGGTTAATTTATTAAATGGTTTGTTAAGGATTTTGTGGGGTATAATCACCATTTTTCTATGGGGAACACCGTTGTCTGGTGATCTTGGTGGTGATACAGATGTTTCTTCAATCACAGCCTCAGTTTCTACCTTTAATAATGACTTTCTTCTCTGGTTATTGATAGTTTTGGAAGATAAGGGTAATTTAATGGCATCTCCAAGTTTGATAATATTTTCAGGGCTCATTATTGGAGGTACTGTTTCTTCCTTTTTCTCAACATCTTCTACTTCTTCTTCATCAGTTCTTCCAGTCATTGCCAATTCTTTTTCTTTTATTAAATTGAAAAACCTGGCATTAGGAAGCAAACCTAAAAGATCTTTTAAGTGGGGCAAATTGACTTCAAAAAGAACTGATAAATGGTGTTGTAATGATATTAAATTCTCAAGGAATCGATTGACAAATATGATATTAGTATTAAAAAATGATTGGAGCTGGAAAATTGGCTGATTATGGAAAAGAAGATGTCCATCTTTAGATCTCAGGAATATTGCCTCTTTCAACACTTCAAATATTTGCTGTTGTGATATAAGGGACTGTCTTTGGATACGGGAGATTTTATTGGTCTTGTAGTCTTGAATCAACTCATCAAGGGAATTCAAGTACTGCTGGTGCTTTTGATGTAGTTTCTCTCTTTGGATATTCAATTTGGGGAAAACACGAGCAATTTGGTCCTCTATATTTTTGGATTCCTGCGAAATGGTATCATTCTTGTTATTGACATGTTGTAAGGTCTTATCCAAGGAATTGATCTTTATTTTGAGCTCCAAAATTCTGAGCTTGTTCAATTGGACCGAGAGTGACTTGATGGAGTTGGCTGACACAAAGTCAGATAATCCATGGTCAGATAGTGCTGCATCGCCATCTCCTCTTTGAAGCCTATCGGAGATCTTAAACACCTGATTGATCTGGGTTCTGCTATTTTCGTTGACTTCATCGTTGTGTCGTACACGCGCCTGGAGCTTGTGAATGTCCGGATCCAGCTGGGACATGTCCAATAAGGCGGTTGTGTGGTGGTTGGCGAAGTAGTGGCAGTAATTGGAGGTAAGTGGTGATAGACTGGGGTAGCCATTAATGATAAGTGCGATAGCGAGTGGTTGTGTGCAGTGTCCTACCGAAGCCTGCTTACCAAGAAGTTAGGTAATAACAGGATGATAGATCACCTGGATAGAGAATAATTGGAGACAGAGAAGGTCCAGATATGGTGACATTTACCAAATAAAGTAGCACGGTGGGTCGGGTAGTTGTGCCAAATTGTTTGAACCCGTTGACTAAAAGTCACCGTACTGATAAGAAACCCAGACACAACTCCGAAGACACCAACAAAACTAGCGTTTGATTGACTGATTAATCGTTCGCTCGTCTGCATCAAAGGCGATGAGGTTGCGGAATGGTACCACTTGAGCTTTGGTGTTCTCAACGGTGCTAATATTTGTATGGATACGTTGTGCTATCCAGGCTAGTCACTCACACTAGTTTTTCAGCCAGGGGTGATGGGAGGGGTTCAATTGTTCATGGCAGCTGGTGGAGCCTCAAATCAACAAGCTTAGCTGAAACAGAAAAACAGCATCACATAGCCCAACGTCTTCACATGATATTTGAGCCTTGTTCTTGGCCACACTTAACGGTGTTGGTTCCTTTCTCCCTCTGTTCTCGCTAAAGACAATCAGGAAATAATGGTCGCACTAGAAACTCCGTGATGGTGAACACAAGTCCGAGACAAAAGGTAAAGGATGCTGAAGGGACTAGAGTATGGAAAGGATCTTGTCCTGGAGATAACCAGAGCCTGCCAAGTACAAGTAACCGTAACCATCAAGGATATACACAACAAGAAAAAACAAAACCAGGCTGTTCCTGTTTATCGCTAAATCATTTACCGCACTAGTCGTCCTTATCGGTATAGCCCTTCCAGTCTCGCTAGCAACCATCAACACAGATCATCATTGACGGATTGACCCGCGATCACGCTTTACTTGCTTTTATTAGCTTTATCAAAACATCCTTCGATACGGAGCCTCTTCCACCCTTAGCAGCTCTTCGTGTGGATCCATCGACTCAGTAGTCCTTGTCCCTACCTGCATCATTCTCCTACCACCGAGTCTCGCTAGGTCCCTTCTGTCCGTGTACGGGAATCGCCTTAACCCGGACCTTACCCCAAAAAACTCATCACCAAACAATCACCAAACAATCACCACACCTCCATGTCTTTTCTAGGCAAAAAGTCACAAGGAGTGACCGCTGACACGGTCCAAAACCCCATCAATCCCTCCACCCCCATCAGAGTGGCGTTTCTAGGAGGTTCAAAGTCGGGAAAGACTTCTACCATCTCCAAACTTACCCTTGGTAACTTCAGAGATACTTACTATCCTACCCGCCAAATCACCCCTACATTACACAACTTCACTCCAGAAGGGCTCAATGCTCGATACGTGTTGGACGATCAGAACGTCGAGAAGTCCTTGGGTCACTTGTCCAAACAGAATAACATAGCATTAAGTCCTGTCATATACCAATCATATACTAGACCAGCAAAGCCAGCAAGTGAAACAATTCCAACCACAGAAGTGCTGGAGGCTGCCAGAAACCAGTACTATGCTTCATACTTCTACAAATCTGAATTGGACCAGAAGCTGTACATTCCACCTCATGTTACTCCTATGTTGGTAGAACTTATTGATACTCCAAACTTCAATCCTGATCAAGTGGTTCCGTTCCTTGAAGCATCACTTTATGTGAAACTAGGCAAAGAGATCTTAAGAAACTTGGCCAGCGAACCGCGTCAACCAGTATCTACAAATCCAATTCTTGTGGCCAGTGGTGCTAGTGAAATGAATGGAAATGTGGATGGTTATTTCTTTGTCTATAGCGCCATTCCTACCTTTAATCCTCCATCTTACCTGGATGCTGTTAAGGACTCAAATGAAAACGAAAATGTATCAAACCCTAGCCTCCCTCCAATGGACACATTTCCGGGGGTTAATCCTTTTGAATTATTGGCAAATATTAAAGATTCATTGGTAGAAGCTTGGAAAGAGTACACTTCATTCAAAAGAAAATGGGAACAAGGTGAAGAACATGATATTTTCTCTCTTAAATCAGCTTTTAAAAACATGTGGAAAGAACCAAACCAAGCAGCGGTTGATCGTATGAAGCATGAACTCAAACTGGGTCCTACTTCAAGCCGATTATCTACCAATCCTTCCGACCCAGACTGTTTACCACCAATTTGGATTCTTTGCACAAACGTGGAGAGCCCTTTGGCATCACCAAAGTTTATAGAAAATGGCATCAAGTTGGCCAAACACTGGAACTGTGGGTTTATTGGAATGGATAATTCAGAAGAAAATGTGGATGAGGTTTTAGCATTGATGATTAGGGAGATTGTGGAAAGAAAGAGATTACAAAAGGGCAAGAAGAGGTTTCAATAGGCAAAAAGAACACAATGTGAAGCATTTTTCGAATAAGATCTGGAGATTTACCATCATAACTATCGATTCTACAGAACCATCATCATACGATTAGTTGAACTATATCCATTTGCATTTTTATCGGTAGAGTATCATCAAAGATACTACTTTTGTTGGGAAACAATCTAACCATAGTATCTTAAAAAAAACGTATAGCGATATCAAATCGCTTTTTATAGAAGTAATATACAGAACGGGACCAAAAGTTCATAGAATATTCTTTGTAGAACCTATCGTTATCACTTTAATGGAAATGAATATCTTCACATTGCGTTACAAAAAAAAATAGAGCCAAAAATCGAGTATAGTTCTAAACGTCTGCAAAAGCAACTCCTAACTCAGAGTCACCTTGACCGTAATACAAAAGCCACTTGCCCTTGAATTGAACAATACCTTCACAGAACACAACCTTGTTGACTTGACCCGTGATTTCATTCGATTGTTCTGGCTTCAAAATTGGCTTTTCTAATCTAGCAACCGGACCATCACGAATATTGTCGTAGTCAATTAACATCTCACTGATAGTATAGGTTTCTCTAGGAATATCTTCACCACCAGTGGTACTAGCATTATAGAAGAAAACCCATTGGTTTTTACCATTGTCTAATTTGATAGGAGCAGGACCTGATTCGATAAGTTTGTTTTCGAAATTGAATCTTGGATGAGTGAACTTGTTAGAATTGAAGTCACTACTGATCAAGCTCCAATGAACCATATCATCAGAAGTAGCCAAGTGTAAGTCACTGTCACCCCAGACCATGTAATACTTACCGTCTTTATGTCTTTCGGTAAAAATAGCACCAGATTTGGTCCATTCGTTTCTGATAAGAACCTTTTTGTCAGAGGTTACTGATAAATCTTGCCAATGAGAAGGAACAAAGGAGCGGTACTTGTTCCAATGAAACAAGTCTTCAGAGGTAGCAATACACAATCTGGCTGTTCTTAAGTCATAGGCGGTATATGTGACGATGAAAAGCTTTGTTTCCGGATCTCTGACAATTCTTGGATCTTCAATACCTCCCCCTTGTTCCCAAGGTTCGGAAGGCAGGATGATTGGTTTATGGTACTTCTTGAAGTTGACCCCATCTTCGGACCACGCTAAACCCACGGACGAAGTCTTTTGCTTGTTCTGAGCTCTATAGAGCAAAAAGACATACCCATCTACAACTATGGCGGTGGCGTTGTAGAGATATCCACTTTCAAACTCGATATCGGGGTTGGGCTTGAGAATAGGATTGTGCTTGTACTTTGTGAAGGGACCAATTGGGAACGCCTGGGGCGCCTTGTAGTGTTTATCGCCATCAATTGAGTTTTTGTTGATGACAGGGATTTTCATGGTGATAGATTGGATAATGTTTGATTGAAGAAGGGGGGCTGGTTGCTGGTGGGATTAGATTTGATTTCCAGGGATAGAGACTTATAGGCTGCGGCCGCTTAAGATTTTAGCGAAATTGTGGGGGAAGTGACGTTTTTCGTTTTTCCCACAGTACTGAGACTTTTTTAGTGAGGGATCAACCAAAGGTAAAGATCAGTAGCAGGATCACCAAGAGATCACCACCACCACCATCAGGATAAGGATAGAGAGAACTAGGGCCATTGTGAGGTATTGTAATGGGGGCAGTTGGCGAGTGAACCAGACGGTGCGGGCGAGTCAATTGGCCAGTTAACGGATGGTTTCTCCCTTGAACAGTGTCATCTGGTGGTAGGTGGCCAGCGGTTGCGAACAATCGGGTCAATGTAGCGAGGTGGTGCAACGACAGAATATGATTCTTCTCCAGACTAAGACCAGATAGAGCCCTAGAGGAACCAGGCAGCACTTGCCGAGCCAGGCTAGCGAGAAAGAGACACCCTCAGTCTTGACCTTCCAGCGCTCACTACCACCACCAGACCTATAGGTCACTATCAAAACTGATAAGAGACCATGGTAACCGGCCAATGGACACGTCCAAACCACCACCAAAACGCATTTCCAAAGGTCAATAATCCCAACAGGGTCATAGGGCGCCAAAGGGCTCCATCACCACCATGACACTTCATTCCATTCCACGCAACTTCTCAGACCTTTTCTCCAGGTGTTTGTCGCATCTGGTTGTGGTATTATGAGCGTAGGCCAGGAGCAGGGGATCTTACATCTAACGTGATTTAGAAGACAGACATCATCACGGCCACAGGGTTCTCCTCTATGACTACAAATGGCCTGGATCACATCCCACTTTTCCATCACTGTCTAGACCTCACCAGAGCCTCCCCCCCGTCGTTTATTCTATTTTTAACCTTGTGAACTGGTCCCTAGTACCCAAGAATTTCCTCTTTCTCGCTACCGAAATTGTGTTGAACCTTGAATTCCGTTGCACCCAATTCGCCCTAAACAGTACCAACAAACTGCCTCCACTACACATCAGGCACATCTACTGCCTCTGTAGCTGTACATATCTCTGTCCATTTAGGGCGTCAGGATGCTAGCACCTACATCACAATCTCCAATTATACCCTTCCTATTGGTACATTTTTTCATGCTATATCTGTAAGGAGAAACTTGTTTCTTCACTGGCACTGTTGAAAAATGGATATTGTATGGTGACTGGTCCCGCCTATTTCCTTATTTCCTTACCATTTTTTTTCCCCCGCGTCTACAGAAAAGCCAACAATTTTCTGGTCCCGTTGTAATGAGCATTCACCAAAAAGCCCATTCTTAATTTAGCGAGAAATCACACCTCACACCACCTGATTCTAGGTCTGGCGGTCTTTCCTTTAGATCACATACAATCCGTATCACTACCAGTGTCTTTACTTCCCTCCCGTCACCAGCCACGAGATAGTTCGAAACTCCCTCCGTCCCTCCCCAAACGTGGCGCCTCGTCCCTTATCGTGCCCTCATCCTGTTTCCGGGATCTCCCTAAAAACACCAGTGAACTTTTTCCCCCTAAAAATTCCATGGTACTAAGATCTTTAGATCGTTTTTTTTTGTAATTGAAAACAACAATCAATTCAAAGTGGTCCAATTAGACTCAATTATCAACTAGTGGTACAATCAAGTCGTTTACCCACAATTACAGCCATTATCACCCAGTTAGAGCCGCCTGTTGTCCAGCCTACTCACTCAAAAGTAAATTGTACCTAAGATATGGGGCAGTTATTATCCCATCCTATCGAGGATAAGACCCTTGATTACCAGACCAAGGACTCCTTGACCTACTGTATAGGCTCAATGCAAGGATATAGAATGACCATGGAAGATGCTCATGATGTCAAGATCAACGAAGATGAGAGCTTGGCAATCTTCGGAGTATTTGATGGTCATGGAGGTCTGACATGTTCTGAATACTTGAGTGAACATTTATGCAGAATGATCTTTAAAAGACTCAATCAATGGCACAAACCAGTCCCAGGAATGGGCCAGCCAAACGTGGTGGATATACATGAATATAAAAGATGCATCAAGGACTCATTTTTCAAAATAGATAATGATTTATCAACATTACCCAACTTATTAAATACTGGTTCTACAGGTATTATTACCGCTATAATCAAAGATCGTTTTGTGATTGTGGCCAATACTGGTGATTCTAGATGTATTCTTTCAGTCAATGGCCAAGCAAAAACCCTTTCATTTGATCATAAACCCATTTTAATGAATGAAAGAATTAGAGTGGAGAATAGTAATGGATATGTTATGAATAATAGAATTAATGAAGTGTTAGCATTATCAAGAGCTTTTGGAGATTTCAGCTTTAAAACTCCTTATCTTGATAGTATAAATAATAAGTATATGTTGAAAAATAGGAAATTTTTTACTGAAGGATTAGTCCATTTACCACCAGAACTTTTCCAAGTTACAGTTGAACCAGAATTGATTGTTTATGATTTAGAGCAAACTACTCCAGAATTCATTGTTTCTGCTTGTGATGGTATTTGGGATTGTTTTAAGAACAGTAAATTAATACAGATTATTAGAGATAAATTGGCTTTGGGATGGAATTTAAATAAAATCACCGAGTTCGTTTTACAAGAATGCCTTCTGATGGCTAATAATTACACAGGTATTGGATTTGATAATATGACGATGATTATTATTGCTATACATTCGAATAGTAATATAGATGAATGGTATGAGAAAATGAGACACAAAATATCAAAGGAGAAGAATTTGATTTAGCCATAATTATCTCAACCTCTCAACCATCAAAAAAACAACAAATATTTATTTAATCAGTCCAATGAATGGATATGTGCCAAAAAGCGAATACAGCAAAAACTAATTTCAATTTTAATGACAATGAAAATTACGAATTACAATTACAATTACAATTACAATTACAATTACAATTTACAAATGACACGAAAATACGATATAAACTCAATAAAGATGTTCCAATTTTGAGCAATTAAAAACCCACCAGATAGTTCATTCAATTGTTTTCTTGCCTTTACAGAATAACCAAAAGTTACAGTCAAAGGAAATGTCCACCTTGAGTTACGTGTCAGTCGCTTGAATATAACTATAATTAACTATAACATGATTATAGATATTATCGCTATCTAGCAATTTATTTTTAATGGGGCTAGTCCCTAGCAAAATCAATAAAGAAAAAAAAGAAAAAAAAAAGAAAGCCAGGAATTGATAGCGATTTGCAATGTTTCACGCTAAATCATTACAGCCAAATACAGTACGATATTACAAGTTAATAAGATTTCCATACAAAAAGGAAGAACTATAGTCTCGTTATAGATATGAAATATTTGGGAATTACACATCAGCCCCAAGTGCAAGTGCAGGACCCGTAGGATATTAACATAGTAGCAAAGCGGTAGAAAGATAAGAAGTTCGTAAGTCCGGAATATGTCAGAAAAAGGAGATATTATTGGCTATAGCAAGGTAAGACCAGATCCGGTGAACCGTCACCAAAATCCGCCCAGGAAAAGCGTGATTGAGCCGAGAGCCGGGGGTACGTTTATATGGTTAAATAGGCTTAAGTTATCACTTCCTAGAAAAGTAACATAGTCTGCAACCACAGGCAAGTACGATAGTTTAAATGGGCTATTTTGGGAGTTTTGGTTGATCGTAAAAATTGAAGGCTGCGGGCAGCTTACGTAAGCAAGGTGACAACCGAAAAATACTCAGTGCTCAGCAAAACAAACCACCTGATTTCGACCTGTTTCCTTAAGCAAACTTGGGTAGGTAATTGAACCTCTAGTTTGTTGTATACATATAGCATTACATCACACCACACCTTCTGGTCCCAATCCAGGCTCTATTGCACCCCAACCGGTAATCCCCATGCTCCTTATACATTAACCATACATATTAATAGACCAATTGATATCCCATTTCAGTGATAGACAGGTAGAATAAAGGTAGAAAAGGACCTATTGCATTGGCATATACCTATTCTTTACGAAAGTTCATCCACAACATCCTTCGCTAGCGTCAACACACATCGTCATACATTATCTGAAGTCATCTTAACTAATTTTTTTTTTGTCATATTTGCATCATTAATTAGTATGGCATCCACAGCAACCGCAGAACCCTATGAAGACCCGATAATAAGGCTAATACGAGACCCCAATCTCAATAAAGACAAATCCAAAACAAATGAACTCATCAAGATCATCAACGGGTTCCCTTTAACCGAACGCAAGGTCAGCAAATTATGTCAATCTTCATTGACCATTCTTCAAACTCTTGAAAAATTGGCACTTACTTTTAAAAGTTGGGAGTTTCTTTCATTGGATTTTAATAGTGAATTTCATTTCAGTAATCAAGACGATAAGCTTAAAAGCTTCAATAATAATGTGGCGGATAAAGTCATCAATACTTGTAATGAGATGAACAAGAAATTGAACAGAATATCTATTGATATTGATTATATTACCAAGGCATCCAGAACATTGAGTCCATTAGATTTTATATCTGATAGTGGAACTTTATTAACATCATTGGTGTTAAGAAATATTAAATTAAAGACGGAAGTGGTGGATAATTTGACTGTGGCTTATCTGAAGGCCAAGCTTATTATTATTGGGAAAGACCTAGAAATCATGCTTCTTGATGCTGATGATGCTAGTACTATTTTAACCTATAAGAAGTTTATTGTTAATTTATTAAAGCAATTAAATACAGCCGTGGAAATGGAAGATGCCGAAGCCAAGTACGAATGTTTGGCAGTGATGAACGATATGGAGAAAATGTTCGATGTGTTCAAACTTGAAAAAGTCAAGGAAGTGGTGGTCAGAAAGAGTTCCCCTGAACCAGAACAGGCATCACAATCCGATGACGAATTTGTGGTTTTGGAAAAATCTTCTAAACCAGCTCCAGCTCCAGTTCCGGTGCCTGCCAAATCGGTCCATCATCATCGCCATTTACACAGGCCCACCTCACATAGTTCCACTCCTCGTACTCAACAATTAATGTCGGACGACGATGTTGATTACGACTATTCTGACTCCGAAGCTGGTAACTCACTCTATTCATCTTCATTATCGCAACCACCAATGATCCATTCTATCACCAAGCTTCATGACGATCTGTCTCCAAGGCTCGGCAGAAGAGATTCCGTTTCTTCATTAAACACCTCTGCATTGTTCCAAAAAACCACTATTTCTGATGAATTACCATACTTGATGACTGCTTTCAGTTCTGCCAAAAACATGGAAGAAGATATCAGTCATTTCAAGGAAGAAGAAGAAAAGACACCTTCACCAAAGAAAGAAAAATCCCGAAAAGAAAAACATAGTGAAGAAGCTGAACGTAAAGAAAAACATTTCTATACTCATAAAACCAAATTACCAGAAAATTCATTATATTCTGAAAGTGTCATATTAACCCAACCTAAACCAGGATCATCTCCTGCTTCATCTTATTTATTTTCCAATAGCTCTTTATTATCTAAGTTGGGTATTAAGCCTCAAGTCATCACCACCGATCTACCAGGAAAAGAACTCGCTGTTTCTGGTAAGTTGAACCATCCAAATGATCAAAAGCAACAGCAATTACTCGAAGGCTCCGACGATGAGGAAAACAACAAGGAGAACAAAAAACTTTTGACTCCATTAACTAGAGAAAACCTCCAAACTCATACCTTTTCCAAATTGACTGCCGATACTACATTTGCTGATGTAGTTGATTAATTTGTCCAAATAATTAATTGACAGTGGCATAGACGTTTCGATCGATTTCATCATTCATATTCAGTTCTTGGGTGGACCAGTTTATTGATAATCTGGTCGTATTATATCATATGTATTTATTTAATGTAATTTGTCAATTTGTACTGTTATATCAATCATACAATAAAGTATTCTAATAGAATAGATAAATTGTAAACTACGAGTGCTAGAATTATTAATTTTAATTCTTTTTTTGATTCATCTACTTAAGTTACTCCTATAGCTGTTATCAACAATAGTTTATCAACAGGGGTACTCTAATTTACTCAAGTGATGAGAATGGCTGAAGTGAGAAAAAGGATGGTGAAGTTTTGTTCCTATGGTTTGTGTATCGAGTTCTCTTTCTCAAATAGCCGAGTAATTCTCTTTATCTTTCAACAGAAACTCGATCTGAATCACTTCAACTTATTTTCACCTCTACACTTGTAAAGTTCCTTAACAAAGGATTCACCCCAGAATCCAGAAGTATACTTGGAAATATAATCAAACAACTTTTTGAAATTAAGTTCTTTCTTTTCTTTTGGTAAAGTTAAACTTTCTTTGATAGCATCACTTAATTCCTCAGTACTCCATGGATTAACAATAATAGCACCATTTAAAGATTGAGCAGCACCAGCAAATTCAGAAAGAATTAAAGTACCCTTTTTATCTTGTTGACACGCAATATATTCGTAACTGACCAAGTTCATACCATCTCTTGTAGAACTAATCAAACAAACATCAGACATGTTATATAAACTGATCAATTCATCGAAAGGAACAGATTTATGTAAGAAATGAATAGGTACGAATTCCACAGTTCCGAATTTACCATTAATTCTACCCACCAATTCATTTACAGTAGCTCTGAGACTTTGATATTCTTCAACATCACCTCTTGAAGGAACAGCCACTTGAACCAAAACCACTTTACCAATCCATTCAGGATTTTCAGTGAGGAAGATCTCAAAAGCATGCATTTTTTGAGGAACACCTTTAATATAATCCAATCTATCAACCCCAACAATAACCTTGGTATCACCGAATTTTGCTTTTAATTGCTTTATTCTATTGATAACTGGTTCTTTGGTTAATCCTTCAGTAAATTTATCCACATCAATACCAATTGGGAAAGCACCAATACTAATGGATCTACCATTATATTCAATACCATTAGGTAAAGTAGTAACATTGGAAACGATTCTTGAGACTGATGACAAGAAATGTCTGGCATAATCATAAGTATGGAACCCAATTAAATCACAACTTAGTACACCATCCAAAATTTCCTTTCTAACTGGTAAGATTCTATAAATTTCGGAAGAAGGAAATGGAGTATGTAAAAAGAATCCAATTCTAATATTTTTCTTGGAGCGACCCATTTCTTCTCTTAGCATTTGAGGTAATAACATAAGATGATAATCATGAACCCAAACCATATCATTATCTTCAACTTGATCCGCGATTCTAATAGCAAATTCTCTATTAGCTTTAATATAAGCGGCCCAAGCATTTTCATCGAAATTCATTTCACCAGGATGATAATGGAAAAGTGGCCACAAAATACTATTTGAAAATCCATTATAATGTAAATCAGCAATTGTATCATTGAGATAAATAGCAGTACAATTGAATTTCTCCATCAAATCATTATCAACACGAGCTTGTTCATCACTTGGAATCTCCAATCCTGGCCATCCAAGCCATTGGAATTCAGTGGACTTCTTCAATCCTTGCAAGGCAGTCACCAAACCACCCGATGACATGGAATAGTCATAAGACCCATTGGCCAGTCTTTTGATCGTTACTGGTAACCGATTGGAAACAACAAGAACTTTTCCTTCGACCATTTGTTTTCTTTAAAAAAAAAAAAATAAAAAGACAATTAGATAGAAACTTTAGTTAATGTTTAAACTATACGAGATCAATAGTTTACTTTAAATAGGGCGGGAAAGGTGGTAAAATTTATGGAATCTTTTGGTTGCTCACGGGTTTCAGTTGCTTTGCTCTGGAACCAAAATATGACAAAAATGAGGTGCCACCGCCCCGCTGGCACGGGCCTCCGCCATGTTCCGCACTGTTACTGTGGGTTGATCACTAAATTGGGGAGATACTAGTGAGGGAACACAAACCTTCTCTCGCTACGTGGATGGATTTTTCCAGGCTCGCACCCCCAACCTCTAGTGAAATATTTATCAGTGTCAACAACAGTCCTTCATAAAAATCAGTGATCTGAGTTTATGTAACATAGGCAAAGAGAGGGAAAAAAAAAAAAAAACTACAACAGGACAACCAACCCAACGCTGAAAAACCTGCCTACACATCTACGCCTTTTCATCTTTGTATCATCTACACTTCAGCCATACCATTGAACACTTGCTGAAATGTACAATCCTTATGGCAACGGTGGGTATCAATCCCCAGGAAGTGGACAACAACAACAACAACAACAAGCACATAACTTACAACATCCTCAACCTCAACATCCAGCATTCCAAAATCAGTACCAACAAGGAACTGCTCCTCCACCAGGACAAGCCGGAGTTCCTCCTCAAGGACAGCAAGCAGGAGGTGCTGGACAAGGGTATCCAAGTTTTTTGAATGACCAAGCAGCATCAATCGCTTCCCAATTTGCCAAAAGTCAATTTGAAACATCTAATCAATACCTTCAGCAATCGTTTGGTACATTCTTCCCTGGAACTGGTGATATCAAGTATTATTTTCAAGTTAGTAATTCTTATGTATTGAAAAAGATCTTATTGATTTTATTCCCTTATCATAATAAAAATTGGAATAGATTAACTACTGCTGAAGTTACTGGTGAACCAGGTAATGCTCAAAATGGGTTCGCTACTCCAATTTATGATGTCAATGCTCCAGATTTATATATTCCTTTAGTATCATTTGTTACTTATATTTTATTATGGGCTTCATTCCAAGGTTTAAAAGGTGATTTCCATCCTCAGGTGTTTGGTTATTTGGCATCTCAAACGCTTGCTTTCTCATTCCTTGATATTGGTATTTTCAAAGTGGGGTTATATTTATTGAATTGCTCTACTCAAAGTTCTTTATGGGACTTGGTAAGTTTTTCAGGCTACAAATATGTTTCTATTATTATTTTGTTGTGTTGGAAACACGCTCTTGGTGATGGTTGGATGACTTACTACCCAGTGATTTTCTTCTTTATCATCAACTTGTCTGTTTTCTTGATGAGATCATTGAAATTCTTGGTCTTACCAAACAGTGTCACTGGAACCTCTAACAGTATCACCACCAATCAAAGAAGAATCAGAATCCAATTCTTGTTTGTGTACTCATTGATTGTGCAGGGTTTGATTATCCTTTACATGAGCAGATAAGCGAAGAGATTAAATGCGAATAAAAGCAATATCAGAGATCCCTAAAAATGGGTGTTGATAAGTTAAAAACAAAGAAAATTTTCGCTTGATGTAATGAAGGCACGGGTATTTTCTCTTTATTTTATTTGTCTCATTGGCAGAATTCGAATAATTTCAAGGCTATTGTTTAAGCAAGTTAGACAATTGATCTCGAAATTAGCATAGTTGGACTTGATCTTTTTGCAGTAAATCCAACGGGACCAGATCCCATGAAGAAATAGCTATATATCCAGTGGAACAGGTAAGTAATCACGTCACCCCTCTGGTTTTTAGAATAGCATGTTCCATAGTTTAATATATTTATATTTGAGCAATTGTAGTCAAAATGAAACCAGACACTGGCGTATGTGGTTGGAGTAAATGTGACTGGGTCACTTAAGGGAGGTGGATACTGTGGTGAGCCAAAACTATACTTTCCTTATTGGGGTTATGATGGAGAGCAACAGTAATTATTTTTTAGTAGCAAGAGATATAGGTGCTAAATATACACACCAGTACCAACCAGCAATTAGCTAGTGTTTGTAAGTGTATAGTTATTGGGTGGTTGTTATTTGAGGAGATTTTCATCATTTTTGTATGGCAAAGATACAACAAGCTTCTTCCTTTTCTCTTTCTTTTTCTATTAATTTATAGTTGATTGTGAATTAGGCATTCATCGTCTCGTCTTCATCACCTGGGAAGATACCTTGGTCGAGAATTTCGACTCGATATCCATCAGGACATCTGGAGAGACCGATGTCTCTTCGATCACCCCCACTGTTCTTCAAGACCCGTTCCACATCGGCTTGTTCAAGCTTCTTGTTCACTTCACTGGCGTCCTTGTAACAGACACAAATGTGACCTCAATGGTAGCCTTCGAAGTCTGGGTCTTTTGCGGTACCCCAGACTAGGTCGATTCCAAAATACCACTACGGGTACCTTGCAAACCATTACCTTCTTTGAAGTCAGGAGATTCATCAAACCCAAGAAAGTAAAGGGGTGAGTTTGGCATCATCAAACTATTTTGTAGACAACAATTTGAGGGCCAAAACGATAGAACTTCAAAGATGCCTCTGGATCCTTAACTGTAACCACGGTATGGCTGGGCTTGTGAATAGATGTCGGAGAGTATTTACTCTGACTATTTCCTTATGCCCAGTAGCGGCTTCTAATTGTGGAAACTTCTATTTATAAAACAGTAATCTTTATAGAACAGTTATCAAGGTAATCTGTTACTAATCTGACTGAATCCTTAGTTCGATTGTGATTTGTCACCATCACATTCCCCTACCTCCGCTGTCTCCATCACTTCCACACTAACTGGTTTCGCAACCATTTTGTATTTTGGCTTTTTTGGTGATATTTTACAATTGTAGAGATTCGCAGCCTCAAGTCTCACCTAATCCATAAAGCACAAAAAGACTATGTGTAACGTCCAGTGCTACAAAATCATGACCGCTAATGGGATAAGCATTAGTAAGGGGTAGTCACCAGTCATCAAGGCCATTGGTGAAGAGTTTTCGCTAGCTCTATGGGTGGTTGAGCTAACCACCATTAAACCTCTACTACGAACTTTTCACTATGGATGGATGCTGAGAGTGGACGAGACTGGTGAAAGACAGTACAATTTTAGGGCGGTTTCTTGTAGAGGAACCCACAGATCTCTCGCTAGCGGCAGGACCCCAGGTTTCGGCAGCTCATTTTTCCACCCTGTTCCACCGCCATCCCTCCCACAATTAGACGAGACACCAGTGAGACACCACCACCCCACCAAATCATGGGACGAATAGCCCTAGTAAAAGTATTGAGGCTAGCAGCACCGGTAGCATCACTAGTAGCAAACGCATAAGTCCTCCGCAACACTCTAGATCTATAGTTCTCTACTCGTTGTAGTCAGACTTGCCTTCTGGTGCTGGCTCGGACGCGTTTTGTTCACGACGCGTCCGAGACGTGTAGCTCATCACTTTGCGATTTCACTTTTCCATAGTATTCCATTATCACGAACTACACCAACTCAGAAATACCAAGGAGTCCCCTTTGTATACACTGAAGCATATATAAACAACCACACCCGCAGCATTCACTATTCTTTCCACCCCCCTTACCTAAACCATACAACCATCCCACCACTTATAGTTTAATATGTCATCATTCAAAGGGTCAACTTCGGCTCGATTCGTCAAGAATAAAATCCAAACCGAATTCAAGAACCGCCCGCCGGCAGAACCAATAGATCCATATGTTGCCAATAATCCTATGCTAAACGATTCCATTATGAAACGAGAATTGGTAGAAAGAGTAGACCAAATAGATACCATGATGGGATTTGACCGTGTAGAACACGGCGAGGGCGATGGTACCAAACCTAAGAAAGGTTGGCTTATAAACATGCATACCACCACCATCCCAGGTGATGAGTCCTTGGTAGGATACTCTGGAGTAGACTACTATTTTCTTGATGAAGAAGGAGGATCTTTCAAGACCACATTACAATACGATCCATATTTCTTTATTGAAGTGATACCTGGAAGAGAAGCCGATGTTGAAGAATGGATTCGGAAATTTTTGGAATCCACCAATGTTAAACAAATATCTCGAGTTTTAAAAGAAGATTTATCATTACCTAATCATTTAGTAGGAATCAAAAAGACTTTAGTAAAATTAACTTTCCATAATATTCAAGATCTCTTAGGAGCAAGAAGATTGTTAACTCCTATTATTAAAGACAACCAATTGAAAAGAGATAATCGTGATGTTTACAGTGTTATGAATTTCAACAATCTTAATAATATCAATGGTACTGAAATTAATATGGATCTTGAAAAGTCTGATGAAGTTTATAGTGAACCTTCTGAATTTATTGATGATATTAGAGAATATGATGTTCCATATCATGTCAGAGTATCTATTGATAAAAATATCAGAGTCGGTAAATGGTATAATGTTTATGTTAAACATGGTGAAGTCACTTTAGAAGAAGATACAGAAAAAATTGCATTTGCTGATCCAGTCGTTTTAGCATTCGATATTGAAACCACCAAAGCTCCTTTGAAATTTCCTGATGCCAAAATTGATCAAATCATGATGATTTCTTATATGATTGATGGTGAAGGGTTTTTGATTACCAATAGAGAAATTATTTCTCAAGATATTGAAGATTTCGAATATACTCCTAGACCAGAATATCCTGGTATTTTCACTATTTTTAATGAAGTAGATGAAAAACATGTTTTATTAAGATTTTATGAACATATAAGAGAAGTAAGACCTACCGTGGTGGCCACATTCAATGGTGATGGCTTCGATTGGCCATTTGTTGAAAATAGATCTAGATTCCATGATCTTGATATGTTTGATGAAATTGGATTTGCCAAAGATAATGAAGGTGAATACAAATCCAAATACTGTGTGCATATGGATTGTTTCAGATGGGTGAAGAGAGATTCTTATTTACCCCAAGGTTCCCAAGGTTTAAAAGCAGTTACTACCTCCAAATTGGGTTATAATCCTACTGAATTAGATCCAGAATTAATGACTCCTTATGCTTATGAAAAACCTCAAGTTTTGGCTGAATATTCCGTTTCTGATGCGGTAGCTACCTACTATTTATACTATAAGTATGTGCATCCGTTTATCTTCTCGTTGTGTACTATTATTCCATTAAATCCAGATGAAGTCTTGAGAAAAGGTACTGGTACTTTATGTGAAATGTTATTACAAGTTCAAGCCTATGAGAAAACTATTTTATTACCAAACAAACATACCGATCCAATTGAAAGATTTTATGATGGCCATTTATTAGAATCAGAAACTTATGTTGGTGGTCACGTCGAGTCTTTAGAAGCAGGTGTTTTCAGAAGTGATCTTGAAAACGACTTTAAAGTGGATCCAGGTGCAGTTGATGAGTTACTAGGAAACCTTGAAAAGTCCATTAAATTCTGTATTGAAGTGGAAAATGGTAAGAAGGTTGAAGACGTCACCAATTATGATGAAGTCTATAATCAAATTAAACTGAGCTTAGAAGATTTAAGAGACAATCCAGTAAGAAAGGAAACCCCATTAATTTATCATGTTGATGTTGCATCCATGTATCCTAATATCATGACATCCAATAGATTGCAACCAGATTCTATGAAGAAAGAAGAAGACTGTGCTGCTTGTGATTTTAATAGACCTGGTAAAAATTGTGATAGAAGATTACCTTGGTCTTGGAGAGGTGAATTCTTTCCTGCTGAGATGAGTGAATATGGTATGATTAAGAGAACTTTACAAAATGAAAAATTTCCAGCTTCCAAGTCATGGTTGCCACCAAAATCCTTTGATGAATTACCATATACTGAACAAGCATCCTTAATTAAAAAGAGATTGGGTGATTATTCCAGAAAGGTTTATCATAGAATTAAACAAACCGAAGTTGTCGAAAGAGAAGCCATTATTTGTCAACGTGAAAACCCATTCTATGTTGATACTGTTAGATCTTTCAGAGATCGTAGATATGAATTCAAAGGTTTAGCTAAGGTTTGGAAGGGTAAAGCATCGAAAATTGATGATAAAATCGGTAAAGATGAAGCCAAGAAAATGGTGGTTTTATATGATTCTTTACAATTGGCTCACAAGGTTATTTTGAACTCTTTCTATGGTTATGTCATGAGAAAGGGATCTCGTTGGTACTCCATGGAAATGGCCGGTGTCACTTGTTTGACAGGTGCTACTATTATTCAAATGGCTAGAAAATTGGTCGAAAGAATTGGTAGACCTTTGGAATTAGATACCGATGGTATTTGGTGTATTTTACCTAAATCTTTCCCCGAAAACTTCAATTTAAAACTCAAAGATGGTAAAAAGATTTTTTTGGAATATCCATGTTCTATGTTGAATTATTTGGTTCATGAAGATTTCACTAATCACCAATATCAAGATTTGGTTGATGCAGATACTTTCAAGTATAAAACCCGATCTGATAACTCTATTTTCTTCGAAGTCGATGGTCCTTACAAAGCTATGATCTTACCAACTTCGAAGGAAGAAGGTAAAGGTTTAAAGAAGAGATACGCTGTCTTCAATGACGATGGTACCTTGGCAGAATTAAAGGGTTTCGAATTGAAGAGAAGAGGTGAATTAAGATTAATTAAAAATTTCCAATCGGATATTTTCAAGCTTTTCTTGGAAGGTGATACTCTTGAAGGTTGTTATCAAGCAGTTGCTACTGTTGCTAACAATTGGTTAGATGTTTTAGAAACTAAAGGTGGTATGCTTGAAGATGAAGACTTAATTGAACTCATTTGTGAAAATAGATCTATGTCTAAGAGTTTGGCGGAATATGGTAACCAAAAATCCACCAATATTACTACTGCTAAAAGATTGGGTGAATTTTTGGGTGAAGAAATGGTTAAAGATGCTGGTTTAGCCACCAAATATATTATTAGTGCTAAACCAAACGGTGCTCCAGTCACTGAAAGAGCTATTCCTGTTTCTATTTTCTCTTCTGATAAAAAAGAATTCTTCCTTAAGAAATGGTTAAAAGATCAATCTTTAACCAGTTTTGGTCCTAGAGACGTTATTGACTGGGACTATTATGCTGAAAGATTGGCATCTGTTATTCAAAAGATTATCTCCATTCCTGCTGCTCTTCAAAACGTTAAGAATCCAGTTCCAAGAGTTCCACATCCAGATTGGTTAACCAGAAAAATTAAAATCAGTGAAGATACCAAGAGACAAACTTCAGTCACCAGATTTTTCGGTACTGCTACCAAGCAACAGCTGACAGTTAAAGATATTGAAGATTTTGGTATGGTTAGTGCTCCTAAGGCTAGAGTTAGTAAGGTTACTTCTAGAAAGAGAAAGAACGTTCCTACAAATGAGGAAATCGAAGAAGAACAAAGAAACGAAGCTATTTTGAATGGTCCATGTCCTTCAATGACTGAAGATTATGCTGGGTTCCTTCAATACCAAAAGGCCAAATGGAGAGTCCAAGCCAAGAACAGAGAAAGAAGAACCCAAATTTTTGGTGCCAATGCCGAATCTTCTCATAGATCTACTGTTGGAGGAATTATCAAGAAACAAGCTGAAAACGTTGCTGGTTCTAATTGGGAAATTTTGGAATATAAGCTCGATCCTACAAAGCCTGGTGAAGTTAAGGTTTATATTCTGGCCAACAATAAGGTCCATAAATTCACTTTCCATGTTCCAAAGAAAATCTATGCTGCTTTCAAGAGTGAATTATCACCAAGAAAAATTATTCTGGGATGTCAAATCGAAAGATCTTCTGCTATTTTACCTAATGGCCATGATGGTACCAACTTGTATAAAATGACCATGAGTGAAGTCACTTATAATGAAGAGCTGACTAATTTCAACAGTTTATTACAAGATTCTAACTTGCTTGGATTGTATGAAACTCAAATTGGCTCAATTGACCGTGCTATCATTAATTTAGGAAATACTGTTAGATTTGATGATACCAAGGTTGGTGCTTTAGGACGAGGTTTGAAGAACGGTTTCAATACTGAAGATCTCATCCAAGTAGACACCAAAGACTATCTTAGAAGATTCGATATGGGTATTGCCTATTTACTCCATATAGTCACCAATAGTTATGAATTTTTCACCGTATTCAAGTCCTGGGATAACACCACTGAAATGTTTATCTTGAAGCCTTCCAACACTGCTCAAGAACTTCCTGGTAACTTGGACAAAATCTATAAGGAAATTTACGAGACAAAGAAGGATAGGCTTGGTAAATTATACAATATTATTGATTACCAAGACTTCATGTCTTTTGAAACTCATTATTATAATGACAGCGGAAAATTGTTCAAGAAGCTTAACCAAACTCTCAGTAAGATTTATGAAAGCAAATCTAAATCCTTATTAGCAGTTCAATCTCCATACTATGACAAGATCTTGAATATCTTGACCGCCGCATCTGAATTTCCTACCATTAGAATGAATATTAGTGAATTGGAATTACCTGCCATTGGTTGGCAATCATTAATTTCCAAGAGAATTGTTAATCACTATTTTGTCCTTGCATCCTGGATCAAGAACTTAATCTCTCTTGCCCAATATGGTAATGTTCCATTATGTAACCTTCAAATTGAAAATGTGGGTTATCTTATTGATATTGAATATTCTAGAAGATTATCCAGCAATAATATTGTATTATGGTGGTCTTCCAATCCATTACCAGATCATGGAGGAGTGGAATTGGATAGTGCCAATGATTTTGAAAACTTGGATTTCCCAAATATCAATAATCCCGAAATCTACGAAACTGCTTGTTTGGAAGTAGAAATTGGTACTCTCACCATTAATACTATTCTTACTAGTAGTTTAATTAATGAAGCAGAAGGTACTGATTTAGCTGATGATACTGTTCAATTTGATAAGAACAATGGTGCTTCTATTATGGCTGAAGATTCGTTCTCCACACCAGCATTGGTTATCTTAAGATCTATGGTTAAAGACTGGTGGGATGATGCTATGAAGAACAATATTAATGCGGATTCTATGATGAACAATTTGGTCACCTGGGTCCAAAGAAAGGAATCTTTCTTGTATGATTATGCTCTTCATTACCATGTCCATAATCTTACCACCAAGGCTTTGTTACAATTGATTGGTGAATTTAGAAAAATGAACTCTAAGGTTATTTTTGCTGATAGAAATAAGATGTTAATTCAAACCACCAAGGTTTCTGTTGAAAACTCTTATTCCTATGGTCAATATATTCTTAAGGCTGCTAGATCCAAACCATTATTTAACTACTTGGATCTTCGTATTGTCAAGTACTGGGATATTTTAATTTGGATGGATGAATACAACTATGGTGGTAGATACTGTACTGGTATTACCAGTGATGAAACTCAAGATTTGGCCCCTATCAACAAGTGGCAAATCAAACAATTCTTGCCAATTGTGTTCCAGAACGAATTCGAAGATTGGTTGATTATCTTCTTGGATGCTTTGACCAAACATAAGAATGAAAAATTGACTGGAACCCAATCTACTCAAAGAGTTACTCAAATTGCTCATATTCTTAAGGGTCAAAAGAAAATGGACTCCAACGAACTTGATAATGAAGACTTCACCAATGGAGTCATTGAGGTGTTCAGAAAACCACTTGAAAGAAGAATTGAAAAGTTGTACCATCGTCAAAATGAAGCTATTCTCAACCCTAACTTCGCTCAAGAATACGAGTTCCCAGTTCTTCCTGGATCTCACCTTCATATGAAGAACCCTATTCTTGAATTTGTTAAATTCCTTTGTGCTATCTTTAGTCTTTCCAGTAAGAGAACTATTGAAGTCAGATTGTTAAGAAAAGAATTATTATCTATTTTTGATGTCAAAGAATTTAGTAGTGAAGCTACATTTAAGAATCCAAGTACTTCATTAAAGATTCCTCATGTTATCTGTGACTACTGTAACTACATCAGAGATGTCGATTTTTGCAGAGATAACGAGGCATCTGTGTGGCATTGTACCAACTGTAACAAGCCTTACAACAAGATTGCTATCGAAGAAGAATTAATTGGGGAATATCATAAGGTCATTACTAATTTCCTCACACAAGATTACAGATGTAACAAATGTAACCAAATTAGAGGTACCAACATGAGCCAGTACTGTAAGTGTTCTGGTCATTGGATAGAAACTATAAAACACGAAGATGTTGAAAAGAGACTCGAGGTGTTTGGGGGAGTGTCGAAGTCGTTCAATTTGCAATTATTGAAGGGTATAATAGAAGAGGCTGCACATTAAAGTTGAGCCTGGTATATAATGTAAAATATTTAAATTTATTTAATGCAAGTATAATGATATAATTATTATGTACAAAAGTATTATTAGCCATACTAATATAGTACGTTTAAGTAAGAAATTGTTAAGTGCTGGGAATGACCTATAGTCTTCTACATGTACTCTTGATATGGATATTTGATTAATAGAATCGTAATAATTACTATAAAAAAGTTGGAAAAAAAGAGATGAAGTGCAATGGCCCTCTTTGACCATTGACTCAAAGGAATATTGTATAAACTATCTTCTGCCTCTAGTTGGGTGAACTATTCTGTCTTCTGTCTATCTGGGGTAGTTCCTGTACACTAACAATATTCCAGTCGCATCTCACTGATCGACTTCCATATACCCCAAGGTTTCTAGACGTCAACTTAAACACAATAAACCGTATCACCAACGGTCTAGACCAATAGCTACTCCATAAACACTTACTTGTGATAATTTCCAACAAAATAATTGTAATTTTTCACCCAATTATTATACCAAACTAGCCCAGAGCATCCACAATGCTCTCATCGGAAAGCTTAACTAAGCTCAAACAAACAATCCTATGTCGTGACGACGAGATCGATCTACTCAATTCATTCATCTCTCAAGATGCGTTTGTGCTGGCACAAGCTACTATTGTTCATGGCTATAAGTCAATTGGTAAATCACACACCGTTGGCGGGTTTCTTCGAGAGTTGGGCGTTAGATCTACTGTCATTAGGTGCGACGAGTGTATCACCAAGAAAGTGCTTTTACAAAGATGTTTTAAGAGGATAAAGGCCGACAGCGGAGTGGGCCAAGACTACCATGGAGAAGTCAAGTTTGGAACTTTGGGGGAAACGTTTCCTACCTTTAGGAATGCCTTGGAAGGGTTCATAGAATATTCCAATTATACGGACCACCATGTATTGGTTCTTGATAGATTTGATCAGTGTATGGAACTGACACGAGAGATCTTTTCAGCATTTGCCAGGTTAAGAGAACAATCAAGAATCAGTAATATCAGCGTTGTGTTTATTGTTTCTTCAGACGACCCTAAAGATATTGTTACCAGTTCGATACCACACATATATTTTAGAAATTATATGGAAAATGAAGTAGTGGATATTTTACTGGCCAACCAATTGTGTCATTTTGGAGTTGATTCATTGGACTCCACCCCTGCTGGATATGAGTTCTGGAAACAATATGCCAAGATTATTGTGGATTTATACTTTCCTTACACCGGTTCAGATATAAACTTATTATTAAACATCTGTGAAAGCATCTGGCCAGAATTCACCGAGTCATTAAGATTGGGAACACACAAATTGGGAGAATTCGTCAAGATATATAGAGAAAACCTCCATTTGTTTAATAACGACCGCATTATCAATAACTCCACCATTAAAGACTTCAAGACCATGAAGGAGGAGAAAGAACAGGAAAATACAAACGTCAAGGACTTACCTACCCATTCAAAGTATATTTTAATAGCATCATATTTGGCCTCCTTCAACCTTCCTAAGAATGATCTTCATAATTTCTCCAAGTTGAAAGCTATCAAGAACAAGAAGAGAGCTATTTCAGACAAGACCAAGAACAAGCGTGGACACTTACTCAAAGAAGATATTGACTCCAGATTGCTTTCACCAAACTTCTTTGATCTTGAAAGAATGTTGGCCATTTTGAGTATTATCTACAGGGTCAACTCGCAATCATTGAACATGACGGATGATGATAACTTGTTGGATATAAAGAGAGATACCATCATCACCGAAGAAAACAAGGAACTTGAAAGGGTCAAGTTCACACTTAGCAGAAACACCGATCTTGATAGTCAGATCACCACACTCTTTTCCTTGGGCCTCTTGGTGAAGTCGGCCAATTCTGATATTTTGGGTGCAAGAGTCAGATGGAGATGTAACATTAGCTGGGACACCGTTGATGCCTTGGCCAGAGACATGAAGTTTCCTCTCTTGGACTACCTTGGTGATGATTAGCGTAGCTATGGTGTTGGCACTAGATCCTCTTAACCAATCAAATAATTATAGACTAATGAAAGTAATAATAGAGCGTTAGTTCATAATGAATCAAAATGGAATCATGGTGATATTTCTTGCTAGATTTTATTAGAATGACACAGTCAGAAGATGCTAGCTAATAGTACATAATATACAGTTCGTTATAGACCAATTGGTAGATGCTTGTAGCATTGAGGTTACTGATCTTGGGTTTCTTCAAAGGTAACTTCCTCTACAGGGATGAAGTCTTTCTCGCCAGCTTTTCTAACTTCTACCAGGTCATTGAAATAGGTCAGTTTCCAGTGGGCCATTTCATAGTTTGAAAACGGACCGTTGATATCGTCTTGACCGACCCACTTGAACTCCCAGATCTTCTCTCCGTAGTCAACTTCTTGCTCTCGCTCTTCGTCGTTATCATCATCTTCGTCTTCACGGGCCCTCTTAACTCCTCTCTTATCACTATAATCAATACCGAGCCTAGACCTGTAGAACCTCATCAATTCTTCACGACTCATTTCGTATATATCAGAAAGCTCATCTTCATCACTAAGAACAGTGCACAAATGGGTTATTGTCATCACCGACTGTTCTCTATCCTTATCTTTTTGTTGCTTGGCTTTGTTCCTTTTCGTCTTCTTGGGATTGAGTCTGGCCAAAGCTTCTAGTGGGGTTTCTGCTGGTTCAAGTAGTTCGATTAGTGTTTTAAGGGATTCATGTACACTCTCATTGAAGTTCTCAATCAATTTCTGCTTTGCAGCCAACTCTCGTTTTTCCTGTGCACTTTTGGCCATTGCAATCTCCGACTTCTTGAACCCTCCAAGCACTTCGTCCTCAGCATTTGGTTCCTCTTCTTGCTCATTTCGTATATAGTTACCGTCTAGATCGAACTTTCCTCCTTCAGCCTCTTCTCGAAGATTGAACGCTTCAAACTTGGGCTCTTTTGTCTTGTTCGCTTTGATGTCCAAGTTCTCCATATCATTGTAGTACGCCGCCACATCATCTCCTCCTTCGTCCTCGCTGTCATCATCATCATCCTCTTGGTCCAGACCTTTTTCCTTTGCAATGTATTGCAGCTCATCGTCGTAGGCACCTATTCCTTCTTCTTTCTCGAACTGGTCGATATCAAGAAACCTCAGCTTCTTTTGCTTCTGGGGCTCTTCCCTTTTGACCGGAGCCACTTGTACTTCCTCTTCCTTATCGCTGGCGAACATATCGTCGTCATCGTCATCGTCATCGTCATCGTCCTTTGTGGGTTGTGGTTCTGTGTCTGGCTGGAGTTGTTGTGGGGTCTCATCTTGTGACTGGTCACCTTCATCTTCCACCCCTGAGTCCGAGTCGTAGTTGAGCCTCAAATCACGTCTGTGCTTTTGCTTGATCCTCTTGGTGTTCCCCAAGTTGCCTTCGACCTCGCTGTCACTCATTGTGCTGTATTGTGCTGTGATGGTATCTCTGGTTGAAATGAGTGCACCAATGATTACTCCTTTTATTGGCTGTTCAATGGGTACGATGGTCTATAAGTTCTGGCCGATGGTTGTGTATAGGTCAATGGTGCCCACTGTGGTCATTGATCTTGATGGTCACTTAAGTGAACTTATTGTTGTTGGTTGTGTTTGATGCCTTGGTGATGTTATTATCAACTATGTGCCGTATCGCACCAGATCATCGCGATGAGACTAAAAGGAAGGTAATTGCTTTAGAGACGTTTTATCAACAATAAGTCATCAACATCACCGTACAAGCCTGTTCTACTTCTTCTGCTCTTTAAGACTTTCGATTTCCTAAATCATCGAATTTTTTTCAAACATAAAGGGCCAAAAACCTCAATTATCACCAAATCTACTCATCGCATCACCATCACATTTCACCTACAAACGGTTCAGTTACACATAATGTCGGATTTCATGGACGTGGACATCGATTTTGCTATAGACAGTGAAGAAGTGCTCAATCTCGAAGAACAGTATTTCCAAAAGGGGTTCGAAGAGGGCCAGAATGATGCCTCTAGAGATCAACTAAGAGAAGGTAAACAGTACGGCTGGCAAACAGGATTTCAAAGAAGTGTGGTTGTGGGTTATATCGAAGGGTTAGTGGAGTACTGGGAATCACATTTGGAGCAATACGACATGAAATCCTTACCAAACCATTTGTCACAATTAAGAAAGATACTCGAAGGTATACCGCTTAGTAATGAAGATTCAGACGTTGAAGATTTTGAAAAGAGAGTGAATAAAGCCCGTAACAAGATACGGGTGGTATGTACAATGCTCAAGGAAACCTGGAAGATTCAAAACTTGGACAAGTTGGTGCTGGATATCGGTGGAAAACTTCTGGTAAGTGAGAACGTTGATGATATGTGGTAATTAGTAATATCAACTGAGGTAATACCTACAAACAAATTATAGTGGCACAGTCATGGCCGTCAGTTAAGCCAGTTATACTGAAATAATTACACAAATAACAAATTGTAACGAGAATGTATAGTAATAAATAGATCGAAATGAAGTAAAGCTCAAAGGAAACGTAGTCCTAGAAACCATTATCAATACCAACCAAAAAACTGGTTATACAAAACATTAGACATGCTTTCTTTTTCTATCAATGGGGGGCCTCTTAATTAATTGTTCGTGAAATGAGTTTTGTTGATTCGTTTATCAACTGGAGCCAGCTCTTGTCAGTAATCAAGGCTAGAATGGAAAATCAAAATCTAATGATTTCTGTTGACTTTCCAATTTATAACTCAAAATACCTCCTAAAGGACAGTCGTTGACACCAATGATCAACTGTTCACCATTCCCATTTTCAATGGGAGAAAAGTTCAAACCAGTACATTTTCCAATGAAATCTATGGATTGGATTCTGGACTGGATTTCGTCATCTGTTTGCAAAAGATCATCGATTTGTATTATACCAATATGATCCAAGCTTTCTGCCCATGAGATATAATCACCATTATAGTTGAATTTACAGTTTCTTACTGGACCACCATTACTGTAAGATTGGGATCCGAAGGATCCACTCCATGAATGCAATGCTGAGTTAGACTTTCTTCTGTCCCATAATCGTACACAACTGTCTTGGTTACCAGTAATAAGGTAATTTTCATTCTTGGTAGACCAATCACAACTGAAACCAAAATCGTTGTGACCTTTGAATTCTTGACTTGTTTCCAAGTTCATTTGGTTGACTCTCTTGTCAAGAATGAAAGAACTGAGATGGTCACCGGTGATGAATATTTCATTGGTATTATTAGAATTGATAGCAGCACAATTGATAGCAAATGGTAAATCTACCAAGTTTCGTACAAAGTTACGTTCCAAATCTATCACACGAAGACTTCTATCATTGGATGACACAATTAATTCTCTGTCTTGTTCGTTGATTATGATATGGTTGGTGATACCGTCGCTATTTTGAGTCACACTGAATTCTCCCAATAATTTGCTGGTATCTGGCTGTGATACATCCGATAGTATATAACCACCTTCAAAAGTACCACACGTCAAGTAGTTGTTGGTGCTAGTTATGGTGGATATCCGAGTATTGCAGTTTTTAGCAAGGTTTCGGGAGTCTATTATACAGTCTAGTTTCATGGTATCACTACGAGCAGAAGGCTCGTTGTCAGGACGTAATCTGTTGATTTTGAAAAAGGTGTGGTAGTCTTCATCAGAATCGTTGTTTGGGTGGTTCCCTATGATAGTGCTATTTTGCACGGTTTGTAAGTTGTGATCATGGTAGTAACTCAGTGGATAGTAGATCCCGTTAGAAATGTTGGTCCCACAGGACACTAAGTTACGTAGTTGGAAATGGGTAATGTGTAGTTTGAGTTTGCAAAAGAACTTGTGAAACTTGAAGAAATCGGTGTTTGACCTATAGGTTCTGATGGTGGTATTCTGAAGTTAGTAAAAATTGGACATGAAACATGGAGAAACAGTGTGATGGGTAACTACTACAATCACCTAGAATGCAAAAACTATTCAGAAACTATGCCAACTTCTGATTCATAGATTGCAAAACCCGAATAGTGGGAGGGTGGATTGTAGTTCCATGGCACATGCTTTTTGACCCCCACATGGTATATCAGGTATGACTGTGGTGGCATAATGTTGTTAGTCTATACTTACACTAGTAGCTCTTAATTTAGATCCGGGAATATTATGGAACCAGTTGTGTTCACCCACTCTAGATCTGTCTAAACAGAACTTTTCTTTCATTCCTGGTGGCCATACCACACCTTGAAGGTCGGACTCGGTTGTAGAAGTGATTGCAAATGGTAAGTGGTCTTCTCTATTCTTTAAGGAATTTAGTATACTTAAGATGTCAGTCTTTGAAAGAAGGGACGAATCATCGTATAGAAGATTGTATAGCACAGTCAAAGACTCCGATTGGTTCAACTCGTATTCATGACTGGCTTGAATAGGTGGCGATTCAGTCCGATTCGTTTGGTACTCATCGGATCCAGTATAATGATAGAATCGACCGGAATCACGAAGAGTATTCGATGCCATATCGACTTCTTCTTGGGTAAGTTGGACCGCCATTCTCTCCTGCGTTAGCCCCTGGTGGATGATCTAGTTTTTCTTAGTAGTAAAATGGTGTGAAAGAGTAAAGAAAGTGGTAAGGTGATGGTGATAGTGATCAATTGACCTTTTTTGTGAGGCTGCACCCACAGAGGTTATAGCGATAACGTGACAGGCCCTCTTAAGGCTACCAACCAACTACGAGCTGTACTACTGTTGCTACCACCGTGCCCTACAGTACCGAAACCAGCGTGTTGAGAACGTGATGGACGAAGGGCTACAGAGAATACAGAATTTTAGGGTACGTTTAGGCTGGTACAATACGTGATGTACTTGGTGGGGTGTCAGTAATTAGGAGGCAATCACGTCTATTTAGAAGGGTTGATCAACCAGGGTAGTTAAGCACTAGAACACCGAGAAATAGTGCCAGTAAAAAGTTGATGGTGGTGGGTTCTGGCAGAGCCATAGAGCTACCGCATTTGGTGTTTGGCTCGACGGTGAAGTTACAGTTGTGGAACAGCCACCAGCCGTTAGTTAGTGGGTGGTGATTTGGTGGTGAAACGTTCGCACCGCCTAAAATAGTGGTTCAGTACTGACTGAAAAATACAGCTAGGGAGAACCCACCAGGGACTTCATGGCACCAAAATGCATTGTCTGGGTGGTCGTTGTTTTGGTGGCCTGGTACTATTTCTGGGGTAGCTTTTTATGGCCCCCTAACGGGGCCTTCACCAGGGCTGGGTGCTTGCCATTGTCGGTGGCCCCTTTGATTTAGGTTTGAGGCGTCCCACTGAAATGTGATGGTGAGATGGAAGAAAACCACTGGTTTATCATTAACTGATGAGATGTTCCTATTTTTCTCCTTATTTTCTTTTTTTGTTTTTCAGCAACGGCGTTCATTTGACACCTGGTTATGGCCTTGTGTCCCCCCAAAATAGAAATATGAGTGCTATTTGCAAACCGATAACTAAATCAACTGGTTCCCAATGAGGCAGTTCGAACCCTAAGATATTTCATCGGTTCTGTCATCTATTATTACGCCAAATTACGAACCCTCCTGTAAAACTCCGGCAGACAGTTGCACAATGTGCATTCTTCCATCACGGCCCAAAGTAACCGTTAAACCTAGAAACTTTGGTGGGCCACCGGCTCGATTCGCCTAATCGGACCATCTCATCGCTATGGGTGTCTATGGAATTGGTCGTTATGAATTGTTCCGTTACCCGTTTGGTCTTGGCACTTGACATAAACCTCCGTCAGACCTTTGGCCCATTTTCGCACCCATAAAAGCACCTAAATATAGTATCGAATCAAGAGTTGGGGCCACGACTGGATCTAATGAAATATTAATGATGACTCACCAACATAGCGACGAGCCGTTCTGGTGTGGTCTTTTCAGCCAATAAGATGCCAATTCGTAATTTGTGGGATTTGGTCTCTCCTAAACTTTTTCACCACTTTCTGGCCCATCGCTCAAACTACTTGACTTGTGAGTCAATGTACGCACGGCTCCAACCTCAACCCCCCTAACGATACGGTTTTAAAGAGGGTCTACCCTCTTATTAAATCAGCCATTACCCTCTCGTTACTCGTTGTATATGGGTGATTGACCGTAAACCTGACGTCATACTAGATGTCCCAGCTGGTGCTTTTCTTTTTGTGGGGTTTGTTCTTCCTTTTCATGGGTATTTATAACTCATCTTAACCAGACGGGTTTAGTCCCCGGTTTTATGCGGCTTTTACTTTTGGCTTTCTCAGCCTTTCTAATTAAAAAAACGGATTACCTTTCGTATATAATTGATTGTTATTCCCACTTGCAAATGATAAAGAACAATTATAATTTTTTGGTTTTAGTATTATGTCTGATACTACACTGTCATCTTTAGAACATGGGGCTGAATATCAGCCTCAGAAACGTCTACTATCGTTTCTATTCCCCAAAAGGACCTACCCAATTCCTACCAATCTGGAACAGAAAAAATATCCTTATGAGAATGCATCCTATTTAAGTAAGCTATTTTTTTGGTGGGTTACTTCAAATTTAAACGTTGGTTATGCTCGTACTTTTACCGAACACGATTTTTATGAATTACCTGATGATTTGAAAGTTCAACCATCAATTGACCGATTCAATGAGGTTTTCGCTCAACAGGTAAAAATTGCTAAAGAAAAATATCCTGAAAAATATGATGAAGATCTAAAAGGGTTAACTAAAAAGAGAATTATATATATATTTTATTTGACATTTAAAAGACCCATCATCAATACTATTTCTTTATCGGTTGTTAATGCTTGTTTAATGGGTGTTACTCCAATTATGACTCAGCAATTAACTAAATTTGTGGAAAGAAGAATTGCCGGGTATGAAAGCTCTTTAGGTAAAGGTATTGGTTTAGCGATTGGGTTTTCTTTAATGACCCTTATTGTTGAAATGTCTTTGAATCATTTTGTTTATATTTCTCATAATGTTGGTATTGTTACAAAAGGTGTTTTAACCGATGCTATTTTTAAGAAATCTTTTAGATTAAGTTCAGCTTCAAGACAAAAGTTTTCCAACAGTAAAATCACTTCCATGATTTCTACCGATTTGAATCGTATTCAAATTTCTACCATTACCCTTCCTTATCTTTTTTCAGTTCCTGTTCCAGCCATTATTGCCCTTACCTTTTTGGCAATTAATCTTCATGCTTCTGCAGTGGTTGGTGCTGTTAGTTTAATCTTATTCTTTTTCATGATTGGTATTGCAACCAAGAAACTTTTTGCATACAGAGCATCTATGAGTGTTTTGACCGATGATAGAATTTCTTTAACTTCTGAAGTTATTCATTATTTAAAAATGATCAAAATTTACTCATGGGAAGTTCCTTATTATAACCAAATTATCCAGGCCAGATCTAAAGAAATTAAGTTTCTTTTGAAGATTCAAATCTTGAGAAATATCATTGAAGGTGTTTCCCTGTGTTTGGCTGGTTTGGCTTCTATGCTCACTTTCGTGGTTGTTTTCCTTATCGACGGTGCTACCAAGTCTGCTTCCATTACCTTCTCTGCTCTTGCTGCCTTTGATATTTTGAGTCTTGGTATTACCTTCCTTCCAGAAGGTATGGCCCAAGGTGCTGATTTAGTCATGGGTCTTTGCAGAGTCTTTGAATTGTTGTTGGCTGAAGAAGAAAGTGAACCTCCTAACTACTACCATTTAAAAGAAGCTGATTATGCTATGTCTTTGGAAAACTGTGGGTTCGAATGGGATAAAATCGCTGATTCCGATGAAGAACCATTTACCTTGCATAACATCAATTTGAAGGTCATGAAAGGTGAATTTATCATTGTCACAGGACCAATTGGTTCTGGTAAGTCTTCTTTATTAAGCGGTATGTCTGGTTTAATGAAATGTACTTCTGGTTCTGTTCATGTCAATGGATCTCTCATTTTTGGTGATCAACCTTGGGTGCAAAATGCTACTATCAAAGAAAATATCTTGTTTGGTAAAGAGTATGATGCTGAGTTTTATAACAAGGTCATCTTTGCTTGTGCCTTACAAGGTGATTTGAATAATCTTCAAGCTGGTGATCTTACTGAAGTTGGTGAAAGAGGTATTACTCTTTCTGGTGGTCAAAAGGCCAGAATTAACTTGGCTAGAACCGTTTATGCCGATAAAGATATTATCATCTTAGATGATGTCTTGTCTGCTGTTGATGCCAAGGTCGGAAAGCATATTATCAAGCACTGTTTCTTAGACCTATTGAAGGAAAAGACCATTATCTTGGCTACTCACCAATTATCAATGTCTAAAAACGTTAGCAAAATCGCTTTCTTGAACTCTTCTAAAACTCTTGAGGTTGGTACTAGTGAAGAGCTTTCTAAAAACAGTTTCCAATTCAAAAAGTTGATCTCTTATAGTAAACTGAATACTGTGGAAGCCGAAAAGCAACAAGATGAAGTGGAAGAAGAAATTATTGAAAATCAACTGGAAACTAGAATGGACCAAAAGCTTCTGAGAAGAAAACCTCAAAATGATGAAGACGATGATGATGATGATGACAAGGCTGATACCTTTATTGTTGTTACCGATGAAACTAAGGGTAAAATTGTGGAAGATGAAGGTAAAGAAGTCAACGGTGTTAAGTTTGCAGTTTACAAGTCTTATTTGAAAAATGGTGCCTTCTGGGGTGTTGCAGGTACGCTTTTGGCTTTACTTGCTTTGATCATTATTACTGGTTTCCTTAGAGTTTTCGCAAATACTTGGTTATCATTCTGGGTCTCAAATAAATTCCATAGAAGTGGTGGATTTTATATTGGTCTTTATGTCATGTTTAATATTTTATTGGTTGCAAGTGTTGCAGGTTTGTTTATTTTGGTGGCTAATATCTGTTCTACTTCTTCCAAAAACTTGAATATCTTAGCTGTTCAAAGAATTCTTCATGCACCAATGGCTTTCCTTGATGTCAGTCCAATTGGAAGAATCTTGAATAGATTCACTAAAGATACTGATTCTTTAGATAATGAAATTGCTGAACTTTATAAGTATCTTATCTATGGACTATACACTCTCGGTGGTACTTTGGTCCTTATTGTGATCTATTTACCAGTTATTGCTGCTCTTATTCCATTTCTTACAGTTACATTTATCTTCTTACTTGATTACTACATTGCTTCAACCAGAGAAATCAAGAGACTCGAATCTATCAAGAGATCATACCTTTTCAACAATATTAATCAAAGTTTGGGTGGTATGACTACCATTAAGAATTACCGTAATCAACAAACTTTTATTGATGAGACTATCAAGTTGACCGACGGTTTGAATGAAGCTAGTATTTTATACTTCGCTAATCAATGTTGGTTGAATATTATTTTGGGTGCTCTTTCTGTTATTGTTACTTTCTGTGTCTCCATTTTGTGTGTTTGTAACGTCTTCAAGCTCAATGCTGCCACTGTTGGTTTGTTAATGAGTTATAGTATGCAATTGGCACAAATTAGTGTCGTTATTGTCAGAATGTACTCCAGATTGGAGAATTCTATGAACTCGGCCGAGAGATTATGTGAATATGCCACCGAATTACCTCAAGAAGCTGACTATACTATTCAAGCCACTCAACCAAAGTCATCATGGCCTGAATCTGGTAGAATCGAATTTAAAGATGTTTCTATGTCTTATAGACCAGGTTTACCGTTGGTTTTGAATAACTTGAACTTCTCTGTCAATGCTAGTGAAAAGGTTGGTATTTGTGGTCGTACTGGTGCTGGTAAATCATCTATCGCTGCTTCCCTTTTCCGTTTGACTGAATTGGATATGGGTGAGATTTTTATTGATGGAGTTGATACTTCTAAGATTGGTCTTCATGATCTTAGATCTCATCTTTCTATCATTCCTCAAGATCCTGTTTTGTTCAATGGTTCTATCAGAAGAAACTTGGATCCATTCAATGAATACCATGATGAAGAGGTTTGGGATGCTTTAAGAAGAGCTGGTTTGATTGATGAATCTGAATTATCAGCTGTCAAGAGACAAGTTGCTGATAAGGGTCAATTACATAAATTCCATATTGATCAAGAAGTTGTTGATAATGGTTCTAATTTCTCGTTGGGTGAAAAGCAATTAATTGCTTTCGCCAGAGCTTTGCTTAAAGATACCAAGATCTTAATTATGGATGAAGCTACTTCATCTGTTGATTACGAAACTGATAGCAAGATTCAGAATACTATCAAGACTGAATTTGGTCACTGTACTATTTTATGTGTTGCTCATAGATTAAAGACGATCTTGAACTATGATAGAATTATTGTTCTTGATAAAGGTGAGGTTAATGCTATGGATACACCATGGAACTTGTACAACGAAGAAGGTTCTATCTTTAGAGAAATGTGTGAAAAATCAGGTATCACTAAAGATGATTTCAAGAATCATTTGATCGAATTTGATCTTGCTGAAAAGACTGAAACTGACTCTTCAATTTCAGTCAAGTCTAATTTGGTTACTCTGGGAAGTTATAAATTATTGGGAGGTTAAAAAAAATAAATATATATAAAAAAAAAAGTCTAATTGTTTGGGTTTGCTAGATATTGAGTAACTAGCGAATTGACTCTTGGAGTCTACATATTTATATATAAGTTGGTAAAATAAATATCTAAATATGTTGAAGCGTAGATGGGTGCAAATATAATGGGTGCAAAAAGTGGTTGCATAATTTTGCTCACGTCACGTCAGCACAAACAGAGTATACTGAAGCAATGATTGGGCCGATTGTGCCTGATATCGGGACTTACATTAACTGGACGATTATATGATCCCGTTATTAATAGAATATGGTAAGTTTATTTGCTCAATTTGCAAATTGCTCATTTTTGAGCCTAATAGAATCCAAAGCTAACAGAGACCTGTCATACTAAAGGCACTTGTTGCTAAAGGTACCCTTTCCGGACCGAAACGGGACCGAAACGAGTTTTGGAGTTCCGGGTCTCGGGTCCAGAGCCCTATATCTTTTTGTAGCCAAGAACAGCCCCAGGGTCGTATCCTTTCCAAAGCTCTTGATATCTGTTCTATTATTATCTTACTAGATGTTGAGTGCGACCTTTACTATACCGATCGCGGCTCTAATTGCACGTGAGAAACTGTGGCCATATACTCAAAGGCTAAAGATTACTAAGTCCTTCCCATCACTAACTAGTACTACTACTACTACTACTACTACTACTACTACTACACGTTCTTTTTCCACAATGTCTGGCCACCAATATCACTTCGATGTTTCCATGAGCTGTTCCGGATGCTCGGGTGCCGTCAACCGTGTTCTTAGCAAACTCGACGGTGTTTCTAATGTTGATATCTCTTTAGAAAAGCAAACCGTTGATGTTACCACCACTGATGCTCTTGATTATGATACTGTCTACAACACCATTGCTAAGACTGGTAAGAAGGTCAACAGCGGAAAGGTCATTAGTTAGAAAGGTGAATGTAGGGAGAAGAAGCTGATTGCAATTGAGTCCTCCATGAAGAGACATTTACGTCTTTTGTGTCCTGGCTCTCAAGATTTGATATCTTGGTTAGGTCAAGAGGTGCTTACAAATATAATCTATAGCGAGATAACATTTTAATATAATACTATACATATGATAATGATGGTTTTTCATAGTCCATGGTGTGGTGGAGGTCTGTGATGTGTAGCTTGTTCTGATATCTTTGCCATAGGCTGGCCTCAGGTTCAGTTCATGTTTCTGAATTCAATGATCTCTTCAATATACTTGTCTCTAAGCTCACTCTTGACAAATATACTTTGGATCAATTTGATCAACTCATCAGTAGAAATATCAAACAATTCCCCTTGGTAGAATCTCTCCATGATTTCCTTCAAATGGCTCAGTACCAAAAATTGGATGTTTCCAAGTTTATTATATGATTTGATACTATCTCTTTTCTCTCCTAGTTGCATTATAAATGGAAGAGTCACATTATTTAGCGAATCTATAATTGTGGATATTTTCTTAGATTGATACTCAGATATTTCTGATAAACTAATCACAGACCCAATGGTCCAGTTGTTGGTGAATTCTACCAATGAGATGATCAATTCCTTGAATTTGATAGTATTAGTGGCTTCCAACTCTGTTTCCAGAAACAAACTATTGTACCATTTATAAAGAACACTCAATTGATTCAAATTATAATCATCCAATTCAAAGTCTTCTTCTTCTTCTTCTTCAAAATTAGGACCTGGTGATCCATTATTAGACTCTAATGAGCCCAAATCAAGCGATACCATAAGCAATTTAAGTTCTTGATAGAGTTGAATCAATGTTTGATTGCAAATCAATGCTGCTTCCTTGTCGAATTGATTAATTTCAAGGGTATTTGCAAGGTATTTCAAATCATTATGGAATAAGTATGATTTGGTAAATGCTGGATACTTGGCAATACCTAAAGCTTTCACAGTAGTTATTAAATAGGAACAGTCTTCAGATATTTGCTTGAATTCTTCAAATATTGGTACCAATTGTAATGGTAAGTCAGTGATCCTTATAGATCCCTCAACAGGTTTATCAGTAATAGGATCATCATCTTTAAGGAGATCAGCCACTTCATCATCATCGTCCCATTTGTCATCCCATTTGTCGTCCCAACCGTCTTCTTCTTCTGCTGCGGCTTGTGATTTTGTTTCTTTCTTTTCCAATAATTTCCAGTACTTCTTTCCCTGGAATTGAGCTTCGCTAAATTGCTTTTTGATATCATCCACAAACCTATCAACCAACCAGTCGACATACAATCTATTCAAATTTTCTTTGATAGCAGAATCAGTGGAGGTATCGAATTGACTTAATATATTCCAGTTGGTGGATTGACATAATACAGTTAAGGATCTCAAATCTTGAATCTTTCCAGCATCTTGGTTGATATTACCGATATTGTTTGTGATCTTTTCGATTAATTTCTTATTTAATTTGGAATTCAAGTATTGTTTGACTGATATCAGGCCCACATGGTTGATGAAGCCGATGAAATTTTCCAAAGACTTAAAAAAACTATGTTCGTATTGGGGAATCACATTAAGAGTAATCAAATCGTAGTCTTCTTCATCCAAGTAGATGGTCAAATCGTCTTTATCGCTTAGTATCTTGTCCATTATAGCATCCCATCTTTGTCTTAAATGGAGGTAGTGATCGAGCTTAACCGAGTTTTTGGTGATTAAGGAGTTAAAATCGTTAAGAACTGCAACGTTCGTAATGGTGAACTCATTGGGTATAAGTGATACTACAAATTCGTTCATTTGGACCATGAAGTCTTGGTAGAGTAGATCCAACTTCTTGGAAATTTGCTTGTAGATAATTATGGATGAGTCGTATTGAATGGCTCTGGCGTTTTTGAATAAAGTGAAGAGTTGTTGGAAATCAAGCAAATCAGACATTGATTTGGGTTTCTCCAAAAGACTAGTGATCTCGTCCAAAGAAGCCTTTGTTTCGCCGAGTCTTTTAAGATCACCAATGCTTTGCTCTGTTTGATGGGACTTTTCGTTCAATTGGATGATGGAAAGGTTCTTTAATTCATCTTGGGGTGTGGAATGGTCTTGTTGGTGTTGTTGGATATACTGACGCAAGTGAGGGTCTTCAAGAAGCGCTGCTTTGTTGATCTTGGTGGTGCCTTCGGTGATTTGAGAGTTGGCGAGACTGAGCTCTTCTTGGTACCTTCTGGCAAGAGCCTCTAAAGACATGGCACTAATTCAATGGCACTGGTGGCTAGTTGTTGTGTTAGTGTTGTACGTTAATTATTAGTCTGGAAAGGTGTCTCGGTGCGAGTGTCAGTATTTAGTGAGTGGTAGCGAGAGTAAGTAGAAAAGCCAATTGACAGAGCAGAAGAAGTAAAGAAAAGTGGTGTGTTTTTTTACACTTATGTGGCTCCGTATTCCAGCTGTTTAACTGTTGATGTTTGGATGTTTCTCAGGCACTTTCAGCTGGTCTGTCGAGGAGCTTCTCCAGCCAAACGTCTACCTTGCCAGACACTCTAGCAAGCAATAGAATCAGGGCAAATCGTATTGTACTAAACGGAGTAAGGAGGAGATCAAAGACGGAAATGGTCTGGTGTTCGGTTAGAATTAGAGTGGAGTGCTTTCTCTCGTTGACTTCCTATCGGAGATATCAACGGTGTGTAATTAGTCTTACCAGTCCCTACTGTATGTATCTCTCACTGTTTCTACAGCCTTTTCTATACATAATATCATATTAATAAATACCAGTCCTGGACTGGGCAACTCCGCTAGCAGAGCTGGAAAAATACACAGAGCTTGGATGGCCAAGAACCATTTCAGTTTTTCTAATTTTTGCTTTTCTTTACCTGGTGGATCGCTGAACCAATAGAGCTATTCTTTTGAACCAATGAGATTCACTGGATTCGTAAGACTGGTATAAATTTTAAAGTTTAGCATAGTCTATTTGTTTGATTTCTTGCCTCATAAATCTACCAAAATTCTCTCTATAAGTTCCAATTATTTTCCAGGTTTATATCAAATCTTCAGTAATATCGTCATCCACATATTCATCATCCTTATTCATTCTATAAATGGTCATACCCATACTGGCCACATTCAACATGTTCATAAACCAGTCTGGAACAGGTACCCCATAAAGTTCAATCAAATTGAATGCCATATCCAAGAAATTACCAATCAATTCTACAACAAGCATCATTTTATCAAACTTCAAGTCTTTAAGTACCTTGTTATACTTTCTGTTTATATCTTCATTGACCACAGAAGAAGTCTTCTTGGAATTCAAAAGGTTAAGTTCCACATTTACCTTCCGTTCTTTCCGTATCACATTGAGTAATTGAGAAATGGTCTTTCTAATCAAAAATACCAAGATTAATACCCAAAGTTTATTGGTTTGTTTAAGTAAATTTAATAATTTTTGAGGAAACATTGGTAATTTGGAGAATAAATGAAGGTTATCAAGTATATTAGCAAGGGTTTCTAAAATGTCTACCACCACAGTTTCAAGTCTTTTCAATGAAAACTTTCTATATGGAGAGTATTGTCTTCTTTTAGCCTGGGTTTGGCTAGTAGCTGGGGGTTTATTAGGATTGGCAACAGCCTTGTTTACGTCAAACTTGGTGAAAAGGGGAGAATAGCTTGGTTTAGGAGTGGTTGGAAGCTTGTTGAACTTCTTGAATGACTCGTTGTTTTGACGTTTAAGGTACTCTTGTAACTTGGTAAGTTTATCTTGAGTGACGGATTGGTTACCCCTTTCTTGTTCTGACTTGGCAAGCTTAATGAGGTTATCGATAATGGCTTGTTGCTTATCTTGGGTCTGCGATGACTTGGTACCTTTGGTAATCGTGGATGCGGTCTCAACAGGCGTTACCATTGTTTAATTGGTGATCTGGGGGAGTGTGTTAGTTGATCTTCTGATTTTGACTGGCTGGCCAATGGCACGACCTGGACGCGGGGATGGTTAGCGAGAGCTCTCGTTAAAGCTTAGAGACAACTTGACGAGGCTGCGAGACCAGTTGTACCATATAAACCGTTTGTATTGTACGACTAAATACAGATGTACGGATCTTTTAAAGGCACATAATAGAAGGTTCATGAACATGGTCAAGGACGGTCTTTTTGGCCAGTTACAGCCTCGGCTTGTTGCTACTACTGGAGATCGCACCATTGACTCGTTGTTGTGGCCATACCGAGGATGGCAGTAGCCACCAAAATGGGTTAGTGAATAGCCCCAGATGGACAGGCCAAGAGGTGGCCCGATTTGGTCTGACCTGGTAGCCTATTCTGGGGATCTGAACGTTACTGCAGGTTTAGCCTTTTGCAATTGTTCTTTAGGTTTATTTCCTGAGGTGCTGTTAGTTGTTTTGTAAGACTGTTGCAACATGGATGCAAAAAACAGGATGCAGGTCATGGGCAGTTAGAGAACTCATGATAAAGAAGTCACTTTACCAAGACAATATGGGCTGGTGCGAGTTAGTTCAGCCACGAAGGGTGCCCGGAAAGGGGCTGTACTTTAGCCAGAACCAGCTTTTTTTTTGGAGTGCTTATTGCTACGCTTTATCAAACAACTCCATTCAAACGGGACAGCACCTAGAATTGATTGCAAATCGTTACCCTATATAGCTTGCCATTGAAAGAGGCTGTTTATCGAAATAGATACATATATTGGTCAGCTGTGGATTTATAGATAGACCAAGATTAATCTCCTTCCCTTTATTGCATAAGACAGTGATATTACGTAGTACACCCTTTTCTTGTTCACTATCTGAGTAGACCTGCTAACTCTTGAAGAAACATCTGCTTATTTGTAGCCCATTCGAGCTGTGCCAATCTCGATTTCTCAAACCCGCTGGCTTTTATCACCTTGAATGAATCATCAAACACCAACATCTTAGGATCAAATTCACCACTACAATCCATTTGGAATTGGTTTTCGTTAATCAACTGTATGCTCAAATCTTGGATATCAGTAAATCTGATCAATATTTCATTCATTTCCTTACACCACTTGGCATATTTCTGAGTTTTATCATCTCTTGAATTTGGTTGCGAATTTTGGGCCAAAGAGGTACATTCTTGAAGCTTTTTGTTCAAATTAATGATCTCCTCTTCTTGTTTTGTTATATATGCTTCTTTCTCTGATATATTTTCAGTCGCTTGCTTTTGTTGTGCTTTTTCTCTTTTTAACTCGTCTTGATTCAGTTGCAATACTTGATCCAAATCCATATCTTCGGTAGCATTCTCTACTAGACTGGATAATTGGACATTATCGATCTTGCTCTCGTTAAACACGTCTTCAATTTCTTGTTCTAATTGTGCAATATCGTCAATGAGAGTATCTGTATTTTTTAATTTACTCTGATAAGTATCGTTCAAGTCTACTACTTCCTTATTCACTTCATTTAACTGCTGCAACCTTTCACGCATTTGTTGTTTTAACTGCTTAAACTCTGCTTTCTTTTCCAAAGAGTCGGTTTCCACTTTTTTCACATCATTCTTGTCGATTTCATCCATAGTCAATTCCGATATTTTACGAAGAAATTTGTCTCTTGTTTCCTGTTCTAAATAGATGAATTTCAACTTGGAGAAAATCTCCTTCTGACGCTGAATTTCTTCTTCGATTACTTTTGGATCTTGAAGATTAACATTAGAATTCTCAAACTCTTGTTGTGCTGTGAGGATAGTGAAATCGGCTTTCTGCCTTATATTGTCTATGGAGTCTCGAAAGGTCTGGCTCGTCATCATATCGGACAAAACTCGGGGAGAAATTTGGATTTGTTGTAGTGTGGTCAGGTGTGGTCAGGTGGTTAGCTACGACTGCGATATGTGTGGCCTAAGTTGGCTTGTATACTCGCTTGGTTGATGCCCGTGATGTGATGAGGTTGGTGTTTGTTGATGTTTAAAGACGCGATTCGTAGACGCGATTGTTAGGTAGAGGTCACGTTCTACCTCACGTTATATTAACATGTTTAGACACTTCTGAAAGTAAGGCACTGAAGATAGGTTCTTTGCTTTTGTCAGAAAACACCCATAATTATGATCTAAGCTGAAACCAAGCTGATACCAAGCTGGCACCCAAAATCTTATCATTGCTTTCAATTATGTGATTATATAAGGTATGTGATAACGTGATAGCTCACGTGAAATAGGTATATATCATTGAAGTGAGCCAAAATTAAAAAATTAATAATTCTAGTTTAAGAATATTCTTTGATATTGAGCTTGGTGTTGAAACATCGATTAGTGGTTTTTGTAGTACCTAAATGCGTATATATGTTGGTTTTTAACCTGTTAGAAAGGCTAAATCATACTTTACATTGACTTTATAGTCATGGTAGCCTGAAAATGCACAATTAATATCACGAAATAATTGGTCCTCTGCAATCATCTATGAGGTAAGTGGTGCTTATAGTTCATACTACTGATATTTACTTCTTCTACTTTTAATGTTTAATAATTATATCTATTTTTTTTCACTTAATTTTATTCTATTTTATTCCTTTCATTAGTGTCATTTATACATCAATGTATATAATACTTTGTGAGAATTATATTATATTCACGGTTTACTTAATTTATTTTTTTTTTCTTTCTATCTTGTCCCTTGGTTCATCTTGGTTGTATTATACAACTTAACTTCCAAGTTCTATCGTCCTCAGTCTTATTCAATTGGGAAATCTTCCACAATTCCAAAAGTATTAATTCTTGTAATACTGGGACAGAAATAATATTGTAATCTTCGCTTTCATCTTTATTCAATAACATACTTGATCTCTTGTCCTTGGCAGATTTGTAAGGAATTTGTAAGCTTTCAATATCCGCAATAATTCTGGTGATCTTCAAATATTTATCAATGTTAATAATTTTTTGATTCAAGAAAGTATTGGCCTTTCTGTAATTAGAATTACCCTCAGTGATAAATGTCAAGTCCTGAAGGAACAATGACACATAAGGAACAATTGGAACATTGTAATCGTTTGAAATCAAGAAGTTTCTCAATTTTGATCTATAAACTGAGTAGTTCTTCTCTGGGTGAATAATGCCTGAAAGATATTCATATAATTCCTTATATTTATCTGATAATTCAGCCCATACCTTTGTAAGTCTGGTGATAAGATGGGATTGGAGAGCAGTAATAATTGCAGCCAAAGAATTGAAATTCCTCAAGTAAAGACATGAAATAGCAATCTTTAACCAAGTCTTAATCATATTAACTCTCATTTTTTGGTTAATTTTTGGTTGTAAGATCGATTCTAAAACATATCCAGATAAAGCATTGGTGAAGAGCAAGGATTGTCTGACATTTGGAGCCAACTTCAAATAAGCTCTCTTAGCAGTGAAGTTTTCTTTTAATAATTCATCTGGCTTGAAAGAACAGAAAATGTGAGATTCAATCAAGGTCAATTGTTTGGCAATTTCCAAACCATTGAAATCCAATAGATTTGGTCTGTAGTTGGATAAAACCCAACTTTGATCACATAAGTTATACCATTTAGGTAAAACACTATTCAACTCAAGAGGAATATAGTACTTGGTTGTGATGAATTGTTGAGGACACCAGTTTTCACCCAAAATAGCTCTGTAAGTAAGGTTAACCTTCTCAATGGTACTAATTTGAGTTTTTGTCAAAAGGGAACTAGAAGAGGAGGTTTGATTTCCAACTCCAAGTGGCATTGGTAATGTCATAGACTTTATAGATGAAGCAGTAGAAGTATTGGTGTTAATCTTAGATAATTCATATCCATCGACCATTGAGTATCTTGAATTTAATACTGGGTCACTAGCATTGTAATCGTCCTTTCTGCTAGATCTAGTGATGGTGATATTTCTGTTGATTAATTGCTTTCTAGAACTTGATTGCTTGACTTCAGTTTCTTCTTGACCTTCAATTAATGGTCTCATGGATAATCTGGATGCAATATCAATTAATTTCATGGCGTCAAGAGGTAAGTAAGCAGACATACCTTCATTGAAAAAGTTGATTAAAGTGGTCAAAACAGGATAATCAGTTTCTTGATCCCAATAAGATTCAATCCATAATTGAAACATTTTAGAAATCAATTTTCTTCTTTTCTTAATCTTGATTTCGTCACTAAGGTCGGAGCTATTTTGGTTCTTTAATGACTTATTACCAACATCAAATCTATTAATTAATTCTTCAATAAGATCAATATTGGTTGCAAAACTTCTGAAACAAATGAAAAAGGTAGAGACAAAGAAATATTCTGGTGGAGAAGATTCATTGGTCAAAGTATAAACCAAACCTTTGAAAGAACCACCTAATAAGTTACCCTTTTCGTCCACCAATAATTGTTCTTGAAGGTTGATTTCATGACTATCATCAACTTCGCCATTGGTGAAAGGCTTGAATTCAGGTTCAGAAATTGAAAAAGGAGAAGTACCTTCCACATCAGCAAGTAAAACATCGTGTAATAAGGAAATACCACCTGAAGTTAATCCCAATTCACCAGTTTTACCTGATCTAATCATAGAATATCTGTTTGATCTGGAGGGAAGTGATTTCATACCACTCAAATCACGATTTTTCACGGATTGAGCTTTGGCAATACCAATAGAACATTTCTTGATGAATTCTTCTGGTTCTATCTTCATCTTAGAATAATCTGGATATGATCTTTCAGAATTAAGTTTGAAATCACCAGTAATATCTAATAATTTACGAATAGATAGAATAGTCAAACTGATTGATCTAATCATCTTGGAAGCAGTCAAAAGAAGTTCGCCACCTTCAGGAGTATAAAAATATTCTTTAGGAAGATTGGCACCAATACCATTAGTACCTAATAATTGAGAAGATTGAACAATCTTCTTATCTTCATCAGTTTCGTTCAATGTCTTAACAACCAAGTTCTTAACACTAGATACCAAGTCACTAACTAATGACAATAAAGTATCTAAAGAGCTATCCAAATCACCTGGTTTTTCAGCAGAAAAATCGGATCCAATTTTGGAAATAAACAAAAGCTCTCTTAATAATAAGATAATTTGATGAGTGATTAATTCCAAGATATCACATCCCACGGGGTTATGTTCGATTAAATCCAATCTACCAATTATTAAACCCAAGTAAGAAAACAATAATCCGTTGATTTCTGAAATTCTTTGTTTTGCTAAAGGTGGAGTGGTTAACAAAGGATAATTATTCATATCGTTTTGTAATTTCTTTTCGTTTTCACGCTTAATGATTTGTTTACTTTCAATAGACCATACTTGAAGGAAAGAAGTGGCTTTTCTGGAGACTTGATAGATCATTAAGGTCAAGACTTCGATCTTATTGAAGTTGGAAGTTCCCTTGAATTCATTGGCCTTTACCATAAGGTTGTACCAGTCAGCAAGTAAAGATTTACGGGCCTTTCTAACGATTGGTCTCTTGGTAACAATTTCATTGGATCTAGATAAACAGTCTGTTTGTTGTAATAATAGCCGCACACCATCTCTGATGGAGTTAATAACTTTAATGGAGAAAGTGTATTTTCCACCACGGTTCTTGTGACTCAATGGGTTCATGAGGAACCTACCACAAGCGTGGAATAATGGTTGCAAATAATGACTGTTTGGGATTTTTCCCGAATCTTCGTCTTCATCTTTTTCGTAATATTCTTCATCTTCAGAATCATGTTTCAGAGATACAGCAATTGCAAAATAATTCATAGGGATCCATCCTCTTTGTAATGATTCTATAAGAGTGACTTCACCCCAACCGGATTCATCTATAGTATGTACAAATGCCAAGTCATCCTTTTCAAAGGAAAGACAGATAGATGCATCTGATTCTGATTGTAATGTAGTAGAATCAAAAGCATGAAGTGCTCTAACGAACAATGATGATAATTCGTCATTAATACCTTCTTCTTCCACGGTAGAAGAAGTGGATTCTCTTCTTTGGGCGTCGATTGTATTGGTATCGGTATTGTTGGAGTAGAACGAAGGTTCAAGTTCAGAACGATTTTTAGGGTCCAAAAGTGAATCTGTGGTGGTGATATTCAATCCATTAGGATATTTATTTTTCGTATCTCTTCTTTCATCTTCAAGATTTATATTTCTGGTGGTAGTAGATTCCAGATCTACTTTATATAATAAATCTCTTCTTGGAGGAATGTCTTCATCAGAAGGTTTTTTGAATGGAGATACTTTTGCACCATGAATATTATAGGATGATTTTTCTGGTACGAAAGTAGATGATGAAGAAACGGTGGTATCATGGAAATCAAAATTAGATGATGAAGAGGTAGACTTGTTGTCTTCGTTATTACCCAAAGCTTTTTCTTGACTTTCAATACTAGATAAATCACTAGCGGTACTCCAATCAGAACTTTGTTCACGAGAATGGGATTTAGCTCTAGCATACTTGGAATCTTTAGATTTATCTTGATGGATCTTCTGATAATAGAGACTGGTTCTATGATTTTTACCCCCAGTAGAAGATCTGATAACATTGGTATTAGGATCGTTATTAACCTTTTCAATATTTTGTTGGAAGGCAGACATGAACTGGTACGAGTCACCGGAGGTTCTAGTTTGTTGTAAAGTCATTGATAATCTTTGGAACTTTCTGCTTAGTTCTTGTTGAGGTAATTTAGGAGAGGTTCTATTCTTTGCCGTTTCAATGCCATGATCATTAGGGTTCAAGTAGTCACTTGGTTCAGGTAATTCATGGCCCACTTTGTTGTCAAAGACATCATCACCTACCAACGGAGTCTTGTCGTCGAGGGGATCATTCACGTATGATGGGGCGCCTCCAAGCTTGGGAGTGTCATCGTTTCCATAGTCATATTGGTCGTCATGATGTTGGTAGGTATAATCATCGTAGGTAGAATCTCTCAAGATCGATTCGTTGATGGAGTTGAAGCTGGGGTTGCTCGTTTGTCTGTTCAACTGGCCATTAGTGTCAGCGGTTATGTAGGTATGGATGGTTTGACTTGACATATCAGTAGCCATATGGTTGGAGCTATCGATGCTGGTGTTTCTAGAATGTTCAAGGAGTTGACGATGGCCATCGGGGTCATCTTCATATTGCTCGTGTTCCTCTTCTTCGTCCTCTTCGGTCACCTGGCCGATGATCATAGAACTGGAGTTCTTGACTGGATAGTCGTCCGAGTATACACTAGACGACGTACTGAGGTGAGTACCAGGGGCATTTGGAACTGGTGGAGCCGTGTACATGGCTTATTAGATAGTGATGGAAGTGGTGGATAGAGATGATAGGCCACAACGCTCTATTGTAGAAGTCTGGAGCAAAGGGGTGTTAGTCAAAAGTGATGATTTTCTAGGATTGTTTGGACCCAACTATATTTTTAAGGGTCTGTGCTTAATATGATGTGAAATTTCTTATCTCTCCTCTTTCAGTCTCGCTCGCTTTTTTTTTTTGGCGTTTTTTTAACCTTGATACATATAAAATAGCGATCGTGTCAAAGAGAATGGTTTAAATTATGACACGTCTAATTTGATGGAAAGTGAGTGGTTCTTTTTTTTTGTTTGTTTGATAAAGCCGTTGGTCAAATGATAACGCCAGTAATGACAGAGAAAAAGAATCAAAAAATTCAAGGGACCTTCTAATTGTTTCAAGGCGTGAAAGTGAATGGTGAACAATAAATTTTAGTTGGTGTGCGTGTCTGACGAGACGCGTGTCAAAAGGGGTAAAAGTTCTGGTTTGAAACTGGAAAAGGTGAAAAAAAAAAAATAAAATAAAATAAAATAAAAGAAGGGCTACAAAGACCAATCCAAAACCGAGTGGAAGTGGCTAGAAACTTATAGTAACGTGAGAACCGGGTAATTTTTTGTACCAAAACGGGAATGCCAATGTGCCAAACCGAAAAGGAAAAAAAAAATGAAACCAAACCGTTTTCAGCAGTAGGGCAAACGTATGGGACCAGAACAACCACGGAAAAGGTAACGAGAAATTGGAGAGACCAGAAAGAAAAAAAATAAATTAAAAGAAAAACAGTTATGGCCATAAAAGAACGAAATGGGCCATAAAGAGCTTAACGGTCAATGGTTAGAATATCTTTACGGCATAATGATCTGGCTGAAAAGTTTAGTATGAACAAAGACGTATGAATAAATTGCAAATATTCAGCTGATACAGTTTGCAGTTGTTATGTGCAGCTGGGGATTGCTGAAGTGTAGTTTGGGTTCTAGATGGCCGGATGGGGGGTAACCCAAATTATGTACTGGTAAAGTTTGGTAGATCATGGTTTTAATTGCCCAAAGTGGCTCTATTGGGAGATACTGGTAAAAAATAATGAAGGATGCGAGGTTCGAACTCGCGCGGACACTGTCCAGTAGATCTTAAGTCTACCGCCTTAGACCACTCGGCCAACCCTCCAAATTGTGCTGATATTACTCAGTGGTTGGGTCAGCTTTTGTATGTGTAGGAATAGAAGAGCCACAAGAAAGAATTAAAAGAAGAAGGAGGGAATCGAAGAGAGAAAGATCAGTAATGGACCAAGTATAGTAGGATTAAACAGCAAGAGAGAAAGGCACCGCATTTTAGGAAGAAATAAAAGGACCAACGAGTGCAACACCCAATAGTGCACAGTATTTGAATATAAAGAAGAACTGTTAGTGTTAGAGAAGAGGATATTATGTTTGTTTTAAAACGTTTCCAGTAACTCCATTCGCTACTAGTAAACTCTAATCAGAGCTGATAGAGTATAGATAAACTATTGTCTATCAAATGTATCAAGAAGAGACTTGCAAACGCACTCTGTTACAGTTAATTTCGGAGGTTTGGTTTATCCTGTCGACTCTTATAAGGTGGTACGAATGCGATAAGATGAAGTGTAACGGTTGGACTAAGTGGTTGAATCAGTGAAATATTGGTTGGTGGATGTAGGAATTAGTTCTATCCTGAGCGGTTTTTTTTTAATCAAAACATACGACGTACAGCATTTATAATAGGTGTTGGTTTGGTGGTATTTAATGCACAGACACAACAAGAATGATGATCTGGCTATTCATTAAATTTAGAATATTCGTACACGGTATACTTATTTGTTCATTTGCAAAAATAGTCTGATATTCTACTTAGTATCTATATTTGAAGTTTCTAAGTCTTAAAACAAATGTTACTTTGTAAGTAAAGCTGGTTCTTTTCTGAACACTTCAATTAAACTTCATAAAAGGCTCAAGTGATAAAATTCCATTTTAAAATTTCCAATTAACCCTTTCTCGATCTACAGCATATCAAGCATTATATTATAGTGAATATAAGTAAGAATTTTATTGCTCTTCACAACTTGTAGACTCTGAAATTTAACCATAACCAGAATATAAAGAAAGCAGCAAAAGAAATGGAGATATTCAAAATAACCCACAAATCTGGATATCTTGAAGGTGGTAATAATAACCAATCTACAAGATGGTAAACCACCATTAACAAATAAGTACCTTTGGTAATAGCACCCCACAAAAATCCATTATTTTTCAAAATAAGTTTTGGACCAATTAACCAATTAATTAAGAAATTACTCACAAAGTATTGTAGTACTAAATCATCTTTCTTTAATAATGGATATAAACTGAAAGTACCAATATTATTAATCCATTGAACAATACTAATGAATTCTGGGTCAATCAAAATCAAAAGAATACTTGGTAATAATGGAAGTAAAACACTCTTTTCATGAACTTGATAAGAAAATAAGTAAAATGCAAACGCATTACCAGCAAATCCATAAATTAATCCTGGAACCAATTTCTTTGGATTTTTACATTTAATGAATAATAAAATATTCATTGGAATAATTGCTGCAATCGTAGCAATTAATGATAATCTTGATAATTGAGAAGCATCAATAAGTTGTTTATATTTGACAACCACATTGGTAGTACACCAGAAATTAGCAACTTTATCTTCAAATAATCCTCTATTAAATGGGAAAACACGAATTAAGATTTGTAATAAATTTTTAGAATCCTTTAAGAATGGAATTAGAATCACTAAATTGGATAAAATCACAGTAACTCCAATAATAACCAATTGTTTAAAGCTCTTTAATTGACTCAAAATAAAGACAAAGATAAAAGTAGAATAATATAGTCCCATTTGTTTAAAGTTGATACAACTAATAAACCAAATACTTGCCAGGACATAATTTTGTTTAACCAAATGAATAAGAGAATAGACGAAAAAACCCAACATTACGGAATTAAATTGGAAATGGCCATGATCAATTAATACCAAATGGGCTTGATTTAAAATAATGACTGAAATGATCATTTGGTCCATTCTATTCAAATTGAATTTTTTACCTAAAAGATTAGCAATGGTTAAAACTGCTGGTACGTATAATACCATTTCACTTAATAAACTGACAAATCTCATATAGAACTTGATTTCTGGGGTTTCAATACCTCTGGAGGCATTAAGAGCAAACCATTCTGGGTTGATAAAACTACCGATTTTCCCCAATAAGTACAGGTGGTATGCGGTTAATGGTGGATAATCTAAACCCCAATATTGAAGATCAAAGTAGTACCATTCTGAAGAAGGTAAATGGATGGTCAATTCCATCCAGTGTCTTTGGGCTTCGAAGTCACCATGCATTGGCGGCTTTCCTTGACCCAGGAAGCCTCCCAAACCAATGGCAGCTCGGAAGATAATGGCTCCCATCACGATAATGTATCTGGCAGTCCATTGATCAGGTGCCTTCTCGAAGTAGTGAAGTAAATCATACACTGGAGAGTCTTTAAAGATACTTTGAGACTGGGATGTTTTGGGCTGGGCCACATGGACCTGTCCACTGGCCTTCTTTGGTGTCCCCTGCTTCCCCTTCTTCTTTTGTTTGGGCATTCTGGTGATGATAAGTTGTACCAAGTGGTCGTGTTGGTGAAAAGTGATTCGTGGACCGCGCTGGTAACAATAAATAGTATCAGAAGGTGATATCGATATAAAGAGAAGAAAGAAAAAGAAAAAGAAAAAGAAAAAGAAGAAGAAGAAGAAGAAAAAAATAATAAAAATAATAAGACTTGGATATTGAAGAGATGGTTGGATTAATTGGAGTGGTGTTTTTTGTCTTAGTGAAATAGCTTGGTCTTTCGTATAATATTTTGCCTAATGGTTAATATATATAGTTTAAGCATAAGACTGTTCAGTGAAAAATAAAATGTCGAGATAAATCCAGGTATATTAAAGGCTGAAATCTTCTGAAAGTGTGGATTATGACTAGAAATTCAGCAACATCTCCATCTAGAAGTATTCTTTGTTGATAGTGTGGATACTTTATTGTAGCACCTCTCTTATACTCGCAGAGTGTACAAATATTTGGTAATATTTCATAATTTTGCAATTACACAATAAATTTTTTACCCTAAACTTAAACTGAAGGTATATCGAAATCCACTAGTACAGAATTGATGAATAATAAGTGGTTTTCAGGATTTCAGTATTTTAATGGCTATATATAGCGAGCTAATTTGAAGTTTTTCCAGCCTCTGGGACTGATGGATGGTATCAAAACCAATTGATTAATCAGACGTCTCGAGTATGCTTATGATTTAGCGGAGATGGCCAAGCTCTTCACAAGTTAAACAAATTAGCAAGTATGGTTATCGCTCGTGGTCTGGAAGATAATGAATCCGAATACCTTAGAACTGTGCTCAACAAGCATGACGAAGCTGTAGAAAACGGAACCTGTACCGATCCGAATACAGTTTGGGCAACCATTATGAAATATGCTAGGGATACCAATGGCGTCGCGAAAGTAGCCAAGAACGAGAAATGGAAGACCCTTGTTCAGGAGGACAACGAATCGATTTTGGAGTTCTACCACCGTTTTGAGTCCACCAGAAAGAACACTAAAGGTTATAACCAAATTGATAAGGAGTATATCGTGTATGAGTTCAACCGTCGTGTTCATAAGAAACACCGAATCCTTTACAAGCACTTTTTCGGGCTCGTCTACTAGACCCAGACCGTTGGCAATTACCATAAATATCAGATATATGTATAATCGGGCTGAATTTTAGGTAATATAAAGAGAGCTTCAATTCTCGCCCATTTTTCCCCATTCAATCGGTTCCGTCTCCCATTTCTTAGGAGTTGGACCTGGGATTTCTTCTTTTGATACGTTATCCAAGACTATTCTCGGATTATAAAGCTCTATTCAGGTTTATCATATAAGTTATTACGTAACGACTAGTCACTCTAAAAGTATTATTAACGTTGGGGTTAGTAAGACTAAGATGTGAACAGTAACCAAATAGTAACAGGAAAACTAATAGGGAATAGCAATAAGGGGAATAAGAAGATTCTCTCGCTCTCTTTGGCTTATATGAATATAATTGATCAAGGGGTTGAGGCGCTTAGTTCTAAACTTCTAGGCCTTGCCGATATACCTCTAGCACTCCCTTGATATCCTGGTGATATCCACCCTATACCGATTGTTAAAAATTGGCAACTTGTCCGAGTGGTTAAGGAGAAAGATTAGAAATCTTTTGGGCTTTGCCCGCGCAGGTTCGAGTCCTGCAGTTGTCGTTATATTTTTTTTTTTTTACTTTTTGCACCCAATTAATAACAGCTTGATTAAAACAAACTCTGTTCTGAACAATTACCTGTTAAATCCTTCTTAAATAATTCGTATTAATGTTTAATCTATAAATACTGGGAAATATTATACATGTGTTGAGCTTGACCTCTAATCTATACGATCAAATACTCACTATAACAAATAAAATAGAAAACAAGGCATATCATGTAGGACTGGTTGTTTAGGCATCTTTAATCCAGTTCTTTTGTCTTAAATAACCAATGTACTCGTTCCATAATGTATCGGCCTTGTATAAACAGTCAGCATCACCAATCATGATCAAACCATATTGAGCTCTGGTCAATGCGACGTTCAATCTTCTTTCATCCTTCAAGAAACCAATTAATCCCTTAGTATTGGATCTAACACAGGACATAACCAAGAACTTCTTTTCACGACCTTGGAATGCATCGATAGATGCAATCATAATGTCAGAAACCAAATGAATGGTCACAGGCTTCGAATCGTTTCTGATATCATCAATATCCACTTCAATTTCAACACTTAAGTTTTCTGGATTAATAAACTCATCTCTTTGAAGAAGCTTGGAAATTAAATCACGTTGTCCACTATAAGGTGTAATAATACCAATATCAGATCTAGAGATATTCTTATCATAAATTAAGCTCTTGACTACTCTCAAAATATGATCAATTTCTCCCCTATTGGTATAAGTATAACCATGATCTTCTCTTAATCTATTACGGACTGAACTTTCAAGACATTTACCCTTGGTATCCAAGAATTGGACTGGACTTTCATCAAATGTCTCTAATTTTCTTTGTTCGCCAACAAGACCATCTTTAAGTAAACCACCATAGAATCTATTTCTTGGGAACTCGGAGATGTCTGGATGCATACGGTATTGAGTATCCAACATATGAGGGTTCTTATAAGTACCATTAAGTAAAACTCTTTCAAATAAAGAAACAGACAAATCAGGAATAAGCGAGAAACATGACAATTGTCTTTGATCACCAACGAAGACGAACTTTTCAATTCCCTTCATGGATAATGGAATAATAGTGGTTGGTTCAGAAGATTGAGTAGATTCATCCATAATAACAATTGGACACTTGGTAATAGACTTCAATTGGTTACCTCCACTAACAACAGTGGTGGTGAAAATAACTCTAGCTTGAGCTACCAAGGTCTTTGTAACATCAAATTGGGCCTTCAAGTAATTCTTATAAGCAGTGGCACTTGGTGACTTACCTCTTCTCATATCATCAATAAGATCTTTGAACTTCAAAGGTAAAGCATTGTATATCTTATGGTGTAAACAAATTGAAGCTAAAGGATGGTCCTTGTTATATTCCTTCTCCTTTTCATTAGCCACAATTCTCAAGATATGGTTTTTATGAGTTGGCATTAATTTTTCAGCAATATTATCAATTGCAATATTGGAAGCAGCAACCACCAAAATTGGGTAGGTATTCAAAGAATCTAATAATTGAAGGATAATTTCAAAAATGGTAGATGTCTTACCAGTACCAGGAGGACCTTGTAAAATGGTGATAGCATTATTTAAAACCGATTGAATTGCCACTTTTTGGGAATTATTAAGAGAATCACTACTGTACTTCAAGAAGTTGTTGAAAACAATTTGCTTAATTGGATCATTACCCAACAACATCTTGATGAAACTTGGATTGGACAAGTTAGTCATGGCTGTGAAAACTCTACTGACAGGAACAGAAGCAGGCAAGAACTTCAAGAACTTAACGTTAACGTCTTTAGGTAATGGACGGTTATTCCAATCATAAAGCTGAATTATCATTTCATTCAATTCAGGACCCGAGTTTCTGCTACTGCTATTTCCACGTCCACCGCGTCCACCACGGCCACCACGGCCACGCTTACCACCTTTAGATCTTTCCTTAACAACATCTAAAGTAGCAATAGAACCGTACCATGGAGTTTCATCGTTTAAAATCAAGAAAATAGAGTTACCAACAGAAAATGGAGTTTTCTTTAATGATCTTAATCTTTCAGGAATCAATCTCTTGATATTTGAATTATCCAGATCAATAGTAATCTTAAACTGGGTGTTCTTTTTGTCTTGGTCGGCGTACCATTCAATCATCAAATCTTCAGAATCCAAAAGGTTACTTTCATTGGTCAATTGTTCTTCCAAGAACATGTTGTAACTCATTTCTCTGAAGTAGGAATCAAGAGAGTCGTAAGTTAATTTAGGTTGAGATTTTTGGGTAGCAATAGGAATTACTGAATCCAACCCAGAATCATCAGATTGGGCCTCTGGATCAACAGACTTGGAACTATTGCCTTTATCATTAGATTCTTGTTTGGGTGAGTTGGACTCTTTGGCTTTTTTAGTGTCCTTAGATTTGTCTTTCTTAGAATCCTTTTCTTTGGAAGACCTGTCCTTCTTTGAATCCTTTTCATTGACCCTATCGTCCTTGGATTCTTTCACTTTGGATGGCTCAGTCTTATCATTCTTTTTCTTTAATTCCCTTGATTCTACTGGAGACTTTTCCTTGTAATTTTTCTTGGTTTCCTTGCCAGGTTTAGCATCCTTTTCTTTTGGAGGCTTACTGCCTTTACCCTTAGGAGCTCTGGTTTCTTTGATCTTCTCACCCTTATCCTTAGGAGTCTTTTCAGTCTTATCTTTAGGGGCTTTGTCGGACTTGGAATCCTCAGTCTTTGGTGTCTTTTCTTTCACTGGCTTTTTGGATTTTTCATTGGACATTGTAGCTTTAGGAGTTTTCTCTTGAGGTTTTTCGGATTTTTCAGAGGTCTCGTTCTTGGACTTTTCATCCTTCTTCACATCTTTTTTGCTTTTATCCTTCTTCTTGTCTTCTTTGCTCTTCTCCACCTTCTTACCCTTTTCTTTTCCCTTCAGTATATCTGGAGTGGCAGATCTTGGAGTATTCACTTCTGATGATCTTGGGGTATTTGATTTTGAAGGTCTGCTGGAAGCACTTGGAGAATGGATCTTGGGAGTAGACTTTCCAGATGCAGAAGGAGAATTTTTGCCCTTGGCTCCAATTAAACTACTACCAATAGCTTTAACAGTGGTACCTGATTTAAGAGCAGATGCAGTTTCTTTGGTTGCAATATAATGGGCCTTTCTGGCTTCTTGTTCTGGATCAACTGGTCTTTGACGTCTTGGTTTGCCCGATCCTTTACCATTTTTTCCACCTTTTCTTCCTACTTTTCTACCTCTTCCACGCTTAATGTTCTTGGTAGGTATTGTATCTTTCATTCCTAATAATTCATATAAGAACTTATCATCTTTTTCACTGACAAAATTGGTACCATCTTTAGGATACTTTTCCAAACATTCTTTACAAAGAATAATTTGTTCATTCTTCGATTTGTTTCCCACGTATAAATTACGATCTGATTGACATACAGAACACTCAATGTCTCTAAATCTAAGATAAGGACCAATCTTAGAAAAGAAGGCACCATTTGATAATGAGTACTGGGTGATGGTTTCGGTGGAGTCCTTGTTTTCCTTTTCAAAGCATGATTTACATAATAGTGCCATATCTGAAAGTCCGTACCTTATAATGGCCAATTGATGGATATTTGCATCTTCACAATCTTCACATTCAAGTAATTCATCAGCCACCTTGACGGATTTGTGTCTGGTCAGCGATAAGTGCTTGGATATTTCTTGGGTGTCAAATGTGCCTGAACACGTCACACACGTAAACTCTTCTGTAGTAGTCATGACTAGTGTGTAGTATCGGTAATGGAGTTGGGTTATAGTGTGTGATATATTTTTACCTCATCAGATAGTCGGTAGTGCGCGATTCAAATTGCAAATCCATCAAGTTGACTATTGAGTCAAGGGAACCAGAAGGTTTGGGAGAAATTTTGCTTTAACGAGCTAATATTTAGCAGATATGTGATTGGGGCTACATTAGATATTTTGAGTAGAGCAGAGTTTTCAAAGTTTCTTCATTATTCAATTTTTAACTGTTTATCTCTTGATTCAAGTTGCCTTGTAGCAGCTTAACTACAGTTGAAGAAACGGTGCTTTCTGCTAGATAGGGCCACAACCGAAATACTCCAACTTTCAGGGCAATATATGGAATAACGGGGGTTTTAATTAAAGCTGGAGAGGAGGGGAAGATCAAATCCAAGATAAAGCATGTGGAAGAAAGAGATGTTTTGACCAGTCTTTATGTGAATCACTTATCCAACCAATGCTTGTACTGTGATGACGAGAATGTAAACAAGGTGCAATAGTCACATCTTTAAGCTTCTTTAAGCTTCTTTAAGCTTCTTTAAGCTTCTTTAAGCTTCTTTAAGCTCTTTAAATCCTGATTGAATTGCTTCTAGCATGGTGGAGACATCGATATCAGAAACTCCAGCTTTAGCTAACAATTCCTCTTTTCCTGGATCCTCTAATATCTCACTGAATTTGTTAATTTTAGACTGAATGAATCGTTTGATGATCTGGGGGGAGCGGATCACTGGTGACGTTTAATTTCTATTTTTTTTTTTCCTATCTGTGGATTTCTATATCGTAATATATTCTTCAGTGCCATAACTGGACCATCTTAGCCCTATGTATTTTTGTATATTTCCTCAATCCTATGGCTCAATAGAACTACAAAATTGTCAGAAGGGAGTTAGCACTCGGAGCTTATTGTTCGATATCGTTCATTATGTAGCATCCAAAATCCTTGCGGGGCCACTGCTTGCAGCTTTGGGTGATGAATCCTACCATGCTAATGATACTGAAATCTGGTTTGGCAAGCTTAGTGGCCAATCCAAAATTTTTCCTCAGATATCATGCTTTGTTGGTTACTCAAATGTGACTTGTTAACTCATGAAGATGGTAAGCGAACTCAACCTGATTCTACTAAACCGAGGGTTTCATTCTCAAGAGTATATCTGTATCTCTATACATAATTTTGAGAATTTTCTGTCATTAATCTATGACGTATGACATTTTTTTGCACCCAACTCCAGATTTTGCAATCAATGTACCAGTGCACAATCTTTCGACAGAACCACCCACCCTATAAATCGATGTGTCTTCACTTCGTCCGCTATTTTGTTCACCGGGGACCTCCATCTTTCAGCTCCACTTGATGGTCTAACTGTAACAGCTGGTGAGCGATCTGTAGATATTCGGTCCAGCCCCTCTATTTCTGTGCCTAACCTATTTTCCGTTAGAGTTGAGTTTTTGTAGAAAATCTACAAGATTGGCAAATGTCATGGAACAAACTGGGTTAGAACGAGAAGCGGCCTAGAAAATGGCCTTAAGCGAACAAATCCAGATCCAACCATAGATACGGCGGTAATTGGTCCGCTGCCAATGGCATATACTCAACGGGTGCGCTGGTGGTCTTTTTCTCGCTCGCTAACAATTTGTGGTATTGGTGGGCTTCGCACTGCAGCCTTTGACCCCACAATCGAACTCGTCCCATCTCATCTACCAAACTGATCTCACAATCTCATCTAGTTGAAACCAGCCGGAACAATGCTCAAATACGCCTTGGCCTCTCCAGGACAGGGAATCGTACGAGGAAATCTTCTTTCTCCCTACAAGCACTTCAGACCACTATACAAAGAGCTTCTCATCAACATTGACAATGCCTTGAACGAGCCGATAAGTACACATCTTGAGAGCGAGGATGCCACCAATTGGCTCCAAAACACCGCCAATGCCCAGCCCGCCATCTTGGCCTCTACATATATCATCCACCACATCTTAAGGGAGGAATACGGGGTAGATTTGGCCAAAAATGCCCAGTACATGATGGGCCACTCGTTGGGTGAGTTCACAGCATTGGCGCTCTCTGGAGTGTTTAGCATCGAAGCAGCAGTCCAGATCGTCAGAAAAAGAGGCCAGTTGATGGAACTGCTGGCCAGAAATATGGGATCCATGCAGGCGCTCCTCTTTGGAAGTGTAGACAAGTTGAATGAAGTTCTTGAACAGGCCAAGTCAAAGGGTATACTAGCCAATCACAACTCCAATAACCAATTGGTTATATCGGGGGTAGTTTCCCAGCTTGACCAATTTGTGGCAGATATCAACAAGAGCAAGCGTATTATTAGCAGAGCCACAAAGCTTCCGGTGAATATTCCATTTCATAACAGCATTTTAGAGCAAATAGAGCCTGAATTAGAGCAGTTCATTCGAGGCTTCATGACTTTTGAGCCTACAGTTTCAATCATTTCCAATCTTACAGCCCAGCCTGCTACTAGCACAGACATGGCCATATCCAACTCGATTCTTCTGAGCCATAGTACAGTTGAATGGGCCAAGTCTATACAGTTTTTAGAGGACCAGGGGGTGGAATCAATGGTGTGCTTGGGGCCAGGAAAGGTCCTTGAGGGATTGTTGAAGAAATCCAAATTGAAAGGTGTTTCAGTGGACACTCCTGATACATTCGAGACGATAATTAACTATGTCAATGGAAAAGAATAATGGAGGTGAGAAATGAACATGAAACATCAAGATACTAATGGTGACAATAGACTACAACCAAGGTCTCATTATCAATAAGTGTAACTAAGGTTTCAATTGAAGTAAAGTAGTACAATACTACCACAATTTACCAAACAGTCCTTAGTAGTAAATACAGGAGAAACACGGCAATACAATGAAATGTTATGTATACGCTAGTTTTCAAAAGAGTCAAAGACTAAGGAATTATGACAAGGAATTAGACCATAAAAATCTTTATTATTAATAGATAGAGGTTCTAAGACGCTGCTGCCAGAGAAATTGCTTTAAAGATTAAGAAAATCTCTTACATGCACCTTGAAGGTATTCTAGGTTGTGAATTGAAGCACAGTGGTTTAGAAAATGTGAACTACTCTCAACATTTTAGTGATCGATAGACTTGTGAATTCTCGCTAATTAGCTGCGAAGTAATCAGCAAAAGTCACAAATGATTGAGAATCTAAAGCTAATAGGAAGAAACAAAAGAACAGAATATACATCCATTGCTAAACCATAGCCAGGACTGATATAAATCCAAAATAACCAGTGTAATCATATAATCACGAGAACACAGTACAAGCACCAAAATCAAAGTATAACCACTAAACTTACTTCTGGTGAGCTATCATAGTACAACCTATACTATACACCATGTAGGACTAATCAATAGTGCCAATCCAATTGCAATGTTCAACTCGTCATTATCCCGCCCTAAATCACAGGACTTGCAGGTATAAGACGGTGATGGTAATTCTGATAATAAAAAGCTAAAATAAAGTTAAACTGGTTATAAAAACTATAAGAACAAAATTACATACAAGAGATGCAAGAATACCAACAAGAATCCAAAATCATTTACATATGGTTAGAATAAGATATGATAAAGAGAAACCTTATGTCATATATGACATAAGTAAAAAAGAGGAAATGATACATGTTTGAAATAAAACTACTGGATTAAGAAGATTAAAGGTTCATAATTATAGGATAGCATTAGCATATTTCAAGATGTCATATACAGAACCAGATTATGTTCTAAAACCCAATGAGCATTATTTTGCTGAATAGATACACATGTTTACCGGACTGTCGCAAATGGTGTCTGATCCACTTCTAGGTGTTGAAGCGCATCTAATAAATTTTTCACTATCTAAGCGGGCTCCTACTCGTGGGGACCATCCAGCCGTATACCACCGGTAACCATATGGACCAAGCCCTGAAAACCCCCGGATGTAGCACAAGGGTCCTTGATAGTCTAAGATTATGTGGTTAACATAATGACAGGTCCCAAAGTATCAACACCTAAATACTCTGACTATATGGTATTACTCAGTATGGACGTAACCGAATTGGTAGTGGATCATTGTGTGAACTAAAGGATATAATTTTCATTCAATCCCGGATAAAAACAACGATCAGGTGATCGGTTCTTAGGCTGCAAACCCGCCAACCCGATTTTTCACCCAGATCAGAGCGATTTTTCACGGCCTTTCCACCCCATTTGGTCCCAGGACTTGATTCTTGACTGGGTCGCCAGTTACTCCGGTGTTAAGTTAGGCCGTGTGTTATCGCACGCACGTGAAGTCTCGTGTTCATTTTATTATTTTGTTCATATCGCTTTACCCGTACCGAGTCAAAACCCAAATTTCACTATAAAAGGAAATTGTTTCCCATTAATTATCATCAGAATATAAATATATTTATAGCTCTACCAAATATGATTATCGATGGTAAGGCTGTTGCCTTAGACATAAGAACAACCATCCATGAAGAGATCAACACCATCCAGGCCAAGCACCCAGACTTCAAGCCTCGTTTGACCATTATTCAAGTGGGTGATAGAGCCGATTCTGCCACTTATATCAAGATGAAGTTGAAGGCCGCCGAAGAAGCTGCCATTGAATGTGATATCATCAAGTTACCGGAACTGGCCACCGAATTCGAATTGTTGAATCAAATCCGTATTCTCAATGAAAACTTGGCTGTTGACGGGATTTTGGTCCAATTACCTTTACCTGGTCATATTGATGAAGCCAAGGTTACTTCTGCCGTCTTAGCTGATAAGGATGTCGATGGTTTCGGTCCTTTCAACGTTGGTGAATTATCCAAGAAGAGTGGTGAACCAACCTTTTTACCTTGTACTCCAAAGGGTATCATGGAATTGTTGAAAAGAAACAACGTTCAAGTCGAAGGTGCTAACGCCGTGGTCTTGGGTAGATCCGATATCGTCGGTAAGCCAATGGCCAGTTTATTGACCAAGGCCAATGCCACCGTCACCACTCTCCACTCTAGAACCCCATTGGCTCAACTCCAATTGTTCTTGAGTCAAGCTGATATCGTGGTTGCTGCCATTGGTCAACCAGCTTTCGTTAAAGGTGAATGGTTAAAGGAAGGTGCCGTTGTTATTGATGTCGGTACCAACTTTGTTGAAGATTCCACGAAGAAAAGTGGTTCCAGAATGGTTGGTGATGTCGAATATGAATCTGCCAGCACCAAAGCTTCTTTAATTACCCCTGTTCCAGGTGGTGTTGGTCCAATGACCGTCGCCATGTTATTGGAAAATGTGGTTATTGCTGCCAAGAGACACTTTGAAAAGAACAACGCCACTCCAAAGTTCACCAACCCTTTAAAATTGGATTTAATCAAACCTGTTCCTTCCGATTTCGAAATCTCCAGAGCTCAACAACCAAAAAAAATCGACCAAGTCGCCTTTGAATCTGGTATTTTAGAAAGTGAATTGGAATTGTTCGGTTCCTACAAGGCCAAGGTCAACTTAAACCTTTTGGAAAGATTAAAGAACAAGAAAAACGGTAAATATGTCTTGGTTACTGGTATTACTCCAACCCCATTAGGTGAAGGTAAATCTACCACCACCGTTGGTTTAGCACAAGCCTTGGGTGCCCACTTAAACAAGAACGTCTTTGCTAACGTCAGACAACCATCAATGGGTCCAACCTTTGGTATTAAAGGTGGTGCTGCTGGTGGTGGTTACTCCCAAGTTATTCCTATGGATGAGTTCAACATGCACGTCACTGGTGATATCCATGCCATTGGTGCCGCCAACAATTTATTGGCTGCTGCCATTGACACCAGAATGTTCCATGAAAATACCCAAAAGGATGGTCCATTATACAGAAGATTGGTGCCTGCCAAAAAGGGTACCAGATCTTTCACCAACTCCATGAAGAGAAGATTGGCCAAATTAGGTATTGACAAGACCGATCCAGATTCTTTAACCCCAGAAGAAATCACCCAATTCGCCAGATTAGATATTGATCCAGATACCATCACTTGGAGAAGAGTTGTTGATTGTAATGATAGATTCTTAAGAGGAATTACTGTTGGTGAAGCTGCCACCGAAAAGGGATTCACCAGAAAGACCGGATTTGATATTACTGTTGCTTCTGAATGTATGGCTATCTTGGCTTTATCTAACTCTTTAGAAGATATGAGAGAAAGATTAGGTAACATGGTTATTGCTTCTTCTAAAGCTGGTGTTCCAGTCACTTGTGAAGATATTGGTTGTGCTGGTGCCTTGACTGCTTTATTGAAAGATGCTATCAAGCCAAACGTTATGCAAACCTTGGAAGGTACTCCAGTTTTCGTTCATGCTGGTCCATTCGCCAATATTTCCATTGGTGCTTCTTCTGTTTTGGCTGATAAGATGGCCTTGAAATTGGCTGGTACTTCTGCTGACTTAACTGCCGAAGAAAAGAAGGAACAAGAAGGTTACGTTGTTACCGAAGCTGGTTTCGATTTCACCATGGGTGGTGAAAGATTCATCAACATTAAATGTCGTTCCTCCGGCTTGGTTCCAGATGTTATCGTCATTGTTGCTACTGTTCGTGCCTTGAAGGTTCACGGTGGTGGTGCTGAAGTCAAGGCTGGTGCTCCATTGGCTGCTGAATACACTCAAGAAAACGTTGAAATCTTAAAGGTTGGATGTGCCAACTTGGCCAAACATATTTCTAATGCTAAGGCTTATGGATTACCAGTTGTTGTTGCCATTAACAAGATGTCTTCTGACACTGATAGAGAACATGCTGTTATTAGAGAAGAAGCTTTGAAGGCGGGTGCTGATGATGCTATTGTTTCTAACCATTGGGAAGAAGGTGGTAAGGGTGCCGTTGACTTGGCTGAAGGTGTTATCAAGGCTGCTAACTCTGATGACAAGAACTTCAAGTTCTTATACGAAACCTCTCCATCTGTTGAAGATAAAATCGCTACTATTGCCAAAGAAATGTACGGTGCTGGTAACGTTGAATTTTCTGAAGAAGCTCAAAAGAAAATTGATACTTATACAGCCCAAGGTTTCGGTAACTTACCAATTTGTATTGCCAAGACTCAATACTCTCTTTCTCATGATGCTGCTCTTAAGGGTGTTCCAACTGGATTCACTTTCCCGATTAGAGACGTTCGTGCTTCTATTGGTGCTGGTTATTTGTACGCCTTGGCTGCCGAGATCCAAACCATTCCAGGTTTACCAACCCACAGTGGGTTCATGAACGTGGAAGTTAACCAAAATGGAGAAATTGAAGGTTTATTCTAAACTTTTCATGATTTTTAATTATATCAAAGTTCAACACTAATGATTTACGAAGAAAAAAAATAGATTCTATATATAGTTCAACACGCTACCCTTTTTTTTTATTTTTACTTTTATTTTTTTTTTTTTTTTTTTTTTTGATAAGAGGTTTGGTACGGTAATAGCCCAAACATCGCCAAAGCACTGATTGGTGTCTTTTGTATTAGTGGGCGTGGATGGTGGGGATTAGCGAGAGTGCGCAAAGAATTCGAGATTTTAGCGAGCCATCAGGAATTATGTAGATCAGTGGCTTCGTTGTGGTGTTACTGATAACTGAAGTGTTTGGATCCAGCGAGAGTTGGTCCCGGGACGGGGCCAAGAGGACCAGGCGGGACCAAGCAATTGGTGAATGAAGTGTTTCGTTTTTTCCACACCTTCACTTCCCCTAAATGGCCAATTTTGTAGCTGCTCCGAGTTTCTCCTTGGTCTTGTAGGGACGGTGAACCTGTCACCACCAAAGCCAAAGCCAGAAGCTAAAGTGGACCCAAATACACACATCAACCACAAATAGGACTATAAAAGGGACGCCCAACGGTGCCATTTACACCATCGCCCCATTGCTCCATCGCCCAATTGACCCCAGATCGACCATACTTAGCGGATCCTTTCTAATCCTTGGTCTTCTTGTCCATTATCGGTGTTGCTTCACAATTCGCTCTATTGTTCGCAGGCAGGGGAAATTCGTCCCGATCCCACACCGACATTGCTCTTATCAACAGTAGACACAAGGACACAACGAGACACCACCAGACACCACCAGACACCACCAGACACCACCAGAGTAGTAGATACGGCTGGGTGTACGGTTGTCACCTGTAAATGTGATCCGTCCGTCCTCACAGTCAGCACTTACAGATCGTTGGTTATGTAAATTCCGCTGGGTCTGTTAATCTTGTAATCTTGTAATCTATTAATCTTATAGTCTTTAATCTCCTTGTACCGTCGCTAATCATCTCGCCAGGCCTGAGTCAGCCCTACGCTCGGTCGCACTAATTGTGTCAGCTCCGGGCCAACGGTACGCCCTGAGTAATTTACCATTGCTAACGTCTCTAAGTGCCCCTACGCCAGGCGACCCGTATCCACTGTAGTCTCGCCACCATCATCATCATCACCACCACCACACTCTCTTCTCCCACCAACCGGCACCGGTACCAGCCTCCTCTGCCCTTTCCCACTAATCATCCACTCAGACTATTTCCATTGGTTCGCTTCCTGTAAAACTGATACCTCAAAAACAAGGGAAAAAAACAGAGAAAAGTTCCAAGGGTCAAGGAAAAAAAATCTTTTGATACTGAACAGTTAATCCTAATTCACCAACCAGATTCATTAAAGAAAGCTCTTATCACCAGATAACGACCCCAATCGAGATAAACCAACTTTCTTTCATCAATCACATCAATTCCCCGCTAGTTCTCCAGTTGTATACTGTAACTACATCTCAATTGAATCCAATCCAATCCAATCCAATCCAATCACCAACTCAGTCATGTTTTCCATTAGAAGCTTAAGACCTTGTTTAAGAACCGTCTCCAGAGGTTCTGGTGTCGCCACCTTAAGACTTGCTGGTCCTCAGTCTTCGTTATTGATCAAGAACGCCATACAAGTTCCTTCCCGTGTGGTGCCCAACTTAATTGGTTCTTGTTGCCAATCCGTTCGTACTTACAGTGTTTTGAGTGCTGCTCCTGATGCTAAGGTCTACAAGTACGAAGATATCAAAGAAATCGCCACTCACCCAGATCAATATCCAGAAAGTGTTTTGGTGGATGTCAGAGAACCGGTCGAGTACTTGGATGGTCATATTCCGGGTGCCATCAACATTCCTTTCAGATCATCTCCAGGTGCTTTGGATTTACCAGAAGATGAATTCCATGAAAACTTTGGTTTCGATAAACCAACCGAAGACAAGAACTTGGTCTTCTACTGTTTAGGAGGTGTTAGATCCACTGCTGCCGAAGAATTGGCTGCTACCTTTGGTTACAAGAAGAGAGGTAACTACATAGGATCTTGGGAAGATTGGGTTGAACAAGAGAACAAGAAGAAGCAATAAACTTCCAGAACCGATTAGAACTAACCCTTAACCCCGCCGCCGACCGCAATCATACGTCGGCCTCATTAATCCTCATCAATTCCAATTTCCAATTTCCACTTTCCACTTCCACCTACACAGTCACTGGTTCGAGCTATTTCCGTGTGTTACATCAAAGAACTTATTGATAGAATTTTACCAATCTGTGAGCAAACAAGCATGTCTATATTAAACAGAAGCTCCAGGTTATACACTTTGATTTACTTTGTTTTTGATCGAACGTTAATGTTTAATTATTCATGATGCTCTATTTAGAGTTGTTTTATTTTAGAAAGCTCCAATTGTTCTAGTAAAGCTTCATCATCAGAGTTCTCAGATCTGTTGGTTCTAGAGAGTTCCGGCTGAACCCAACATTGTTGTGTGTGGATGTTGTGTTCCATGTATATAAGTTAGATCGAGTAAACTCAACCAATATATGTTAATCAGAAACATGATACCATGTATCAAAGGTTCTAGTAACCGATAGTCTCTACAAGAAGGTCAATACTACAAAGTCGTGGCTACAGTCAACCTATATCATAAACTCTCTAGGTTTTTCACACTCTCATTTACTCTTATTTTTATTAATCTCCTTGATTAGTCCTATATTACAACTCATTCAAATGCTATGATACAAGCACCGCTAGTGGTCCAGCTGGGCTTGTTCGGTAAAGGAAGCTGGGACCATAACCAGCGTTCTACGCGTGGTTGTTTCTGAATTCCAACTGTCTGAATTCCTTTCCCAATCTCTTCTTTCTCTTTCTTTCCATGACCTTTTCTCTTTGAGATGCCTTCATGGTATCGAACTTGGCCTTTTGGATCAACTTTCTTTGTTCACTCTTCTTCAAGAAGTAAGGATTGTTTTGAGTACCTTCTTTGAATCCCTTCATTTGTTGTTTCTTATGATCAGCCAAAATCTTGGTCTCTAGATCACGGTTTTTCATGGTATCTAATCTGGACTTTAATGATTGTAATCTCAACTGTAAATCTTCTCGTTCGTTATGGGACAATAACCGGCTCGACTTCTTGTCCTTTAAGATAGATTGCATCGAATCCACTTCTTGTTGACGATACTCGTCTAAAAATGCATAGTTCTTTCTGGTCCTTGCCAAGTCTGCTTTACCATAAGCAGCATCAAATCTGATATCAGTGTGCAAAGTGCTTTTGGTTTCAAGGCCAGGAATGTCTCTGATCTTGGATACCGGGCGCTTGGAAGATGACTCGGTGGGGGCATGCTTGCTCTTCTTCTTGTTGGTCTTGGTATTGAACTTCTTTCGTGAGCTGGTTTCTTCAGGTCCAGAGTCTGAGTCTGAGTCTGAGTCTGAGCCAGAGTCCGAGTCGGATTCGGCGCGGGACTGGTCCCTTCTGAGCTTCTGCTGGGCAGCGTTCAATGCGCCGAACGAAATGCTGGAGTACTCGTCGTCGCTATCGTCGTGGCGGCTACGCTTGGCCATGGTCTCTGGTGGACCTAGCCACACACCGTTTTCCAAGATGAGATGGGCATCAGGGGTTGCACGTGCTTGTGTTCACGTGAGCACCACCCACTTTCCCTGGCAGAAACCGACGGAGAAGCTGCGGAGGGCGTGCGCCCAGTGCCCGGGCCATAGTGGTCCCTTGCGGGTGCCGGTGCGAGGATCAAGGGTTGCACAACCAGGCAATTTTCACATCCATTCCATGGCCTCTGTGGCCAGCCAATTGCCAGTTGTTGCCACCAGGCAATGCCGGGGACGGCCAGCACCGGCCAGCATCGAGGGCCACTGAACCGCAGGCTCTTTTCTCGTTTTTCTCCCTCTGTTTGGATCCCAACTGGCCCTAGTTTCGGGAGGGTTTGTCCCCGGTGGTTCTCGGATTTCAACCCCATCTCGGAGGACGGTGCTTGTTCTTTCTCCTCCTCTCCTCGTCTCAACTCCACTAATTCTCTTTTTTCACTGTCTCTCCCCTCCTCACCACACGCATACATTACCAAAAAAAAAAAAAAAAACACATCCCTGCCGCACTGACGCACTGACGTACCCGTGGTAAATTTTTTCGATATATCACTAACACTGAATTGTTGAATTTCTGTATTACTTGTCTTTTTAACGATAAATCATTCCAGAATGTTATCTAGAACCATTGCCAGAGCTTCAAGAGTACGTGTTCAAACAAGCGGGAGAGAGGAACCGCATTGGAGGGGACCATCATGATTTGGTTGCAATCGGAATCGATTAGAGGCCCACCACCCCCCGTTGATGGCGCCCCGAAATTCGGAATAATCTCACGGTGTCAGTTTTAGTATGGGAACCCATTTTGACAGAGGGCAAACCAAGTGAACTTGCTGGAACCATATACATCGTCGCCACCACCACCACCACCACCACCACATCATCATCATCATCATCATCATCACCATCATCATCATCGTCGTTCATTGCCTTTAAGTGTTGGAATCAAAACCTGGTAAAACACACCTCGGTTATCGTGAGATCTATCCCATGTTTTTCCCCTCTCTAAAATCTTTTCAAATCTTTCCAAACCTTTTCAATACTAACTCATGTTTTTTAGGCTGTTGCTCAACAGAAGAGATTCTTATCTTTACACGAATACCGTTCTGCCGCTATATTGAAGAACTATGGTGTCGGTGTTCCAAAGGGTGGTGCCGCTACCACCCCTCAAGGTGCTTACGATGTCGCCAAGGAATTGGGTACCAATGAATTGGTTATCAAGGCCCAAGCTTTGACCGGTGGTCGTGGTAAGGGTCACTTTGATTCCGGTTTACAAGGTGGTGTCAAATTGATCTCTTCTCCAGAAGAAGCCAAGGATTTGGCTGAACAAATGTTGAACCACAAGATCATCACCAAGCAAACTGGTGCTGGTGGTAAGGAAGTTACTGCCGTCTACATTGTCGAAAGAAAGGACGCCAGAACCGAAGCTTACGTTGCTATCTTGATGGATAGAGCCACTCAATTACCAATCATTGTTGCTTCCTCTCAAGGTGGTATGGATATCGAAGGTGTCGCTGCTGCTACTCCAGATGCCATCAAGACTTTCACCGTTAGCTTGGATGAAGGTGTTACTGACAAATTGGCCACCGAAGTTGCTTCTGTCTTAGGTTACACTGATGCTGCCATTCCAGAAGCTGCCAAGGCTATTCAAAACTTATACAGAGTCTTTGATGAACTTGATTGTACTCAAGTTGAAATTAACCCATTATCTGAAACCCCAGACCACAAGGTTTTAGCCATGGATGCCAAGTTAGGTTTCGATGACAATGCTGCTTTCCGTCAAAAGGAAGTCTTCTCCTGGAGAGATACTACCCAAGAAGACCCTCAAGAAGTTGAAGCTTCTGACTTTGGTTTAAACTTTATTAAGTTGGACGGTAACATTGCCAACATTGTTAACGGTGCTGGTTTAGCTATGGCTACCATGGATATCATTAAGTTATACGGTGGTGAACCAGCTAACTTCTTGGATTGTGGTGGTACTGCTACCCCAGAAACCATTGAAAAGGCTTTTGAATTGATCTTATCTGATAAGAAAGTCAATGGTATTTTCGTCAACATTTTCGGTGGTATTGTCAGATGTGACTACGTTGCTGAAGGTTTAATTGCTGCTACCAAGAACTTTGGTTTAACCATTCCTGTTGTTGTTAGATTACAAGGTACCAACATGAAGGAAGCCAAGGAAATGATCGACAACTCTGGTTTGAAGTTGTTCTACTTTGAAGACTTGGACCCAGCTGCTGAAAAGATTGTTGAATTAACTAAATAGATCATAGGATAGTCCCATATATATTAAATCTATTCTAATAACAGGACCAACACAGAGTTGGTAAATGGAAAAAAATGTTATTAACCATAACTGATGTGTAGAGAATAACCAAAATATATCTAGAACTAGAACAACCCATAACGAACGGTTAAAGGAACCAATACAGAGATAATGAAGGTTTAAGGTTTGAAGGATAATGGCCTAAAGAACTCTTTGGCCAGTTTTGGCAGCCAAAAGATTACCACACTAAAAACACACCAATAGTTACCAGGTAAAATAGTGAGAGTGCAAGTAAGAGGCACCAGTAAATGACCCACAACCGCCATCTTTTTAGGGGAAGCTACCGAGCTTAGCGGGCCAATTGGGTCATAACGACCTACTGATAGCCCAGGACCATCCCCAGCCGTGACACCTGTCTAGCTACCGCTACTGGCTGGGTCACTGGGTCGCTCGGTCGCCTGGTCTTCGTGGCTGACTAAGGCCAGTTTGGCTCCCTAGAACGCTTTTTCGCCTCTGAGAACCAGGCCCCCAAAACACCTCTATAAGACACACAACGGGCCTATTCTGACCAGGGAAAAGACACCCCAGCCAGCATCCACTCCATCTACACACACTTGCCAAGCTATCCCCTTCAATTGCCACTCTTGGCCCGCAAACCACACCATCTATCCCTCCCCTACTACTACTACTAACAACTACACTTGTTGGTTGTGAATTTGTTACACAAAGGCGTCTTGCCACTCTCTCGCTAAATTCAATCCAAAAACTCCAGATTCCATCCATTTAACAACGTTACTGAACTGAACTGAACTGAATTGAATTGAATTGAATTGAATCCCCGTTCTACTTATCTAAATAATCCTTTGTTCCATATCATCAGTCTCGTGTATTTTGTATTGTCATAATGTTTTTAACCAGAAGTGAATATGATCGTGGTGTGAGTACTTTCTCCCCAGAAGGAAGATTATTTCAAGTTGAATATTCTCTTGAAGCCATCAAATTAGGTTCTACCGCCATTGGGATCTCTACAAGTGAGGGTGTGATTTTAGGAGTTGAAAAGAGAGTTACTTCTTCTCTTTTAGAACATTCATCTATTGAAAAGATTGTGGAAATTGATAAACATATTGGATGTGCTATGTCCGGTTTAACTGCTGATGCAAGATCTATGATTGATCATGCTAGAGTTTCTTCTTTAACTCATAACTTATACTATGATGAAGATATTCAAGTTGAAAGTTTAACTCAATCTGTTTGTGATTTAGCTTTAAGATTCGGTGAAGGTGCTGGAGGAGAAAAGAGATTAATGTCAAGACCTTTTGGTGTTGCTTTATTAATTGCTGGTGTGGATAAAGATAAAGGTCCTCAATTATATCATGCAGAACCTTCTGGTACTTTCTATAGATATGATGCCAAAGCTATTGGATCAGGATCTGAAGGTGCTCAAGCAGAATTACAAAATGAATATCATAAATCTTTAACATTAAAAGAAGCAGAATTATTAGCATTAAAGATATTGAAACAAGTTATGGAAGAAAAATTGGATTGTAAGAATGCTCAATTGGCTAGTGTTACCAAGGATGGAGGTTTCCAAATCTACAGTGATGAAAAGACTGATGAAATTATCAAGACTTTGAATGAACAACAAGTCGATGATGAAACCACAGCATAGATATAGTAATACATTTTAAAGAATATGCAAATAAACAAACAATTAATCAATCCATCAATCAATCAATCAAAAGAATCAAAATACAACTGTAGCAACAATAAATGTAACAAGAAATAAATAAATACATAACAAGAATGATGATCAAACGTAATAACACGTAGATTCCTTGATTATTCAGGAAAACACTTCTCCAACCGGTCACTCAACAATAAGATCAGCTTATTCTCGATTTCACCAGATTTCCTCAAAGTAACAATGAAACTGGTTAAACAGTCACCAAAAGCATCATAATACTCTTTCAAAGTACCATTCAAATTATCAAATCGAATATCAATCAGTGCTTGGCCAATGGATTTCTCATTAAACTTATCAGGGAAATCAGAAGAGAACCTCTGGAACAAGTCTTGGTTACATAAGATCAATACCTTTTTCAATCGATTCAAGTAATGGTTATACAGAATGATTAAATCAAATACCATTTTAAGATTATCCAATAAACCTTCTTTAGTGATTAACGAGTCATTAATAAGAGTATTAACATATGCATTAAGATTAGTCATTAAATCATCAATAGAAACATGATTATGGTTATGGTTGGAACGATCATAAAAATTCTTTCTCTTGCTTTCACTCGATAGAATCTTATTATCAAAAAGATTGGTATTGTTATTGTTATAGTTGGTCAATGAAGAAACAGCCCGGAAACTTTGTCTATCATTGTTTCTTATATCTGAACCCAAATTGGATTTGTTGAGCTCTGCATCTACTTTATCAAAGTAGACAGTTAATTTTTTATAGTTAGCTTCAATAACTTCATAAGTAAGATAAATTTGTAATTCATTTAAGAAATCAATCATCCGTTTTTGTAAAATTCTACACCTTAAAATCCATTTCTTGATTCTAGGCTCAAATCCTTTGTACTTCCATACTGATGATTGGTTGATATTCTTCCAGGTTATGTTATTGAATTTACCAAGAAACCTCACCATGATTTGTAATTTGAACATTAGTTCGTAGTGATACGATAATTCTCTATTAATAATGAGATTCAATGGAAATGGTAAACTGATGGTGAGATCAACACTGCTAATAGCATAATCATCGGCATGGTTTTGGTCATAATTGGCTGGAGTTTCCAGATAAGAATCTTGGTCTTTATTTCCGTTACTATTATTACCGTTAGCGGTATTATTGTTATTGTTATAGTTATTATTATTATTGAGGTTGTGGAAAATGTCTTGGAAATTAGACTCTTTAATCACTTGTTCATCAAATATCTGGACGTTCATGATTTCTTTGGCAACTTGATAGAAATTAGAGGTAGAAATTGTGAATTTCTGATTATGCAATAAATATTCATGGAGTGAATGGTTGGTGTCGGCGTTAATATCACTTAAGGCAGGTGCTGTTGTTATATCATAGTAAGACTTTTGAACTTTGGATAATGACATGTTGTATCTGTTTCTTTTCAAATCATAAAAGGTTTTATCAAGAAACTTATCAATTTTAAATGAATTATTAAATAAGAAAAGGGTTTGAAAATCTCCAATAACATTTCTTAAACCGAAACCCTCAAATAATAATTTCATTAATATCTTATTTGAACGATCATAGAATTCATTAATTTTTAATTCCAAATCATTGGAAATGATTTTATCAATAGGATCAATAGTTTCTTTAAGATTATGGAAATTGGTTATACCAGTACAGATCTTAAACACATTAAGATATTTCCCAGTATTTAATATTTTTCTTTGGATTTCAACACTAGAAAATTGATCGATAAGTCCATCTGTTCGTATAATAAATAATTCATTCCAATAATGTTCACTTTTATTATTAAATATTTCATGAAACCTTTGAGGAACCAGTTTTTCCCGAATTAAAAATTCATCTGCTGGATCTATTATATCCCCATTAGTCAACCATTGATTAAGCATTATTAAATAGTCTTTACTGACAGAATCAAATAAAAATGATAAGAATTCATATGACTTGGAATCTCCTTTATAAATATTAATTCTCGATTGAATTATTCTTAGCACCAATCCCCCTTTACACGAGTCAAATCTTTCACTATTCACATTAATATCCACAATACCTGATTTTTTTAAACTGGTGGTCACATTGGATAGAAATTCTTGGAACTGACTGGTCTTACTGGAATTTTGTCTCTCAATACTTAAGTCATGGATTTGGATGGATATTTCGTAAAAGTGAGTGATTTCATTTGATACTTGGTTGAGCATGGTCTCGAAAAAGTTCAAATTGAATGTATTGTTGAACTTGAATTCTTCCTCTATAGCCATAATTACATTTTGATAGGTCTTGAGGAACTGGTTCACTTCAAAGCAGAAGTTCTGTACTACTGTTCCATACTGAGTACTGTCATAAATCTCAACAAATCCCTTAAGACCCGCGTAGAACTTGCCGTATTTGATCAATTGCTTGGTAATACTCTTCAAACTGATATCTAGATGCTTTGCTATTTTAAAATCAGGGCCCCGGACTTTGATATTCTCCACTGTTCCATCATACTTCTCACTATACCGTATATAACACCCTTCGTATCCTAAGCATGCAAACAACAAGTCTTTGATGATGAGTCCCTGTTGGATCTTGAGGTCGTTGAGGTCGCTTAGCGGATATGGCCGTATTCTATTGGGTCTTTTGGTATCGTTGTTGATGGTGGATCTGATGATAGATGGATGGTCGGTAAGAATCACGGTATCGGAGCCATGGTCGAGCGATGACGTCATGCTGTTCATGGGCTACTTTATGGTGCTGGTCTCGTGGAAGTGGAATTGGAGTGTTTGACCTGGAAGTTGTGGTTGTTTTTGGAGCTTCTTTTGTAATGGGGCAGTATGGTCAGGTGACTGAATTTATGGTGAAAAGTCAGTCGGCGCTGGCGAGCTGTGATTGGTCAACTTGGCAGTGTTGATGTGATTGGGGTGTTGGCCGCTATATGCATGCACTGGCGTGATCCCGTGTTGTGGCTGGGGACTGGAGGCTGGTAACTGATGAGATGGGTGCTCTTACACTATTGATTTGGGTTTGTTGATATACGCGTAAATACAAAATGCAACCAGAAAGTCAATGCTCACGTGATACAAGTTGAAGGCACGAGGTGAATCACGTGCATGATGAACGACTATTGGTTCAGAACTAGTATCTGGATTTTAGCTGGTGGAGGTATATTCTCTCACTATAATTTCAAGATAATATAGTATAATTGTCAGCCAGATTTGGAACCATAGATGTATATTGTAATTTCCTAGGCTAATATCCAAATTTTACCTTACTAATATATAAAGATATTGGAATCGACCAGACAGAGGCATCTCGTTGAAGGTCTATACCGAATACTTAGAAAATTACGCACACTGGATAGAATACAGATCTCACTGATAAGTTAACGAGCTGCTTTTATTGCAAAAATAAACTCCATACTAACAGTAATGATACTTTGAGATATCTTCTATCTTTATGATAACCATTCCGCATCCTCATCCTCGTCGTCAATTTCTAAATCCTTCAACAAGTCTTCGGATGCCAATTCCGCTTCTCTTTGCACCTCTTTCAAGCCACTGACTTCTTCCAAGTAGTCAGTATCATTGAGGCACCTCTTAATAAAATCCCAACCTTCTTCTTGGTATTTATTGATCACATTGCTAGAACAGGCAGAACAGTACTTATAACTGGGTGCAAAAAGACGGCTTTGTTGGAAATTATTCAAAAATCCTCTTATTTGATGAGGTACTTCACCGAATTTAGATTTGGCCAAATGCTCTGCGTTTTGCTTGTCAGGATGTTGAAGAATAGAAACCATTAATTCGACTGCCAATGAAGAAGCCATCAATGCACCACCTGGTCTGGTCACAGTACACATTTGGTCCAATGTTCTATCCGTTAAACTATCATTTGGTGCAACAACATCATTACAGTAATAACAACCTAGCTTTTGAGTCTGGTTTCCATGTCTCATCACAAGATAACTATCAAATCCCAAAGCTGCATTAACAATTATCTTATCCTTAGCATTTCCAAGAACAGTAGGTAACCATCTGGACTCTCTAGAATCCATTAACAAAAACACCACGTCATGCTCGTCAAATAATTGTGAAATGGTTTCAAAGTTAGATCGTTCTTTCTCTTCGTCCGTAACTGTATGACCAATCATAGGCACTTCAAGGTTATACCCCTTAGAATTCACTCCTGGAAAAATATCCTTAAGAGCTTCTGCTGCTCTGATAGCCTTAAACTGACCCTGTCCATTTTCACTAAAACAATCTTTAAAATTAAATAATGGCTGCCTTACAGGATTAGAGTAAGAAACTCTACCATTATCCACAAAAGTAATTTCTTTCACTCCCCATCCCATTAATGCTCTGGCAACGTAGCTACCAAGGGTGCCCGCACCCAAAAGTAATACTTTTTGATGTTTAATGATATCAAGATCTAATTCAGGAGCAATTCTCCATTTCATAAGCTTTAAGTTAAGTTCAACTGCTTGTTCAGCCAATTGGTTAGGGTTGATCAATTGGCCAAGATCAGCCAATTTCGGTCCTAATTTACCCTGAGCTGTTCTTTCCCAGCCAGTTACTTTATAGTCATCTTTTGCAATTGGATCATTCAAGTGTAATTTGGTACTGTAGGAAGATCCGTCGTTCCTGTACACCAACAAATCGATATCACTAAATCCTTGGTGCCCTATGTAGTACAAGTAGTTCTTCAATTGAATCCCTGGCTTCTTGTCTTTACTTAAACAAGTATCGATAAAGACGAAGCTGGAGGATGATTTGGTCACTTCGCCAACCAATTTTCCGTCTACCACCTGTAAAAACTGCTCATATGGAGTCTCATTGATATAGTCTTCTACCAAAGATATATCTTCTTGTGATACCTCAGTAGGTTCTGTTGCATTCCATGATGAGCTAAATGTAGGATACGCCACCCAGTAGTAGAACTTATACTTCTTCAAATCGGAAAAACTGAGGATATAGAACTGGTTGAAATTTCTGTACTCCAAGCTGGTATCCTTGAACATGTTCTGGTACACCTCCAGACCCCACTGTTTCAATAGGATCTGCTTATCAATCAGTTTGAACTCTTCCACTGTATTCACATTATAGAGATAGCCCAGCAACCCAATGTTGGTGACATCCTCGTTCTGACTAGCAAAGCTGTCGTTATCCAAGTTGATAACCGGAGCATCGTTAAACTTGTTAAGTTTGGCAGGATGGATGGTGAACCCCGTAAGGTCACGTCTTGAGGAGTCCAACTTGAACTCGTTCAATTTCAATTCCGAAAGTTTGGTGAAGAAGCTGGACTCTACAAACGAGCCAATTGGCGTGTATTTCTGCGACATGCTGATCAGGACAGCCGACTAATCTGGTGATATGGTGTAAAGCTAACAGTCACTTATCATGAGGAGGCACTGGATATTGCAAATGGTTATATACACACCAGATCACCAAGTAGTTGGAGGAGTTAACAATAGACCAGAAGACAACCAGGACGACGAGTAGTGCAGCTGCAAAAGAAAAGGGAGACCGAGGGAGAAAGAGAAGCGAAACAAAAGCAGCCTGGCAGTTTTGCAGTTTTGCAGACCAGGTGTTCTGTGTGAAAGGGAGTGCCCATGTTTAGTGGTGGCTCTAGACCATAATAGTAACGACCGAAGTGATACATCACTTCGGCACCAAAGAGGAAAAGACGGAAAAAGGGCCAATTGGGGTGTTCGGGGAAAACGTATCGTATAAGAGGCTCCCCCGTAGATTGTCTATCCAGTGGGTGTATGAGGTGGTGTGTTGTAGTGTTGTAGCCCAGCTTTAGTATAGTGTATAATGAGGTGTGAAAGAGTACCAAGAGAACCAACCATCATGGTAATACCCACACAAGAGTTATTGTACCAAGCTACATCTCTAATGACTACTTGGTCATTCTGTAGCTGGGTTTATGGTTCTTGTTTTGGTTCCAAAAGCTGGGACGGATCATGACCAATCATATCCAATTCTTCTTGAATTATCAAAACTCTCCACAACTGTAACCAATCAGTCCAAGACATCCCATTTTGTGAAATATTATATAGTCGCTCGTGTTTCAGCCTCGTCTGGGAGTAAAAAGCCGCTCGAGTTATAATCAATGGTGGTGTTTCAAGATACCCCAATATGGTAATTCGGTTGCAAAAAAAAAAAGTATGATAAGTATATCTTTTACTTTGCAAATATCCTTTGGCTTCTGGTGTCTACAACAATGATTTCGTTTTATGTTTTATTATTCGACAAAATTACGCTTATTTGTCTATTAGTAATATACAGTTTTAGTTAAGCTAAGTTAACTATTGATCTTCACCATCCATTGGATGATCTTCCAAATTCATTTCATCCAATTCATCTAATAATTCATCAATGGCAATTTCAGGAGCATCTTCATCATCGATATCTTCATCGTCTTCTTGAGCTTGTGGAGCATTACCGTGCTTATATAAGTTAACGGTTTGTCTCAATTCTTCATCTTCTTCTAATTCTTGTAAGAACAATTCGTAATCCTTTTCGGCACGTTCTTGTTCTTGTCTGGCTTGTCTGGAATCGTCGTTGGCAATGATATCGTTGTGTTCCTTGGCCATTCTCTTTAACTTCCATTGTCTGTTCTTGGACTTCTTGGACTTTCTTGCGTAGTGCTTCTTGACTAACACAACATCTGGAGTGTTATCAGTATCTAAAGAATCCCATAAATCAGAGTTAAAGTTAACATTGGTTAAGTAGTAACCCAAACATGAATCACCTGGATGTAAAATACCACCTAAGTGAGTTCTGACATAGAAAGTTTGATCATTAACTCCCATATCGACAGCACGACAAACTTCGACATCAGCCAAGACATGCTTACCTTTAACATCACCAGTTGGTTCGACATCCAAAACCACAAATTCGGTCATTTGTTGGACATCTAATAATGCAGGGAATGGATTTCTCCAGTAGACAGGAGCAGCTAAATCAGCAGTTTGAAGAGTATTTGGATCAAGGAATTGAATCAAGTTGGAAATCTTGGAACATAAGACTAATCTGGAAATGTTACCCATAGAATGAGCCAATTTCTTTGGTAAGACAACCAAATTATCTCTAGAGATTGGAGCTATTTCAATGGAGAAGGTAAATTTATAAGCGGAAGAACCAGCATGAATATCAGTAGAAACCAATTCTTCAGATTTCTTTGATTTTAATGGAACCACTGATGATAAGAAATCCACCATTTTCACGGCATGACTCTTTTGTGAATAGAAGAAATCCAAACCATCTTTGGCTTCTTTAATAGAAATGGTATCAACGTGAGCGTTATGCTTCAAGATCAATTGTTCAAGATATAAGAAGGTTCTCTTGTGAGGAACCTTTTGTCTGATTTGAACAGCAGCTCTCCAGGTGTTGGTAGTATAAGATTTAGCACAATCTGGACATTGCATAGCAACAACAACATATTCAACTTCAAAAGTTTGTTGAACAATAGTATTAGTCATGGCTTCACCTTGAACGGTTAATTTGATTCTAATACGACGAGAGTGAGGTTCAGTCCAGATGAAAGAAGCATCGATTAATCTGACTTTATTTAAACCCTTTAATTTTCTTAAACATAAAGCTAAAAGTTCTCTTGATTCTAATTCGGCTCTAATCCATTGACTTGGAGGTTGTAAGAAACGTTCACAGTTTCTACAAAAGGAAATGTTGGCTTCTCTTGGAATCCCTTCTGTTATATCGACAGTCATCTTGATACAATCGTAACACATAACCATACCCCCAGATCCATCTAAGGGCACACCACAATTACAACATAATAACGTGGCTCCAGTTGGGAGCTGTTGTACTGGCATCTGCTGTTGTTGCATTTGCTGTTGTGGATGTTGGTGGTCATGTTGGTGGTCATGTTGGTGGTCATGTTGGTGGTCATGTTGGTGGTCGTGTTGGTGTTGACCTATTTGTGTGTAGTCTGACATTGTTGTGTATAAGTTGTGATAATTTCAAAAATCAGGAACTAACGGATTTTGCTTCTCCTTATATAAATAATTTTAATACTCATCGGTGGTTATATACAGACCCAAAAAATGGATGAGACATCTCACTCTTTAGTAAGCGTTTTGGCCGCGTGACAACAATTTAGTCACATTAGTCACTGTTTCTAAGTAAGAGGAGGAAAGTCTCACCAAACATCACCTACGCCTTGTCTGCAGGATAGAACCTCTTAGACACAGACCCTCAGTATAATTTGTTTTCCACAGAACATTCTAGTGTGGCAAGGAACAGTATGGTAGATAGAAAGAGAACAGCGGTGGTCAAATCCGAGGACGAGGACGATGACGACGTTCCGTTGAACAAGAAGGTGAAGGTGGAAGCGAGGGATGAGGACGATGAAGAGGAAGCCCATGATGAACAGGACAATGATGACAACGACGACAACAACAACAACAACAACAACAACGACGACGAGGAGGAGGAGGAGGAGCAAGTGCCTAAAGAAGAACCCAAAACCGAAGAGAATGATGAAGATGAAGAAGACAACGACGAAGAAGACGAAGCCGAAGAAGAAAGGAAACGGATCACCACCTTCAATTTCGATGGAGTAGAATACACGTTCAAAGAACGTCCTTCAGTAATTGAGGAAAAAGAAGGGAAAATCGAGTTTAGAGTGGTCAATAATGATAATACTAGAGAGAATTTGATTGTCTTAACTGGTTTAAAAAACATTTTCCAGAAACAATTGCCCAAAATGCCTCGTGAATATATTTCTAGATTGGTCTATGATAGATCCCATTTATCAATGGCTGTGGTGAGGAAACCTCTTACTGTGGTGGGTGGTATTACTTATAGGCCTTTTAATAATCGTGAATTTGCTGAAATTGTCTTTTGTGCCATTTCTTCTACCGAACAAGTCCGTGGTTATGGTGCTCATTTGATGAATCATTTAAAAGATTATGTTAGAGCCACGTCTGATGTGAAATATTTCCTTACATATGCCGATAATTATGCCATTGGTTATTTCAAAAAACAAGGTTTCACCAAAGAAATCTCCTTAGACAAATCGGTATGGATGGGTTATATTAAAGATTATGAAGGTGGTACTCTTATGCAATGTTCTATGTTACCTTCAATTCTTCGTTACCTTGATCTGGGTAAGATCTTATTATTACAAAAGGCTGCCATTGAAAAGAAAATCAAAATGAGATCCAAATCTCACGTTGTTAGACCCGGTTTACAAATCTTTAAAAATAATAAATCCCTGAAACTTAGTCCTGGTGATATTCCTGGACTTTTGGAAAGTGGATGGCTGGATGAAATGGATAAATTGGCTCAAAAACCAAAGAGAGGTCCTCATTATAACTTTATGGTGACGTTGTTCTCTGAAATGAGTAATCATCCTTCTGCATGGCCATTTGCAGTCCCTGTCAATAAAGATGAAGTGGCTGATTATTATGAAGTTATTAAAGAACCAATGGATTTATCTACTATGGAACTGAAACTTGAAAACAACAAGTACGAAACCTTTGATCTGTTCTTACATGATTCGAGATTGATTTTCAATAATTGTCGTGCTTATAATAGTGAAAGTACTACCTACTATAAGAACGCCAATAAATTAGAGAAGTTTTTCAATGGTAAAATTAAAGACAGTGCTGAATATTCTCAATTCCTTGAATGAACATTAATGTAAGTGAAAAAATAAATTCAATGACTAGTTGAACGATAGTCTATTTCATAGAGAATGATCGATTGACATTATTAAAACAAAGAAAGAAAAAAAAAAGAGAACGTCAAAGATTTATTTTCCAACCTACATTTGAACTCTGGGGTAAAGTTGCACTATCTGTGCAGTCTGTACCTAGCTGGAAACCCCTCATAAGTATGTGCAAAATATCAAATATCATGACAAGAGGCTGGATGCTCCGCTTCACCACCTCGCTTAGATTGTTTCTGTTTGTTTTGTCGTATTTCTGGATCTACTGGACATGCGTAAAAAATGAAACAGCTTTGTTTGTCATAAAAATTACGTTTTTATGAAGTCATGGAAAATTCTAGTGCATTCCACAGGATCCATTCAGTATCTTCTGTGAAATAGGAGACACGATATGGGGCCAATTTTTTTTTTTTTTTTTTTTGGCAGATAGCAATAGACTTTGACAGCCTCGGTGTTCTGGAATACCCGCAGGCATATACACGAGTTTTATAAGGTATATACCACCACCACGTTAAGTGGTACCCTTTTGTATTAATATAGACGAACAGACGAAATCACGTGACTGTTCACATTATCAAATCAGTCTCTGTAGCCGTAAAGTTTCAGGCATTAATAGTTCCGATCAGTTCTGCAGCCCTACAGGGCAACCTCTCCCCCAACCCATCGACCTCATGGTCCAATGGCCGCTTCCCAACTGAAAAATTGGGTACCTTTTTCACCCCACAATGGCTTGGAACCAGCGATCCCGTGAGCTCCGAGACCTGCACACTGGTCCTAAGCTATAGACGTTTGCGATCCACTAACATACAAGTAAACTACTACTCCCTTACTTATAGCCCAATTAGTATATACACCAAAAAGATGGTTTCAGTCTACTCTTACGGTCAATCCGACGACGTTGCTACTGCCGTTGGTAAGCACATCATCAAGGTCCAAAATGCGTCTTTAGAATCTGGTTCTAAATTTCACATTGCTGTTTCTGGTGGTTCCTTAGGTAAGGTTTTGAAGAAGGCCTTGATCGATACTCCAGAACTTGCCAAAGAAGTCAAGTGGGCTGACTGGGAAGTTTGGTTCAGTGACGAAAGATTGGTTCCTTTAGATCACCCCGATTCCAATTATGGTTTATTCAATCAAATGGTGTTATCTAACTTGCCAGCCGGCGCTACCAAGCCAAAGGTTCACACTATTGATGTTACCTTGTTAACAGGTAAGGATGGTCAAGATGAAGGTTCTGATTTCTTCAAGGATACCAAGATTGCCAAGGAATACGCTGCTAGCTTGCCAACTGGTGCCAAGTTTGACTTGATCTTATTGGGTTGTGGTCCAGATGGTCACACCTGTTCTTTATTCCCAGGTCACAAGTTATTGGAAGAAAGAACTCAATTGGTGTCTCACATCTCTAACTCTCCAAAGCCTCCTCCAAGAAGAATCACCATTCTTTTCCCAGTTCTTGAAAAGGCTACTGCCATCACTTTTGTTGCTGAAGGTGCTGGTAAGGCTCCAATCTTGAAGGAAATCTTTAACGATGCTTCCAGTAAGTTACCATCCAAGATGGTTAATGATATAAAGAGTACTGAAGTTTCTTGGTTCGTCGATGACTCTGCTGTTGAAGGTGTTGATATTGTCAAGTCCAAGTACTAAGCTAAGCGATTGGCGATTGTTCTTACCCTCCGTGAAAAAAATACAATAAACTAAACCAAAGAAGAAAAAAAATCCCCTCCTCCAAAATATGATTTATGGTGAATCGTTTCGTGACGGTTGCCGAAGCCACATTAATTTCATATATTCTATAAACTTATCAAAATACCACCATCAATAAATGTAATGGTTATATCCAAATGTAGTCATATATAAAAGTCCATAGTACCTATGGTGTCTAAATTGGTCAATTGGTGTTGCATGCATCAAAATGGACTAAATAGCTAAATAGGTCGCATATTCTAATGTACAATTGTCTCAAGTGTGCTTTTCGGTGCATCATTGACTTATTCTTCATGTTGTTTATTACATCATAATAATGATGGCGATTACATAATCCACACTCTTTATTTCCACACTATTTTTACCCCCCCTTTAACTACTACAGATCTTATCACAAATCATTATCATCATGGGTAAGTTACTATATGGATGAACACACACACACACACACACACACACACACACACACACAAACGTTCCCTTTCCTCTAAACTAACTAACATAGCATTAGGAGTGGCTTTATGGCTCTGTCCCCGCAAAAACACCCAGTTGTATGACAAACTCTCCACCTTAATGTCATCATTAAACACCCTCTTTCCTGGACAACCACCAAGATTCGAACCTCATATAACGATAACTACAAACATTCAAATAGATTTAGAACATCCTGGACAAACAAGAGACGATGTGGACCGGATTCTTTCGGCCAGTGCCATTGCTCTCAACTCATTACCTAAAAATCATTCTAATTTGGTTACTTTAGGTAAAATCGATAGTCAACGGAAATTCTTTAAAAAACTTTATTTTCAAGTTGAACGAGATCCAAACTTGCTTTCATTTGCTCGTATTATCAGAGAACTCTTTGTCATTTTACCATTCGATATTGAACAAGAAAACATCAAACAGAATCCTCATCTTTATACTAAAGATAATCATGGAAATACTATCAAAAGAAGAAAGCTGAAAAAGAATAGAGACAGTCCAGTGGAACCTAAACCGTTCGACACAGCACCAATCCAAGCCAATGCCACCGTGAAGGCTGCAGAATGGTCTATAGATGAATATGATCCTCATCTTTCCTTGGTCTACAGTGATATCTACCCTATTGATATGGCCTTATGGAGAACTATCAAAACAAGAATACAAGATTATTTAAATATAGACAATTGTGATGCCGAAAGCATGGCCGACAGCGGGCTTGCTTGGGACGGTGGTGTGTTGAAGCTTGTGCTTTGTGATGGAGATGTTAATGATTGGGTGACTTTAGGAAGTGTTGATGTACATTAATTTAAGACAATTGTAATAACAAGATTAATAAATGACCTAGAAAAGAAAAAGAACCAAACTGGGTTCAGGATGTAAAAATGTAAAAATAGAGAAACGTCAAAAATGACCTTTCATAAAGCATTGATACAGGATCTACCATAGGTTAAAAATGCAAAAAATAATGAAGGATGCGAGGTTCGAACTCGCGCGGACACTGTCCAGTAGATCTTAAGTCTACCGCCTTAGACCACTCGGCCAACCCTCCATTTTATATTAATTGTTGTATAGAATGCGAACTTAGCATATATACAGGATCCTGATTAGTCAATGGTTACGCAATACAAGATACTCAGGAGGATTTAACCCGATAAGGTTAAATGCAAGTCAATCAGAGGATATAACTGAATAGGGTTAATCCATCGGAAGAGCTCATAGTCGAAGGCTGTGTTCCACCCCTTCGTCGGATGTTATTGGTTGACTTGGCGGGGTCTTGGTTTAGTGGGAGGCGCTGTTGTTTCGCTCTCTCAAGTATAAATACCAGTAGATTTATAGTTCTTTTAGGATCATCAATAAACTAGGTTATAAACGGTTCAGTAAGTTCTCTACATAGATCGCTACTGCTATTGGTCATTAAGGGAAGAGAACTTATAAAACATTAATTTTGGAAGTGTGGTTTGCCCACTCAGCTAGAATAACCTAGTTAATCCATCAGTATAACCATGCTGTATCTACTAAATAGACGTGCTTAAGGAAAATGACTGAGACTTACTACGAGTTTATGCCTTGAGTTCCTTCAGGTGCAAAAAAATGTATTTCTGTGCGAACTGTTTGTTGTCTTTAATTTTCACAAAAATTCATAAAATTCATAAAATTCACAATTTACTGATGAAATTAGCAGGACTAAACTTTCATACTTTTAGCCAGTTTTTATTACATTCAGCCCTTTAATTGTCCGATACTATCTTTAAGGTTCCTCGATTTATTTTACAGGTATATATTTACCTCAAATTATTGGAGACTGGTTATAAAATGTGATTTTTCAAGATAAGAATCTCTAATTTTGACATGATTTAATTGATACTCTGAACCAACGAAAGGTTCTCGCAGGAGTTGAAGTGGGTAATGCTCTCAAATTTTAATTCTTGAACTCATTTTGATAATGAATTTCTTGGATAATTGTAGGATTTGGAATATCTCTTCATAATCTCCCTTTGAACCATAATATTCATTAACAGTACATTGTCTCTTATTGTACATTCTTACCTTTTACTAGATGGCAAGTGATGGAAATGTAGAGCATAAGCATTTAATAACATAGAACAAAATAAAAGGGTTTAGAAATCATCCCCATTCCTCTGGTTCATTGATAAACCAGAAACTGGCAATAGTTTGAATTTTTTTAGTACACCTATAAAATCAATTAAATCAAGGCAAATTAGGTCGATTGATATTGATAGGTATATATAGGAATATTATACGCTTTCATACATCATGTCAGAATGGGGTTCAACCTTCTCACTTATTATGTCTTCATAAGAACAAGGGATATCAATTTCTGTACTAAAGCGAGGTCCGGTTTACTAAGCTTTTCATGGTATTCCATATCTTCACTTCGGAAAGAATTCACATAAACATCGTTCAACCCCATAAGCAGCCAATTAATGTCGTACTCCCGATACACCTGGTAACTGAACGAATATTTCGCCTTAATAATATCTACAAACACCATATATCCATTTTTCTCTCGCAGAGGACCAAGATTTACCAAGTTCATTAGCATTAGCAAAAGTCTACTATTCCTTAATATTATCAAGAGGTCAACATCTTAATATTAAGATTTATGTGAAGACCTTTGATACATTAAGATTTATTTTGCGTACCAAGGGGCTTAAATTGAATTGGAATCCTTTGTATAATCATCTCGCAAACCATTATAGAATCTTTGATGGAACCTATTGATTAGAAGATCAGAGCAACTGTTAAGCCTGCCAAAGCCAACAATTTCTTCGATGATGCTTTACCAGTAATATATTCCAAATTTGCAAGCAAAAATTTCCCAAAATCTCTTCCTACCACGATTCTCTGGATTTGGGTGGAAGTTTGTGGGGCTTCACAACAAATACCAACACCTTTGCACCTTACGTATGGTACCACCATTAAAGTGTGCTAGGTTGTGCTAAGGTAGCTTGGGGTTCGGTCCTGTATACAGTCTCAGGCTATGGTTGATCTCTTCAGATTGGTGGGTGTTTGTTTGTGTGTTTCGTGTGGTCTTGTTATCGCTTGCCAGATCGATGTGGTGGTACGGCATCCCCCCGCGATATTTTGCAACTATCGCCTGATTAGCGTGGTCGCATGCCCGTTTCATGGAGTATAAACAATCACTGAAACGGTGATTGAACCAGACAGACCCATGTCCACACTAAGCCCGCCCATTTGGTGTTACCAGTGCCATCCCTTCGAGTCGCTTTGGGGTCCCTTGGGGCAATTTTGGGTCGGTAGGTGCCAAGCAGTGGCAGTGGTTGGGTTGCGTGGTGTCGTTATCGTCACGAGCGTGGTCCTAGCCACGCCATGATTTGGCTTCCGGGTAACCCCCCTCGCACCACGGTTTAGCGGGGGCAGTGGTGCGTCCAATTCGCTATTCTGCCGCGGCACCCCGTCACACCCGCCTGGGTGTCGCCGTCAGGGACTCCCACCAATCCCTGTAAATTCCTCTAATTTCTCACCACCGTTCTTCCCTAAGCGTAGCGAGAACTCCCTAGAACACTAAAGCACCCTACACTACTAATCATGTCAGACATAAAGACCGCCAAAGATTCACTTGTGGCCTCACTTTTCGAATTATCTAAAGCAGCACAAGACGCTGCTGCTGCTACCGTCAACTTCTATAAGCTTGTTGGTGATGACTCCCAAGCTGATCCTAGTGACGCTTTACAAAGTTTAGGAGAGACTTTGAAGAGAATCTCCGAGATCGAGAATGTTGATGTTGGACAAAACCACGTTGGTGATGTCGATGTGGGTCAATTGACTCAGCAACCGGCTGCTCCTCCACAAGAAGAGAAACCAAAGCGGAAAAAGGTTGAAAAGGATCCAAATGCTCCTAAAAAGCCTTTGACTATTTACTTTGCTTTTTCATTCCATACTCGTGAAGAGATTAGAGAACAACGTAAAAGTGAAGGTAAACCAGCATTATCTGCCATTGATATGAATGAAATTGTCAAGGACAAATGGAATAATATTTCTAAGGAAGAAAAGGAATATTGGCAAAAGAAATATGCTGATGAACTTAAGGTTTATCAAAAGGAAAAGGAAAAATATAAACAATCCTTAGATGAAGCCCAAGCTGCTCTTGTGGCTCTGGCCCAAGCTCAAGTACAAAGTCAACAAGCTGGTGCTCCTGTTGAACAAGTTGGACTTGAAGCCCAAAATCACTTACCTGAAGGTTTAGATACTAATGGTTTGATCTTAGATCTTGAAAAAAAGGAAAAGGAAAAGAAGAAAGAAAAGAAGAGAAAGTTAGAGAAGGATGGTAAGAAGAGTGAAAAGAAGAACAAGAAGTGATCCGGCATCGGTCATAATGAACATTTTATTTTTTTAATTCTTCTGACCATAACAAACTTAATTCCAACTCCAGCATAGCTATTGTTGTTTTTCGTCTTGTTTATCATTATTATTATAATTGTGTTGGTCAGAAGGTGTGTAATATCTTTTCAAGTACAACAACAACAACTACAACTACTACTTATACTTATACTTTATTTGCTTGTTATTATCAATTTTATTTTTACCTATTGTTTTTTTTTTGTTATTATTATTGATAAATCTTTCTGACAAGTTCAGGTAATATTTCTGTTCATTCAAGTGGGTAAATCGGGGAAATCGAATTGTTTTATTTATGTTCAAAACAAAGAAAAAAAAAAGATTACTGGTTTAAATCACCACAAACTTCACTCACTTGACTACGTTCGTTTGTTCTATGGACTTCCAATTCTTGATGTACTATTAGTTTGCTTCGGGCCAGCCCCCTCTATTCACCGATTTCCGTATTATTTATGATGTTTATTACTATATATCTCAATGTCCCTTCTTCTTTTGCTTTGTAATATGCGCTCTTAATACCTTTTGACGTTCACGTAAGGATAACTTTTGTTTACCTTGAACAGATTTCTTATGGATCATCATAACGAAATTCTTCTTACGTTCCTTCTCTCTATTAGTAGTAGAATGGGCCTTATCACGCTTACCCTTTCTAGATCCGAATTTTTCTCTATCTTCTTTACCTTCTTTGGCAGCTGCAATTCTTTCTTCACGTAATTGTTTGTATTTAACCTTACCAACAAGAGAAGTGGAATCAACTTGATCTTCGTTCTTCTTACCCATGAGTTTTTCAACACCAGCTGCAGTACGTAACTCTTCTAACTTGGCGAAATCGGCTGGAGTTAAAATCTTGGAGGAAAGCAATTCGGTGATGACATCTGGTGAAGAAGTAGAAGTGACCACGGCTTTGTTGGCGTTGGTCTTGGCCTTCTTTGCTGGTCTTGCGTCTTGTTCGTCTTGTTCTTCGGCATCTTCTTCATCAGAGGACAATTCCAAGTCCGAGACGTCGTCGAACTTGGTTTTTCCGGCATTTTCTTCTTCTTCTTCTTCTTCTTCTTCTTCTTCTTCTTCTTGTTCTTGTTCTTCTTCTTCGGCGGCTTCTTCTTCAGCAACTTCGGCTTCGTCCTTTTCTTCGTCCTTCTCGTCTTCGGAGTCACTGACATCGTATTCCTTGTCGGACTCGATGGTGACCCATTCACCTTCAATTTCTTCGTCACTTCCGGCTTCATCGACTTCCCAGTTGGCATCATCGTCTTCGTCGCCTTCTTCTCCCTGTTCCTTCTTCCAGTTGGCTAACAATTCGATACCAGGAATAGAAGTAATATTGGAGCTTTCCACCCCGAATTGAGGTAACTTACCCTTTTCACCACCTTGTAATTCCATACTGGCAACCTTCCCTCTGTCTTTCTTCAATAACATTTCTGGAGCAACTTCTCTGTATAAGGAGATCAAGGATCTGGCAGCCATCATCACGGCCTTGGACTTGGAACCCTTGTAAGCAGTTAAATCTTGTAACAACGGAGTTTCAATGGCCAAAGGAGCTCTGGCCAAGATTTCTCTAATGGTGTTGATACCAGCAGAGGCCACTTCGGCAGCAACTCCATCACTGACGAACTCATCGGCGATTTTTCTTACCACAATCATGATGGATTCAGGAGGAACCAAGTCGTGAGAAGCTTGGGCGGCAGCAGCCATGATTTGGGTGACATTTCTTTGTTTAGGAGTCAAGTATTTCAAGAAGAAAGTGTAAATACCTAAGACGGTCAACTTGTGGGTACCAATTAATCTGGAGATCAAGTTCATGAACATGATCTTTTGGTCCAAGTCGAACTTGTTGGCGTTTTTACTACTTAAATGGTTATCAAATAATGATTCAGCGAAACCTTGTGGATCACGTAACAAGTGGATGGCTGAGAAGTTAAGGTAGGTGGCCGAATGCTTGGCGGAATTCTTCTTTTTCATTTGTTTAACGGCCAGATCCAACTTTCTACCTCTTCTGGAGGTTTTCTTGTTGATTTGCATCTTGTGTTTTAAGGCGTTCATATCAAAACCATTTTCGTCATCCGAAGAGTCTTCGAAATTGTCTTCTCTTTCTTTATCAGCACCCAAGAAGAATTTAGCACCAGCAACGGCGACTTTGACATCTGGATGAATGGCAGCTTGCATCATCAATTCGACGGTTCTAGAATCATCCCAAATACCTCTTCTCCATAACTCTCTGGTGACCTTGGTGGCCCATAACCCTTGGCTGTCTCTTTGTTCGAGTAAATTGAATAATAATGCTTGAGTAGATCTGTTTAATTTTTGATTTTTAGATCCGGTATTCATGGACTTTAAAAGGGCAATTAATGTGCTGTAGATTTGATGTCTTAAAGCCTTGACATGCTGACCAGTGGTACCCCCGGCGTTGTAGGCGGTTAACAATGGGAAAAGGGTCTGGATAAGAAATTCGGCACTGACAACTCCTTTGTTTCTTAACATGGTTAAACTTTGAATAATTTTTTCTCTTAAATCTGGAGATAATTCACGATGGTTGGTGGAAAGAATGGTTTTTAATTCGTTTGGAAACTCGGCGGTTTCTTTGGGATAGCAAGTGGAAACAGCAGACACGAACCCGATAAGTTCGGAGAACTCTGCATTCTTATCACCATTAGGATTCATCAAGAAAATGTCTCTAAGTGACTCATAATGGGAGTATTGCTTGACGAATTCTTCATAGTATGACTCGGGATCCCTACGGACGACATTCTGTAACAAAATGATGTTGGTAGGCAACACGGCGCATCTTCTCTTTTTACCCATGGCTGTCTAGTGGATGGTTTAGGATCTAGTTGGTGTAAAAGTCAAAGTTAGGAGCTGAAAATTAAAGATGAGATGAGTCGTGCGCGCTAGCCGAAAAGTATGGGGCGTCTTGGGATGGAGGTGGGAGATTGGAGGAGCCTGGACGTGTGGAGGGTGAGGTGAAGTGGAATGGGGTCGGATCGGGGTGGTGGTATGGGTGCTCGGTTAGTATGGCCATATTGGGAGATTTGGCGGGGCGGTGGGGGTGTTTGGTGGGTTCTTTGTGGCTGCAACTGGCTGCGAATTGGTCTGGTAGATGTGCCAAAAACACGAGATGGTCTGTAACAAGACGGAGCAGGCCACGGACGGGTCTGATTGGCTGTAGCCAGAAGGTGCTTTCATACTCCATGCCGTTATGCCATGCTATCCCCTTTTGGCTCTTTTTGGCCTACAATTGTCCTATTAAGTGTTTCTATTGTCCCAAATTCTACTAATTAGTTATATATATATATAAAGCATCCTTGTCTTTTCTTTTTAATATACAATTTCCATCATGGAAGAATTAAATAATATCTAGTTTTCAAAAAGGAGATCTAAAGTGTTGTAATTGATCTTCTTTGAAAGGGGTTTCTTTTCCCAGAATTGTCTGGTACTTTCGGCTGCAGTCAATGGTTCACCGTGTTCATTGACTCCAATGTTCTTGAAAGCGTCTTCCATACCCAATTCGTCGATATTGGTGTTGATTTGCTTTTGACGTTTCTTTCTTGGTGCTCCAGAGGTGTTACCTGCCAATTCATCGGCTTCTTGTTTCAACCGTTTTTTCTCTTGCTGTATAATGAAATCATGGTTAATACCGGTCCAAATCCGTTCTTTCATCTTTCTTTCTTCTTCATTTAATTCGAAGTTTAACGTTATTTCATCGTCATCATCACTATTCAATTCAATGCTAGAAGAAACTTTTTCAAGAACTTCATGAGTTTTAGGTAAATTCTTTACCAAATTTCTTGGTTTATTATTGTCGGTTTCGACCCCTCTTTCCTTTTCACTTGGATTTTTATACACTGCATCTTCCAAATTCTTCTTTTTACGACGAAGAACTCTCGACACTTCTTCTTGAATTTCTTCATAACTTAAATCAGTGTTATTAAGCATATTACCAAGAAGTCCTTGCATGAAACCAGATTGAACCTTGGATCTGTTGAAGACTTCACCTTTGGCCAAACTCCTTTTGTTTAATTCTTCTTCATTTTCCATATCATTAATTAATTCTTCTTCATTAGAAGGAGTTGATCCAGAGGAATTTTCGGTTTCATTTAATTCTTTGGCCTTTTCCAAATATGCTTTAACATCCGCCAAATCCTTTTCTTTGGCTTCTATCTTTTGACGTAATTTAATTTCCAAAGCTCTATTTTTATCGAATGATGGTGGATTGGAAGCATCGGTTCTTTCAGATTCTCTAAAGGAATGGATGGTTAATTTACCTGATTCTGTGCTTTTGAATTCATTTAATCTTCTTTGTAAGGTTTCTGGTCCAACATGGGCCACGGCCACGATTTCATCGTGAGTTCTTCTGAAATTATTCATTCTTGCTGCTAAAAGAACACAAGCACCAGCAATACCGGCTGGTCTTCTACCTTCATGAATCCAATCATCAGACATTCTTTGGGCCAATTTCACGGCATCTCTGACGACTTTGGTACATTGATCTTTAAAATCCAATTTTTCAGCAAAATGTTGAATAAAAAGTGAAGGATCAGCCAAAGGTAATTTCACAATATGTAGAGCTTTGACCATCTTCAAAAAAGTGGCCCCCAAAGAATAAACCGAAATTTGTAATCTAGAACTGAAATCGATCAACATATGATGAGTTTTTTCCTTTCTACAGGCAACATATAAACAAGTAGCCAACACATTTTGAGACCGTCTACCTTGAACAAAATTTTGGGCCAAGGCTAACTTGAACCATTCACCTGCCGATTCAGAAATGTAATCGGGGATGTTTAAGGCCGCGGCTATTCTCTTGATTTTTCGCTTACCATTGGTCAAAGTTTGTTCTCTACTTTCCATGGCATTTTGACGGCCACTAAAGGTGGCTCTTGCTTGGTCGGCCCCGACCATGGCACCTTGGACCATGGCGGCACCCAGAGAGGATTCACCAAACTGGACTTCACTGACGATGGGGTTTTCATCCTGGACGGCACCACACCGTTCACAGGCGGTATCACCAGCGGGATTATATCGGTTGACTGTGAGCTTGGAATGGCCACAGTGGATACACGCACGGGTGCTCATGATTGTAGACATCTTTGGGTGTGTGGCTGTGTGTTGTATTGGTTGATGTTGTTTTCAGTGGGGGTGGAGCAGGCGTAGTTGAGGAGGAAGTGGTGGTGGTGTTTGTAGTAGTAATAGGTAAAAAGGTTTAGGTTAGTGTAGATGAGAGGTGATGTTATGGTTGGCTGGCGGCGCACGACCCAAGATCACCCTCACCTCTAGGTGTTTGTTCTGTGGAAGACACCTTTCTGGTCTGCCGCCTGCACAGGGTGCGATGCCCTAGTAACTATGATACCCCAGAAACAGTACTTTGAGGAAGTAGCAGAACATAATTGGTGCAGTAAGTTTAAAGGTGTAAAATTTACAGCAAAGACCCCTCAAATTTCATTTGAAGTGCTCGATCTTCTTGTTAGGGTGTACCTTTTGCATAAATGTCAATTGTGATCTTATGGGTGGCTCTTCGCAACCGAACCTGCCAATAATCACTGCGAAACACCAAAACGGTAATCTTATCAAGGAAAAAAAAAACCACTTAGCACCATAGCAAACCTTTTGATTGGAGCTGTACTATCATCATCACCACTGCAACGACTGCAACGACTGTTTGTACAGCTGGCATATCACACTGCATTGCATAATTCTCTAATATGACGTCTCCTCATGAACATGCTTCTAGTAAGGGCCCTACACAAACCCTTCTCCCAAAGTTCCCCTACAGTCTTGTAATGAAGATCAGCTCTTCTGAACCAAGAGATGCCCTCCAGCTGGAAAGAACATGTCTTACATTTATCCGGTTCTCATGCTCGCTCTTATTTTCGGCTCTTGGAATCATTTTGAACTTCAAGTTCGATACCGCCAAGGGACATCATCATGATGACACCCCCAAAGATACCAATCGGTCCAAGTACTCGACGCCTGCATCTTTTATTCTTATTTTGTTGGCATTGGGGGTGTTAGTCATCAGCGGCATCAACTACTTGATCACCATCCAGCGTTATGCAAACCATAAGATCCTGACGTACAACTTCAACAACTTAAGTACTGTCATCTGCATGACATTGGTATTTGTAACGTTGATCGGCATCAATATCAGTTTGATCATAGAGGGCTACGTTGAAGATTAGACATGCATTAGTCCACGCATAAAGCCCAAAAACACTTAAATAAAGACATAACTACCCATACATGGCCCACCAATAGGACCACCCAATCACGAATCATGAATGTTTCAATTCTACACTCCCTAATAAACGCTACACTTTTGTTATACTATATTGTCTGTATTAGTTGTATGTAATGCTGTAACACTGGAATGCTTGATGGAACCACATGAAACCTTTTGCACCCAGTACAATCTCTATTTTAAATGCTAGACACTTTGCTCTTCTCGTTCCTCTTCTTTCTCTTCTTTGATCTAGTCCTTGCTGTGCTTCTTCTTAGGCTTGGTCACCTTGCCAGACTTGGACGACACTCTACCGGACTTAGCAGCAGCTTCACCCCCTCGCTTGGTTCTATTGTTCTCCCTTCTCTTACCGAAATCTTCCTTGTCCATTTCCATCAAACTTTCTCTCTTGGCAACACTCGTCTTCGCAAGAGACTCATCGATCACGTTGTCATCAGAAATGCCTTCCAACAAGTCCATTTTCTTGTTGATTCTTTCTTCAATAGACTGGATTCTGTCAATGTCCTTTTCGGCAATGATACTAATGGCATCACCTTTTCTACCAGCTCTAGCGGTTCTACCAACTCTATGGATAAAGTCATCTGGATCCGCAGGTATATCAAAGTTTATCACGAGTTCAACGGTTGGAATATCAAGACCTCTGGATGCCACGTCGGTAGCAATCAAGATCCGGGCAGCCCCGGCCTTGAATCTATGCAAAGAGTTTGTTCTTTCTGATTGGACCATTTCCGAGTGTAAAGAAGCCACTCTGAACTCGAGTTTACGTAAAGTTCTTCTTAATACTTCGGCAGTATTGGTCCGATTAACGAATATTATGGCAGTGGCCTTTTCATACTGAGGCAAATTGAGGATACTGTTCAAGTACGCTTCTTTGACGTAGGAAGGAACAAACACGTAGTTGATCTTAAGACTGGCTGGAATGGCCACTTTATCGACAGAATCCACTTCATGGATGAACACCGGCGGCTTGTTGGCAGCAGTTGGCTTGTCCTTAAGCGCTCTCACGGCATCAGTCACAGTAGCTGTGAAAAGACAGGTCTGTCTTTGATCAGTTGGCGGCAACACACTGAAACAACGCTGGAGATCACTACCAAAACTATTACTCAAAAGTCTATCGGCTTCATCCAACACCAAGTACTTGACCCTTCTCAACCCCGCGATGGTTTCCTCTCCACTGTTCAATATATGGTCCGCAAGTCTACCGGGAGTAGCAATCACGAAATGGGGTCTTCTTTGAAGTTCTAATGCTTGTTTGACAATATCTTCACCTCCCACAATCACGCTGATTCTGATGTTCATGGACGAGCCCAAGGCGGCAAACTGTTCGGCAATCTGGAGGGCCAATTCACGGGTTGGCGTGAGCACCAACCCAAAGATCCCAAACGGGTCTTCCGACCACTGGGTAAGCATTGGCAGGGCAAAAGCGATGGTCTTACCACTACCAGTTTTGGCACCTCCGATACAATCATGGCCCGCCAAGATGGCAGGGATACACGCGGCTTGGATGGCGGTAGGGGTGTGGATCTTCATGGCGGCGAGGGCCTCCGAGAGCCACCGGGCGACCCCAAGCGATTCGAATGACATTGTTCTGGTGGAGTTGGAGTTGGAGTTGGAGTTGGATATAGCTGGGTGAAAATGAGATGAGATGTTCCGGCACGTGATCCAAACATCTATATAGTACACCAGTCAGCATCGCATTTGCAGTATTGCCACAGCATGTTACGAGGAATTACGAGATGGGGCATAGGGAGGATGATGCGGCCAGTGCAAGCAAGGCCGTTCTTTCTGTCGCCTTCGTTCACACCAGAGGCCGTCCCGGAGGAAGAAGACGAAGCCCTCAAGGTCCACACGCCCACCAATTACGTCATACATACCCAAGGCACCTTGGAGTCTGATCCTGAGTTTGGGACGTTACCGATGTCCAGCGTTGCCCATGGAGACGAAGTTATCAAGTATAGCGACTTGGGCTACGACGAAAAGGGTCTTAATGCCCGATTGATCTCGCTCAGCGAATATTTTTTCGGCAACCTTCACCACACCCATCATGTGTTCTATAACACAGTCAACGCATTGTCGAAACAGGGGAAGAAAACGGAAAACAGAACGTTCATTGATCTCAAGGTCATCCGTGCCAAGAGTGGCCGTGGAGGTAACGGTTGTGTCTCGTTCTTCCGTGACGCCAACCGACCCGTTGGTCCACCAGACGGTGGTGACGGTGGTGACGGGGGTGATGTCTTCATCAGCGTGGTCGATAGAAACATGAGCTCTCTCCACAAGATCAAGCGGACCTACGAAGCCAAGAGCGGTACTCCCGGTAAGGGAAGCCAATTGGACGGGGCCATTGGTGAAGACGTGATTATAGAGGTGCCAGTGGGAACCACCATCCGATGGATCCCTGATCCAATGGTGCTCAAGAAGTACTTGCACCGCAAGGAAGGCGAGCAATTGGACGACATCAAGCTCGAGTTGAAATGTGACGAGTCGAACCATATCCAGTTGCACCGCAATGGGTACGAGCCGGGAGAAGGCTGGGTGTACAAGGAGAACGACGAGGAGTACTACAAGTCGAGAGACTACTTCACCGAGCTTAACAACCGGGTAATGGAGTACGACACTGAGATAGTAGAGGAAGAGTTTAGACTGGACAAGTTCCCATTGGTAGGTATCGATTTCGACAAGCCCACGAAGAGGCCCATTCCCTTGTTGAGAGGTGGAAGAGGTGGTATGGGAAATATGCATTTTTTAACCAAAGATATTAGAAACCCCAGATTCAGTAAGAGAGGAAGAGAAGGGATCACCTCGTTTTTCCTTCTTGAGCTTAAATTAATTGCTGATTTAGGTTTGGTAGGGTTGCCTAATGCCGGGAAATCCACCTTGTTGAGAGCTATTTCCAGAGCCAGGCCTAGAGTCGGCCATTGGGAGTTCACCACCTTGCAGCCGACTGTAGGTACCATTTTCACCAGTATCGACAAGGATCCGTTCACCGTGGCCGACATTCCAGGGATCATCAAGGGCGCCTCCCAAAATAAAGGTATGGGTCTTGATTTCTTGAGACATATTGAAAGATCTGGAGGTTTGGTTTTTGTTGTTTCACTCGAGAAGGAAGATCCAGTTGAAGATCTCAAGGTGTTACTTGAAGAAGTCGGAGAAAAGAGAATGAAGGACAAGAAGGTTTTGGTGGTGGCTACAAAGGCGGACTTATCTGAAACTGCTGCCGGGTTTAATAAGTTGAAGAACTTTGTTGAAAGAGAAGAAGGCTGGAAAATCGTTCCCGTATGTGCAGAAAAAGGAGAGAATGTCGAAAGATGTATCAAGTTGATGAGTGAAGTTGCGTACAGTCAAAGGAGTGAACAAAGCCTTACTGTATCGTGAAGAAAGAGTATGGAGTGGAATTAAAATGAAATGGTCTAGTTGAAGTGTAGCGGCTCTTCTTGTGGGGTTCTGTACATTTTAAAGTATCCACCGCAATTATACATTGAAATTGACCATAAGAAAATCCTGTAAAGTTGCAACTACTTGCAATAATTACAAAACATGCATCCAGATGTAACCATTAACATTCCAAGCATGCACGGATATAATTGAAAGTACACCAACAGGACCAGGCTGAAACGGCTTGGTGATGACTCAGAAACACATTTTAAAAGCACACAATCGGAGATGGTGTCTTGAGGTGTCAGCGAAACAGCGCACCAGCAAACCAGAACAGAATGATAAGGTCGAACTAGTGTCAAGATCCTTAGTACCCTGACACCCTTTTGCTTCAGGTACACGCCTGGAAGTGCAAACGGTGGAGGCTCGCAACCGCTGTTTCAAAACCATCCAAAGGCGAGATTAAACCGTGTGTCCAAGCCTCAACATCAAGCGAGATGGTGCGACAGAAAATTACCTGAAACAAGTTAAATTGTGAATTTCACAGTCCAAGCGGATTTCATGGTTTGCAGGCATCGTGTATATAGTAGAGCCAATATAACAATAGAGATCATATTGTATTAAAAATCAGATCTGTCCATCAGCATGGACCGACGCACGGAGTCCGCAGTAGACACCTGTCAAAGCAGATGCACCGTTGCTCCTTTTGTAGTGTTGCAACACAAGGAATGTGGTGGGTTTGGTGTGAACGTGGTTGATCTAGACCGGGGTTTGTCGTGGCCACCACCACGGAATGGATCGCTGGACCATGCTGTGTCAGGCGATCATTGGCAGATTATCGATCAGCTGATCTCCCAATGGGCCAGGTAACCAACATAGCTGATGGTGGTGTATCAGGCGATCATTCTCTGATTACAGATCGACCGATCCTCCTGGTGCACCAGTAATACGCACAGGAGACGGTACAGGTAATGCTAAAGCTTATGCTAACGCTAATGCTGGTGGGCTCTGGTGGTTGACGGAAATGCAGTGGAGTTATAAAGTGGATATTTTGCAATCAGGCTGCAAAGCTGCAACCAACAAACGAAACAAAGGCCAAATGTCTAACGAAGTGAGAGAACCATGCCGTTGACATTACCACCCTTTGCATGCTTTGTATCAGGAGCTGTAGCAGAGTGGACCATCGCTGAACCGATCTCGCTAAATCACAGCTGAGAATTTATGGTTTTATATGACAGATAAGAACACAGACCCTGACAACTGGGTTGATAGTACATAGATATGTGAGACTATATGCAGGTTTAGAGATCTGTAGATGCAATGTACGTTTCACAGTGATATGGCAGGAAATAAATGTTTCTAAAGGGGTGATATAGCCGTATATAGGGGAATAGTTAGACATCGATGACAGAAACCCCACCCTGTACTACCAAAGGTCTAAGGTGGTTGTTTTTGTTGAGTAGCTTCAGTTATAATCGGAAGTTGCTATTATTTACGATTGCTGGTAGAGATCAAATACCTAATAGGGTTGCTTCCAGAAAACGCATAGAAGCTAGCAGGTTTAAGGAACCATGGGGTTTTGTGTAGTATAATTCTATGCGCCTCAACCTCAGTGAAATGTACCACTAGGCGCGTAGTGTGCAATTACCATAACCTTTGCATTGATTAAGTCTAGGGCGGGTGTAGCCCTAGGCCCTTATCAATGTGAGGGGGGACAATCACCGGAACTAATGAGTAAAACAAAAAAAAAAATACCAAAAAATCGTTAATTGATGGGAACCGCCTTTAAAGTGTGGGGACTTATATATTTTTAACCAAATGTAAGAAGTTAATCGCATCGCAATCCTAGCATATAGGTCTAGGCTCTAGGGTATCCTGAAGGGAATTGGGTCCTAGTCCATCCGATGAGTCCGGATAAGTGATTGAATAATGCGATGTATAATGTGCAAAAAGACAAAATGTAGACCGAATTATGAGGCTGAGATGTATCCCATGACCTGTAGGCTGTAATTGTAGTACATGGGTTGGGCTCTGTGGGTCGGTTGGGCTCGGCAACCTTAAAAGTAGAGGTTGGCGCTTTAACGCGGAAACCGGATATTCTGGCATGTCAAAAGGGGGCGGATGTCAGATCAAATGACGGTAGAGCAATGGATGCAGCGACCCATCCACACCTTACACCACACCACATGAACACACTTTTTGATGGCTGCAGATGTAGTTGTAAAACATACAATTATCAAAGACTACCTCTTCCCCTGTTATAACTACAACTGGTATGACCAAGCAAACCGAGAATACCATACCTCCCACCATTCTCAGTCTAGTCTATTTTTTTTTTTTTTTCCTAAGATTTTCAAAACCGCCTCTCACTATTTTTTTTTTTATTTTTTAATTTTTTTTTTTGCAAGTGAATTAATGCAGATGAAATTCTTCTTTGGTGCATTGTTTGGCCCATGAGTAAATGTTATATAACCTGATAGGAATTCCCCCATTCAAAATAGGATTGATAGTAATAATTCACTGAGTATATACGAAGCCTAAATCATGGCATCCCATGATCCATACCAGCTCAATTCAATAGAACCAGCATTGCCTGCTCAGGTTCTAGTCCAAGTTCCCACCTCAGGTAGCGAGAGCTGTGCATCAACGCCTAGCGATGACTACTTCTCAATCAGGCCCAAACTATCAGTCACAATCTCTAACGAGATAAATTCCACTCATTATCCGATGTATCATATTCCATACACTTCAAACTCTACCAACAACCTTAGTTCCCCGCCTGAATACCTAAGTGCAGATTATGAGGCAGACGAGGATGAAAACGAGTTTAATGACGAGGAAGACGGAGATAGTGGGGGGCTTTTCACCCCATTCACACCTTTCACACCGTTAACACCTTCATTGGATTTTGATGAAGATGAGGTGCTTCAGCTGCTGCTGGGAATGTTCCCGCATCATGAAATAAATTTAAACCTTGACATGATTAAGAACAATAAAAATATAAAAGATATCAATGGGGACCATTTAAAATCCATCAATGGTGATTTGAAATCTATGACTACCGATGATATGAAGAATTCTTTTGTTGCCAACACTTGTCCATATAAATTTCTTATTGTTGATGATAATCCAATTAACCTTCGTATCTTGGAGAAGATTCTTGTTAAGTGTTATCCAAACTGTTCAATTACGAAAATTGTTGATCTGACTAAAGTACAAAATACTGTGATGAAGAAACACTTTGATATGGTGTTTTTAGACATTGAAATGCCTTGTATTACCGGAATTGAATTGGCTAAATTCATGAGAAGCCAGAAAAAATTCGACAAATGGGGAATTGTTGCTGTGACCACCAGAAACAATTCTAAAGACGTGTCTATCTACAGATCCTCCGGTATTGACTTTACCTTTCCTAAACCATTATCCAATAACCATCAATACATTCTCAATACCATCGAATATATTATTGAAAAGAGATGCAAGGGACGGAAATAAGCAAAGCAAAAGCAAAAGCAAAACAAAAGCAAAAAAAAATTATTGAGTTTACCCACCTCACAGTGCACAGTACACAGTACACACTACTCACTCACCCACAGTCCTTTCTTTAAAGCTGATCACAGCAACTATTTAATGTATTATAATGACCCCATAAATATTTTTAATCATCGAATTTTACGAATTGATACGAACACACTCACATCCAAATCAAGAAACCCACCATTGGTCATCGCCATATGGAACTCCTTTATCCAGTTTCACATTTATAGAGAACGCATATAGACTAATAGTAACGACCTGCTCAAGAACAAGCTAGATTGTAGTATAAAAAACAGTATTAGAGCTATTGTAAAACAAACCCGCCTTGGGTCTAAATCTTTTTAGTCTCAGACAGCCCATGTGATCTCACCACCTAAAAAACCCTGCCCAGTGAATCATGCAAGGCATAATGTCACTGTGATGATTATAGTGACATGCCGATATTATTTGGTTGCAGCTTTTTAGTTCCTTGCTTAGTCGATTAGTCACACCTAGTATTATTTTATAACAGAACTCGTAAAACTAAAGGATTGGGAGGGAATCAAATGCACGAAGTTTTATTCGAAGAGGTGTAGAAAAAAAAACAATAATAGGAGAAAGATTTACCATACATGACAGCCCAACAAGATGTTTGGTTTTTGGCGGTCTAGAATATTCTACATTAACCTATCGCTATATATTTGATAGACAATTCAAAAGTCGATATAAAAGCACAATGTACACAAGTCGAGGCGGGTCCAGAGGTTTAAGGCGCGCCCCACTAGTAAGCGCATTGGGAATATAGGCAATACTGTTAAGGTGGGCCGATGTACAGGACAGTTTCTGGATCATGTTTTTGCTCGGTCCTGTACATTGCGTTTCGGAGCTACTCCGAATTTGGATATTATTGAGCCTCTTTAAATTCGGTGAATGCCAAGTAGCGCCAATCTTCTAAATACGAATACTGGAGTGACCTGGGGGCTTGATCCACATTTGGTGGTAATATTACCACCACCACATAATTACCTACTGATCTAATGGCCTACCCCACTCGAACCTTTTTCTCGTACCCCCTTGCTTCTTGCTTCTTGCTTCTTGCTTCTAGAATGCATAAGTACCAAGACCCACAGGCTCAAAGCCTACATCTACATGGTGCATTGTGCTCCCACATTCTAGACCCCCTCCTATTGATTTAGCAAAGTATAATCTAAAAGGTTTCACACTTGTGAAGCTAATATAGAAGCGAAATAATTATTGTGGGTTTCAGCTCTTTGTCTGTACAAGATGCCTCTCTTTTGTTGCACCTGGTGCCTATTGTCTATTGTTGTGGAGTTATCGGGCTACCTCTGACGGATCTGTACTCAATTATGCCCGAGTCCCGTCGCTGCTGCAGCCTGGTGTGCATGTACACCAGCTCGTATGGCGCAGTGGTAGCGCAGCAGATTGCAAATCTGTTGGTCCTTAGTTCGATCCTGAGTGCGAGCTTCTGTATATTTTTTGGTTTTCTCAACAATAGGTTGCTAAGGCCCACACAAAGTTGACAATACGATCCTGACACAAGTATAAGGGGGGTTATATATCAAGTGTAGCCGGGCCTCTATAGGCATACTTTATTTGCCCAATTTAAAGATCAATTAATACACCACTTTTGCTTCTACCTTCCCTGATTTAATGTCTAGTACAACCCAACCATGTTCATTTCTGAATATAAAAGAAAAAAGTTAGACCAAGCTTTACCAGAAGCAAATTATCAATTTGGAACCAAGAACAGCAGCCTGGGCATTCGCCCGGTAACTCCGAGCTTTACCGAGACAGTGGACCTTTATTTGAGGGAAGCTGAACTAAACCGTCAGATTGAAGAATGGGTGTTGAAAAGAGATATGCTTGCCCAGTGTGTAGCCATTGAGAGGAACCAGGACGAGCAGAGGGTGCAACTGGATATTTCGAAGTGGCACCAGGTGATTAACCAGGCCAATGACATGAACGGTACGGGAATGTATAGGAAAGAACGGAGAAGTCTTCGTTGAAGCAATTGGCTGTTGGTTCCAACAATTGGGAATGGGAGGAAGTATCAAATACCCTCCAGTTCACTAGTTTCTTACTCACCATTTTTCAATAGCACACAAATTGCATTTGGTACGATATTGACGATTTTTAAAAATTTATTTGCTTCTTTTGGATAAGTTTTATAATATGCTTGATTTACCATCAAAGAACCGGTGGTTATTACGATGATGCAAATCAAAACTCAATTTTGATATTTTATTTATTCAGCTAGGTTTATTCAATTCTTTATATAATTTTTCAGGTTTATCACCAATATAGGTTTTTCTTAATGCTGCAATGATTGGTTGCGAAACTGTACAACGTATCACTATTCTACCAATTATTGATGGAAGATGAACGTGAAAAAAATGTACTGGGTGATTGAAGACTTGTAGAGAAGCCTCCAGGATTATTAGGGATGTGGGTACAGGTACTGAACTTTAAAGGCTCAGTTCGTACGTTTATAAACTACCGAATGTGCTTTACTATCGTGGGCCTATATCCAAGGACCAGCTCTATTCTATACACACGAACAAGTGTAGACTACATCTCCTCCAGTTAAACAAATCCACATCTTTAAAACATTACCAATTATAACTCAATCGAACCAATAACTCAATCTAAAATCTTTATCTAGATTAATTAAATCATTATTCTTAATTAAATAACCCTATTTTAAAAAGAGGTTATTATAGAGTATTATAACATTTACTAAATAATTAGGGCCTCTGAAGTCAGCCATCCTCGCCTATATAAGGTTAGTGCAAGCTATTTCAAATAAGCTCTGGCTCGATGTGACTAGTTGGATCGTATGACCTTCCAGTACAGTTTGGTTACCACTGTATTTTTCAAGCATTAAATGCACCGGTAGAATCACAGTATAGAATACAAACAAATTGGCAGGACTTTCAGAAATAGCACATTCGACAGAAGTGTGACTGTGATCTCCTACTGGGCTCTGCTCCACCGCTTCTGTTCTTGCCTCTTCTGTTGATACATGGCTGTTAGGAGTCTGAGCACAGTTTTCCCCTCCTCCACTACTCGACCACTCGACTACTCCACTTTTCAAGCGATACGATGAACTTGGCCTTCACCAGCACCTCGATGCAACAGCCCTATACAAATAGTAGCAGCTTGAATGGTCCAGCTCCTACAGTGACCAGTTGACACATTCCATCATCTATCCGTTTTGGGCCTAATTACTTGCGCCGGGCCGCGCACGACCGCCATCTATATGTCACACCTCAAAGGCAAAGTTGCAACCGTAGAGATGACTATAATGACAGGACCCATGATTCTATCACAAGAGGAAGGGAAAATACGAAAGGAAGTCTTTGACCCTGCAAGACTTACGAAAACCCTCGTTTCTTTGTGTGATGGACTCGATTCTTCCGCTTTACAAATCCATCTGATAGTTGAAAAAGTCACCAACGAACTCCCAGATGAGCTCAATACGGTGGAATTCTATGACTTGGTGGCTGAAACTTTGGCCTCGAGAGTGATATACCACCCAGACTACTCGAAATTGGCTGGAAGAGTCGAGGCCTTCAAGCTTCAACAATTGATAAAATTAAGTTTCAGTGAGACCATGATGAAACTCTACCACATCAACTCCGACTCGCCGTTAATATCCAAAAATTTTTTGGCTCAGGTTATGGACAATAGAGATTATTTTGATGGCTTAATTGTGCCTCAAAGAGATTTCGATTTACCATATTTTGGTATGAAAACCTTACAGAAATCGTATCTCCTATCAGATGGAGATAACGTAGCAGAAACCGTACAGTACATGCTTTTGAGGGTAGCTATTGGGATCCATGGAACGAATTTGGACGATGTCAAAGAGACCTACGATTTGATGTCTGAAAAGTACTTCATCCATGCATCGCCTACACTTTTCAATGCAGGTACCAGACATAACTACTTGTCATCTTGCTTTTTATTGGCTACAGACGAAGACTCCATTGACGGAATCTATAAGACCCTCCACAAAACCGCTCTTATCTCCAAAGCTGCCGGTGGAATCGGGCTTCATGTGCATAACGTACGGTCTAAAGGCTCCAAGATCTCCTCTACTGGTGGTTCGTCCAATGGTCTTGTGCCTATGCTTCGAGTATTCAACAATACTGCAAGATACGTAGATCAAGGAGGCAACAAGCGTCCTGGTGCGTTTGCCATATACATAGAACCATGGCATGCAGACGTGGTAGATGTTCTCAATTTAAGAAAAAACCACGGTAAAGAAGAGTTGAGAACCAGAGACTTATTCTACGGCCTCTGGATCCCGGATTTGTTCATGAAGAGAGTGAAAAATAACCAAGACTGGACCTTGATGTCTCCCAGCGACTGTCCTGGATTGAGTGACTGTTATGGTGAAGAGTTTGAGAAGTTATACTGTGAGTACGAGTCACAAGGTAAAGGAAAACTGATGAAGGCCCAGAAGCTCTGGCACTTGATCTTAGAGTCTCAGACCGAAACTGGTGGTCCTTATATGCTCTACAAGGACACTTGTAACAACAAGTCCAACCAAAAGAACTTGGGGACCATCAAGTCGTCCAACTTATGCTGCGAAATCGTGGAATACTCGTCCAAGGACGAGACTGCTGTATGTAATTTGGCCTCTATTGCTTTACCAAGGTTTGTGGAAATTCAAGATGAGAATGTCACTTTTAACCTTGAAAGGCTCCATGCAATTGTAAAGGTTGTTACTAGAAACCTCGATAAAGTCATCGATGTTACTTCGTACCCAGTGGAGACCTCCGAGGCTTCAAACAAGCGTCACAGGCCAATTGCAATTGGTGTTCAGGGTCTTGCAGACATGTTCTGCGAGTTGAGACTTCCTTTTGACTCTCCTGAAGCCCGAGACTTAAATATCCAGATATTCGAGACCATTTACCATGGTGCAATTGAGGCTTCAATTGAACTCGCTAAAGACAAAGGAGCGTACGCCAGTTTCGAAGGCTCGCCTGCTTCCCAGGGAATCCTCCAGTTTGACATGTGGAAACACACACCATCGCTACTATACAACGACTGGGATGAGCTCAAGGCCCAAATCAAGGTCCATGGACTCCGCAATTCGCTTCTTGTTGCACCCATGCCCACTGCTTCTACGTCTCAAATCTTGGGCTTCAACGAGTGCTTTGAGCCTTTTACTTCCAATATATACACCAGAAGAGTCTTAGCAGGTGAGTTCCAGGTGGTTAACCAGTACATGGTCAAAGACCTCATTGATTTAGGACTCTGGTCTCCTTCTATGAAAGACCAGATTTTATTGGATAACGGTTCTATCCAGAACATCACCAATATTCCTGAAGATATCAGAAAACTATACAAAACCGTATGGGAGATTCCCCAGAGAAGTATCATTGATATGGCCAGCGATAGAGGGAAGTTCATTGACCAGCTGCAAAGTATGAACATCCATATGTCCAACCCTACGTTCAGCAAGTTGACCAGTTGCCACTTCTACTCATGGGAAAAGGGCTTGAAAACAGGAATGTATTACTTGAGAACCCAAGCTGCTGCCCGTGCTATTCAGTTTACTGTTGATATCGACTCCAAAGAACTCCAGAAAGGTCCAGATAGAACCCTTACTAGAAAGACCTATACACCACCAACCCAATACCCAAGCCCAAGCGAACGAGCCAACCGATCCAGGAAGAGAGATTCCGAGTTGGAGCGGACTCCAACTCCTAAGAAGCAAAAGCTTACCGAGAATTACGATATTTATGATGAAACTCCATTATCTTGTAATATAGAGAACCCCGAACAATGTGAATCGTGTTCCGGGTAGATGTACGTAGAGACAAATGAACCACAGAAGCCAGCGTATAGTTGGTATGTATATAAATAATTTTGATGATGTAGTAATGGGAGATTTGCTGGCCTTGCTTATACTTTGCAGGCATTTGTCCAGTTGTATATAGTGATGTAAAAGGTGACATTGGCTGTGGAATGGGTGCAAAATGTGCGACCTAACCAAGTTTCGCTTGTAAAATCGGTAGCAGACCCGAGAAACTACTACATACCATTCTAGTATTGTTAAGAGCCTCCCTTGAGCTAGTGTAGGTTTTTCTGGATTCAAAAATGGCTGCGAAAATACTTGACACCGTCAATAACCACGAAACATCGGAACTCTCTGTACCAGAGGTACCCTAATATAGGTTCCTTTAGTTATTAGTACCTATTTCTATAATTATTAAGTCTCCAGATATAAGAGGAGAATATGAAATAAAAGTGATTTGGGGTGTTTCTATGGTACATACACTCTTCCATAAATTTGATGTGAGCCACCTTGCTTACCTGTTCCTTTGTAACTTCCTGTTTGCATAGTCCACCACCTGTGAAACACCCTGTTGTGTCACGAAGAATTTTCTTCTTTGCTTGTCTGACCATATCAAAACACCCACTTCCGAGGCGTAGCTAGACAACACCTCAAATTCTTGTTGGTTGGCAAAATCCTTGAACAAATATCCTTCGAAGGTTTGGATTCTGTCCAATTCCAATTGCCATAATTTGATTTGATCTACCACAGTTGGAGGAAGCAATTCCAATTTATGCTGTGCTACAGATCCATCTCTTGACATGATCTGCGATTGAGGAGCTCCACCAGCGGTGTTGATATTGTGACTGGCATCAAATTCGATCTTTTTATCCAATTTTTCTTTGGCCAATAATCTCATTTGTGGATGGGCATGAGTCTCCAAAAACTTAATAATTTGATCGGCAGTAATACCATTATATAATGCATTCCGAATACTTTCTCTAGTGATTTGTCCACAAACCATATTGGCAAATCTAGTCTTTAAATGAACAAAAAGATTAAGAATGGCGATTTCCAATGGGGAGGTGGAATATGCATACATTTTAAAGTTGGTTTCAATAATGATGGTACCTTGTTGAGAAGAAGGAGTGGATGGTGCGGTCAAAGACTGTTCATCATTGGCTTCTAATGCTTGTTCTACTGCAGAGGAAGGAGATTTAAGAGCAACAGAATCGGAAGTTAATGTGGTAGCAAGTCTGGTTGGATAGAAACGAGAAGAATGTTCACTTCTTTGGTATACCAAACCATAATCTTTCAAATCAGCAAGCATACTGATTTGAGTAGCACTTAAACTGGATACAGTATAACTTTTTCCTAGTTCTAAAGAACCTAAGATGAAGATAAAATTCAATACATCCACTGGATCCATATGTAAATCTTGAGTTAAGTTAAGATATTGAAGTAATAAGGTCCAGATTTGTGCATTAACGTCTTGTAACAAGAACTGGAACCCTGAATTGGTAATTTTCAAATTATTAGGATTAGTTCCAGGGCCCTCCATTAAACCACCCAGCTTAAGGAGAGATAACACGGAAGTTGATGGAGTCATGGTGGATTCAGTCCCCACCATAAAATGCAAAATAGTTTCCCATTTCTGAGAAGCAAACTTATCTAAAAATGCAATGTCTACCTTGTGTTTATCCAGGGTAGTACACAAGTTACCAAAGGCATTTGTCGCTTGAGATCCCGTCAAACAATCTCTGAAGTTTTGTTGAAAGGTTCCATTCAATCGTATATGATTTCCGGTACTATCTTCTTTGATCAAATGTAATGCTTTAAGTCTTTTTAATGACTCGAATTGGAGTTTTCTTGCTCCGGGCTTACACCACTTATCCATATCTCTCAATGCCACCGGTTTATCATTGAACAACATGGTCATGATGTAGAACTTGGCCATTGGTGGAAGCAATCTAAAGATCGAAAGACATGTTGCTGGAGCCTCGTAGAGCTTGGATTGCACTGATTGTGGAAGGCCCTCGAGGTACTCGTTGACCGTGGCTCGGAATAGGTTGCTGGACGACATGATGGACAGACTGGCCAGCGGGGTTGGTGATGTCTGGGGCCACTAGTTGGACTGGTACGATTCTTGATAGTGTAGATGAGACTAGTATGGAGTATATACAGGCACTAGCATTGTACCAAGGACCAAAAGAAAAGTGGTGCAAAAAATAGAGAGCTTGAGAGGAGGAGGGGAGAGTATAAGATGGGGAAAGGGTGTGGGGAACAGCAGCTTTCCATGCGTGGTCTACAACGTTCTACGACGTTCCATGGTCTAGGCATATGCTAATAAAACTAAGCATTTATGTAGTGTGCGTTTGGTGCTAAACTGGTAGAGGACAGTAGCGAACGGTAAAGAGTGGCCAGGAAATTACCGACAAAAGCAGGAAGGTGAAAGGAACGAGAAACACCGGAGCACGCAGGAGCGGAGCCGTCGTCGTGTCGCTAATTTGTGTCTTAGTTGGCCTGTTCCATTTTGCAGTATCTTATAATTTTTCAGATTTTTCACCTCTGACAGACCAGCCAACTGGACCGACTGAAACACAAGACAATTAGCTGAAATTATGACATAAAATGAATAAAATGACAAACATGGCAAACATGACACAACCAGCGACAAAGCTGTACCCTGTTACGACTTCGTCTGTTCATTACAAGCCCGTTATGAATGTGCTTACATAACCGTCATGAGCTTGATCTGAGCCTGATTCGGTGCGTCTCATCTTCGCCACCAACAAAGGACGAAACAGCCGGAAACAGCACCGAACATCCTTACACCAATTGCCCAGCCACCCCCCTAACCGAGCGCATTTTCCACCTCTCCACAACCCTGTTTCTCCCATCTTGCTCCCTCTTCTACGTCTTTTGAAGCCCCCCACCGTAAATATGACTGATTCGGCGCCCGCGCACGACCCCCCATCTCGAAAGTTTTGAGAAGACCTGTTTGTCATCAAATACATACCAGTGTTATCGCCCCTAAAAACTACCCACACGAATTCCTGGCTACACGATGTCCAAGCGTAAGGCCTCCCAGATCGAAGCCGAGTCAGATCACGCTTTCCAGGAGCTCTTACAGCCCAACTACAAGGGGAAAAAGCTCCAAGATGAGATCAATACTGCCGAAGACAAATGGAACCTTTTACCAGCTTTCCTTAAAGTTAAAGGTTTGGTGAAACAACACTTGGATTCCTTCAACTACTTTGTGGATGTAGACTTGAAGAAGATTATACGAGCCAATGAGTTGGTTCTTTCCGATGTGGATCCCGAGTTTTATCTCAAATATTTGGACATTAGAGTTGGTCATAAATCATCATCTGCTCCAGGTACCAAAGAAGTCATTTTACCACCTCATGAATGTAGATTACGTGATTTAACTTATTCTGCTCCAATCTACGTGGATGTTGAATATACCCGGGGCCGTAAGATCATTATGCATAAGGACCTTGAAATCGGAAGAATGCCCGTTATGTTAAGATCCAATAAATGTATTCTTGATGGAATCGATGAAAAACAAATGGCTAGATTTGACGAATGTCCCATTGATCCTGGTGGATACTTTGTGGTCAACGGTACTGAAAAGGTTATTTTGGTTCAAGAACAATTATCCAAGAATAGAATTATTGTGGAATCAGATGATAAAAAGGGGATTGTTCAAGCTTCCGTAACTTCCTCCACTCATGAACGTAAATCCAAAACTTATGTTATCACCAAAAATGACAAGATTTACTTGAAACATAATTCCATTGGTGAAGATATACCCATTGTCATCATCTTAAAGGCTGCTGGTATCACTTCTGATTTGGAAATCTTACAGTTGGTTTGTGGTTCTGATTCTAATTATCAAGATTTATTCGTGGTTAACTTCGAAGAAGCTGCCAAATTACAAGTTTTCACTCAACAACAAGCTTTAAACTATGTTGGTAAAAGAGTCAAGACCATTAGAAGAGCCGGTGCCCCCAAATTATCTCAATTACAAGAAGGTATTGAAGCTATTGCTACCACCATCATTGCCCATTTGACTGTTTCTGACCTCCAATTCCGTGAAAAGGCCCTTTATATCGCCACCATGGCTAGAAGAGTCATTATGACCATGCACAACCCTAAAATGGTTGATGATAGAGATTATGTTGGTAACAAAAGATTGGAATTGGCCGGTCAATTGATGTCCTTATTGTTTGAAGATTTGTTCAAGAAGTTCAACTCTGATTTCAAGGCAAATATCGATAAGATTTTAAAGAAACCAAGTAGAACTTCTGAGTTTGATGCCTTATTATCCATCAATATTCATTCCAATAACATCACCATGGGTTTAAACAGAGCCATTTCTACTGGTAACTGGTCTTTGAAACGTTTCAAGATGGAAAGAGCTGGTGTTACCCATGTCTTATCCCGATTATCATATATATCTGCCTTGGGTATGATGACTCGTATTTCATCCCAATTCGAAAAGTCGAGAAAGGTGTCCGGTCCAAGAGCTTTACAACCTTCTCAATTCGGTATGTTGTGTACTTCTGATACTCCCGAAGGTGAAGCCTGTGGTTTGGTCAAGAACTTGGCTTTAATGACCCACATCACTACCGATGATGAAGAATTACCCATCAAGAAATTGTGTTTTATCTTGGGTTGTGAAGATATCCTCGGTCTCGATTCTGCTACTTTACACTCTCCAGGTAATTATGGTATTTTTTTAAACGGTACTTTAATTGGTACTTCTAGATTCCCAGCTAAGTTCGTCAATGATTTCCGTCAATTAAGAAGAACTGGTAAGATTTCTGAATTTGTTTCTATCTACACCAATAACCATCAAAATGCCGTCCATATTGCTACTGATGGTGGTAGAATTTGTCGTCCATTAATAATTGTGCAAAACAATACTTCTAGAGTCAAGGCACATCATTTATATAAACTTCAAACTGGTGAATGGCAATTCGATGAATTTTTAGCTCATGGTTTGGTGGAATATTTGGATGTTAACGAAGAAAACGATTCCTTAATTGCATTATATGAAAGAGATCTTGAATCAAATGTTACGGGCCAAGTTACTCACTTGGAAATTGAACCTTTCACTGTTTTAGGTGCTGTTGCTGGTTTAATTCCTTATCCTCACCATAACCAATCTCCAAGAAATACTTATCAATGTGCTATGGGTAAGCAAGCTATTGGTGCTATAGCCTATAATCAATTTAGAAGAATTGATACTTTGTTATATTTCATGGTTTATCCACAACAGCCTATGGTTAAGACCAAGACCATCGAGTTGATCGATTATGATAAGTTGCCAGCTGGTCAAAACGCTACTGTTGCCGTTATGTCTTATTCTGGTTACGATATTGAAGATGCATTGGTTCTTAACAAATCATCTATTGATAGAGGTTTTGGTAGATGCCAAGTTGTTCGTAAGAACACCATTCAATTGAAGAGATACCCTAACCATACCAAGGATATAGTTTCTGGTATGAGAGTTGATGAGGATGGTAAGCCTATTTTTCCACATGAAGCCTTGGGTCCTGATGGTTTGGGTGAAATTGGTGCTAAGGTTGAGAATGGTCAAGTTTACGTTAATAAATGTGTTCCTACCAACGCTGGAGAATCAGTTTTGGGTCATAATGAACAAGCTCAACTGGCTGAAAGTCACAGAGAAACTCCTGCATTTTACAAGGGTCCAGAACCTTCTTATGTTGATCAAGTTATGATGTCTGTTAGTGATAACGATCAAGCATTAATTAAGGTCTTATTAAGACAAACCAGAAGACCAGAATTAGGGGATAAATTTTCCTCTAGACACGGTCAAAAGGGTGTTTGTGGTATCATTGTTCAACAAGAAGATCTACCATTTAATGATCAAGGTATTACTCCAGATATTATCATGAACCCACACGGTTTCCCATCTCGTATGACGGTTGGTAAAATGATTGAATTGATTTCTGGTAAGGCCGGTGTTCTTAATGGTTCCTTAGAATATGGTACTTGTTTCGGAGGAAGTCAATTGGAAGATATGTCCAAGATTTTGGTCGAAAAAGGTTTCAGTTACTCTGGTAAGGATATGTTATATTCTGGTATCACAGGAGAATGTCTTCAAGCATACATTTTCTTTGGACCAATTTATTATCAAAAATTAAAGCATATGGTTTTGGATAAGATGCATGCCAGAGCCAGAGGTCCAAGAGCTGTTCTTACCAGACAACCTACTGAAGGTAGATCTAGAGATGGTGGTCTTAGATTGGGTGAAATGGAAAGAGACTGTGTTATTGCATACGGTGCTTCTCAATTGTTATTGGAACGTTTGATGATTTCGTCAGATGCTTTCGAAGTCGATATTTGTAACAACTGTGGTTTGATGGGTTACAACTCCTGGTGTACTACCTGTAAGAGTTCTGAATACATCATCAAGATGACCATTCCTTACGCTGCCAAATTGTTGTTCCAAGAACTTATTTCCATGAACATTGCTCCAAGATTAAAGTTGGGAGACGTTTTCTAAGCTAATAAAAGAAATAAGAAACATGACAGAATATTAAAATAAACTTCCATCCATTGGACGACATTATAAAACCTTCCCTTTTTACCATGAAAAAACGAATTACAGAAACCGAACATAGTCCACTGGTTTGAGAACCAGCACAAAAATAAAAGTAATATAGAATAGTATTTAACCAAACGATCCTGTAAGTGTAAAAAAGAGCCATACAGGTTTAAGTAGTCTTTTCTTTATTTTTTGCAGCTATATGTATTACATAATAATTGGCCATTGCTTATACATCAAACATGTAACTGGCCAAAATCAGCCCTTGAAATCAGCCACTTCATGTACGTCTGCAAAGCAATAATACGGAAGTCTGTCTGTGGCTCCAGATCTGAGTCCCTGGTTGACATGTTGCATTTATTCGGTGCAGCAGTGCAATCTGACTCGCCTATCTTTACATGCACCAGTGAGCATTTACCCCAGAATATCTCGCCAGCTAGTCATTTCACCCACATAGTGCTCTAACAAAAGCTACTAAGGGGGAACCCCTCTACATTATACTCTTTTTACATATGACTTGGGTCTTCAAAAAAACATTTCGATTCTTTGACGAACAAATCGTGACTGTCAAACAGAAGCAAAGTCGCTGAAAAATTGCCCTAGAAAGTCAATTCATGGGCTCTTGCCATCTTGTGGTGCAGGGCTACCAATTAGGATCAGCCACCGCGCCAGTGATATCAACTCACTTGCTTGAGATCCTTCATGTTGCGCTATTGTTGGTCGTGATGTGCAAATCGTTGCTAGCCAGGAATCATCCCCAGTTAAGATCTATGAACCCAGTCGCACGCTACTATTAGTGCTACTGATAAATTTGATTCTTTAATACCTATAGAAGGTCAATCGTCTAAAATAGCTAAAGTAATTATAGATAAATATGTTAAGATTAATCAAAATATTTGTAAAGGTGATTTGTTATATACAGTGTTTAATCCTTATGAAATTAAGATAGTAGAAAATGTTTATGTAGAAGCTGATACCACAGTGAAAAACATTATTTATGGCAATAAAAACATTACTGTAATTACAGAGAAAATAGATACACCTAAAATAGGTGATAAGATGACTTCGGTGCTGGTCAAAAAGGTGTTATATCATTGGTATTACCCGATGATGAAATGCCATATTATTTTGATAAAAATAATCAAGAAATAATTTTAGAGTTATTAATTAATCCTCATGCTTTTCCTACTAGAATGACATATGGGCAAATAAAAGAAATGGGTAATAAACGACATACCGTTTGTATAAACAATACAGCTATTTCTGATCCTATATCAGTCGGTAAATGTAGAGATCTTACTTTACGTCATCAAGTAGATGACAAATTTCAGTTTAGAAACTATGGTAAAAATGATAGAATAACTAAACAACTTATAGCAGGTAAAAAAATCGGTGGTGGGCTAAAAAGAGCAGGTAAAATGGAAAAAGAATTATTAAATGATTAAGAGGAATTTTATACTATAAAATTGTGGAGTAGTGATAAGATTAAAATTTGGATATGTCCTAAAACAGGAATTATTGAACCAGATTGTTAATGTAAAATTCAAATAAATAGTCATAAATTTTTCACTATATGTTAAGAATATGATATAAAATTATTTCCTAATAACACTTGAACTATAGATACTAATTTGCCTAAATTTCCTGAAACATCTACTTTAGATTTTGGAGATTTAAATCCATTAGATATACGAATATTTGAAGGAAATGTAGTATAACCTATGTGTTTGAGAAAGAACAAAATTGATTGGTTTTATAGGACTGATAATTATATTAAAGCCAAATCAGAAATAAAGAAAATGCTTAGAAGTAAAGACGGAGTATATCATAAATATTTCGAAGGTCATAGAGTAAATAATTGTATAAGACCAGTTATTACTCCTAATCCTCAATTATCTTTGAATGAAGTGGAAATTCCTTATGAAGCAAATATTGATTATAGTTATGGACTAATAAATAGACAACCTTCTCTAAATACTAATTCTATCAAATTAGTAAAGTTGATTAAATCCAAAAAAAAAAGACTATATCATTCAACCATTTTTTATGTAGAGATTTTAATGCTGATTTTAATGGAGACGAAATGAATATTTATGAAGTATCGACTGAAGAAGTTCCTGAACCTACAAGTAATAAAACTCAAGATTATATTCTTACAGATTTGAATAGTTTGACTTATTTAGGATTAACTGCTAATCCTGAAGGAATCAAATCCATGATTGATAAAGGGTCAAAAGGTAAACAATTTAATTATGATCATATTCATAAATTTCATTAGGAGAAGTGATGTTAGAAGGTAAGGTTGAGGGGGTAATAAAAAGTTGTTATAAAAAAGGTTTAAATGATGAAGAGTGGTATTTATCATGTAAAGCAGCTAGAGAGAGTATTTCTTCAATAGCATTAAATACTCCTATTACTGGTTATCTTCAGTCTCTTTGTAAGCAAGCATATCTATAAAGAAAGGTTTTTCTTTTATAGAGGTAACAAGTTGATAATAATCTTGTTTTATATCATTATACCGTAAAGATACTATAGGATTAAGTTCTGTGGAAAGTGCTTTATCTATAATCTCTATATTACCGTCTTCATTTTTACAGGGATCTTTCAAATGATTATAATCAACGATATCTGTAAATCCATCAGAAAAAATTCGTTTAGATTGATTATTATCTAATCGTTCAGCAGCAATTAATGTTCTATATATTTGATTAGAAAAATATCTTTTAACTTCATTTATTTCATTTGCTAGTGTAATATCTGTACCTGATATATGAAATGCACTTCATGTTTTTTGAGTTAATTCAGAGAAAAAGTTTAAATTATCAATTATTTCTTTCATGTTAACTTTAAAAAACATTAATCATATACAAAACGTATTAGAATTATAAATAATAAAGAATTAATAGAATATAATTCTATAGTGCTTTAATTAATTCGAGATTAAATTTAAATTCATATCTTTTTAAATTCATTAATAATATCATTCTGATAAAATGAACAAAAATAAATTTACAAACAGAATAAAAAATGAAATTGATATAATTTAATTGGTGAGGTAGCAGGTTTAGGAATAATAAGAATTAGGTATCCACCCCAGGACATTACAATATACATTTTTCGGTACATAAATCTGGCTGAGAACTATAACGCTAGTCTAGTCATAATATTGAGAGTATCTATCACCCTTTTTACCAGTTAGAATAAAGTTGATTTTGGACAACACCGTTCTAGCCAATGAACCTCTTTCGCACACGTGACTGGTCACGTGTCATGATTTATGACATCACGCGTTGTTTGGCACCTATTACCAGATCGTTAGCCTCCCCCCTTCATCTTGATCTCACTACTAGTTCACCAGGCTCTCAGATGCACGGCCCATCCCCTCCCACCCGGCTGGTATTCCAGCCCCGGCTCATACTCGGATGCCTCCTTCTTTTGGTAGTCATACTCTGGTCCAACAACCCAAATGATAACCACTTGGACTTGGAAGAGGCTCTATTCTTGACCAAGAACTCGCTTAAAGAGCTCAAAGAGCAGTACTTACCGCCCAAGAGGAATCAACAGCATCAACAACAGCATCACCATAACGAACATGATCCACACTCGCAGGCCTTGGAGATCGACTATCCCTTGGGAAATGCTGTCAACTCGTTTCTCCCTATAGATGCTTCCATTGAGTACAACACCACATTTGGAAATGGCAGCATCCACACCCACGAACTCAGGGCACGGTACGCCGCTTTCAGTCCTATTTTGAATCGCGAGTTGAAGGGCCACTTCCACATCTTGGAAGGTGGTGCCTGTGCTCCCATTGAGGGTGATGATCACGCCAACAAGATCCTTATTGTGATGAGAGGAAATTGCACGTTTGTGGAGAAAGTCACCAATATCATCAAGTCAGACATGGACCCACGGGCCATTGTGGTGGCCAATGATGAGCCCAACCATGGCTTGGTCACCATGTACTCCAATTCATTCAACCAGGACGGTTCATTGAGGATCCCTATACTCTTCGTGTCGTACGAGTCTTACCACGCGTTAAGTAAGGTGGAATCAGACGACTTGGAGTTGCATTTGCTGACGGCATCCTTTGGAAGCTGGTTCAGCATCATGATTTCAATGATCTTGTCTCCTCCCTTATTGATCTTGATCTTCTACTTGGCCATTGTATGTGGGCAGAGGATTAAAAGAAGACAAAGGAACTTGCGCAACTCCAAATTGGTGCAAGAACTCACCGTATATTTATTCAACAATGATCATTTGATCGATGCCAACTATTTCACCAATTACTTGAAGGTCACGGGCCAAACCACATCTATTCCTAAGGATGACAACTTGTTGGAGTCTCCCAAAACCAGCAATACCTCATCAGCATCATTATTAAATAAGATTTATGTCAATGGTGTGGATATCCGTGCAAACGCAAGAAACTTACATGTGTTGACAGCCCCAGGCGACTTTTTCCCGGCATATAAGTGTTCCATCTGTTTGGATAAATATACCCCGTTGCACTCAAGAGTGTTGATCTTGGACTGCAAGCACTTTTATCACGAACGATGCTTATCGAACTGGTTGATCAACTTCAAGAGAAGCTGCCCCTTGTGTAACACCATAATTAACAATCAACATGACTCTCTTCTTGCTGGCCAAGACACATCATATGATTACGGAAGTGGTTCTGACCTCGAGGCTCAATTGAGTGAAGTGCAAAACGGTAGAGAGAACCAGTATTCAGGTATATTGCATAGCGATCACGGTGATGTTCACCATCACCACCTTGACCATCAGCACCCTGTTAGCGATCACGAAGAAGTAGAATCAGTACACTCTGATACCTATCCTACTGATGTCCAGCCATTTGACTTTGCTCATAGCCCATACCATACGGAACCTTCACAGTTCCATGATTTTGCAGTTCCAGCCACCAGTGTGACTGGCTCACAAGTTTCTGATTCCACTTCGTTCTACTCCGCCGTGAGTGAACCTGGAACTACATCATCCCAAGGACCATCTTCATCATCAGGCCGTTTCTATTCCAAGCCTCTGCATATTTTGAGCCAATTTTCATCTGCATCCACTCTCAATCAAGGTGCTAGTCGTGACTTAAGTGTGAGTATTGATACATCTACTTTTGTCACACCAAACAACTCGCCTGGACCTATCGTAAATGATCATCTCGAATTAGAAAGAACTCCTAGTGGCTCCAATGATACCGTTATAAGTAGTGATACTATCAAAATGAATTCAGTCCCAGCACAAGAAAGAGAGCTGTTGAATAATGAAGAGAATTAAACTGAATAATGATATTTATATATATATATATAGATGCAATAATGATAACGACTTGCATACACACGATTGGTGCAATACTGAGCTGAATTTTTTTTTATTATTTTTAACTGGAGAATTGTCTGTAGTCGGTTTACTCTACTAGCTGCTACACAGGACCAACCCTACGTACTAAAATGGCCTTAAACTTATGATTGTTGAATATAGAGGTTATGGGTTTGTGATTCCTGCACATAGACACACATCCACATCAACGACCATTCACTTCAGCTCCACCATTTTTAGCTACAGTAGTTCGAAAGTCCGCTATCACCTTGGTATGCTGGCCACCAATCTGCGACAGTAATCTCTGAGTGATAGGCCCCTAAACACAGCTTGAATCGTGGATAAGAAGAGCTGGCGATGTACGTGGCCTGCACACAGCCCCACAATATACGATCCTACTTCCCCCACTATACTCGGTGAAAAACACCAGTCTTCACCAACCACACCCTTTCTACGCCAATCAAGCCCATTATACCGAGGTCTCATTCGGACGCAAGAAGCCCATGGTGAGTGACAAACGATCGGTATAGGATTTCACAGGCTTTGAAATAAAAGTTCAATAGGCTGGGATCAAACGATTTTCGGAGTGGGCGAAATTTGATGGAGCCCGGAAAGCCGCTGTAGGCTCCGAAAAACATAATTTTAGTGGAGAACAATAGGGGCTAGTAGCAAGCGAACAGTAGATTACAAACCAGGCAAAGCTATTGGCCAATGGGGAGCGGGTTTAGGAGTTTAAACATGGAGTAGGAATAGGGTAAATCGGCGGGGGTTTGTGGTGTTTTTCCCCGGCCAATCCCGGCCGCTGTTATTGCGATGCACCCTGTAACTTTTAGTTTCACGTACAGTACTGCACCCGGCGATAGGTTGCATGTACAGTTAAAGTGGATTATGTACATGGGTTGAGTGGGTGGGGCGGTCACGTGCGATGCTGGGGTAAAAAATAAGGCTACCAACCAAATTACTCAACACAAATCTATTCATCGTTCGCGATTCAATGTACATTAGAGTACGGCTATTCAGAGGATAGCTCGTAGAAGACCAGACCAGAAACACCACCCCCCTTCCAAGACACACCCATTGCATCCTCCTCCCACCCGAAACCACCTTCCCTCACACAATACACCCAAAAAAGAATGGATCCCGCCGCATCGCTAGACATAGGCATCAAAAACGAACAGACCCGGAGCGGAACCCAGCCTGAAAGTGGAGCAGCAAACAACGCAAACAACGGCACCAGTTTCACCAAGGCACAGTCACTGGACCGTGAGCTCGAAAGCGAATGGTCACCCGAGGAAGCTGCTGCTGCTGCTGCTGCCACCACCACAACATCCAACACACCCACCACCACCACCAATGGCAACGGATCACAACAAGAAAAGCCCACCAAAAAGCGCAAGAAAAAAGTGGAAATTGCCTGTGTGTACTGCCGGAGATCGCATATGATTTGTGACGATTCAAGACCATGCCAAAGATGTATAAAGAGGGGAATTGGCCATTTGTGCTATGATGAGCCATCGAATCAGCGCCAGAAAAAGAGGGCTGCTGCGTTGAGGAAGACTCCCAACGACAGCAGAAAGAACTCACCACCAGCCATGTCCCAGAAGAGTCCCAGTGGTCCGAGCTCGCTTCCGGTTCCGGGCCAGCTGGTGGTGGTGTCATCTTCATCACCAGGGATGAAGGATCAGAGATTACAGCCTTTGCCCCAACCGCCGGGGTCCTTAGGCCAAACACAGCAACAGCAATTACAACTTCACCAGCAGCTGGTGTTCCCGCAACTGCAACAACAGCAGCCAAAGACCAACAACTCGGTGCTATCGCAAACGTTACCGTACAACCAAGAGCCGTTCTTCTACTCCGAGCATGCGGGTAGCGAGTTCAGCTCGTTGAACGATTTCCTATCGATGATCGACGACCCGGAGCTAGTCAATGGGGCCCTCAATGACGATGGCGCTGGCACCGACCAGATGTTAGGCTTTGGCATGAACAACAGTGCCAATACCTCAGCCATGAACCAAGGCATAAACTTCAACGATCCAACACAACAAGCAGCACCATCCAATGCACAACCATCAAATGCAGCAGGTGGCCCTTCTGCTGCACCTGACGCCAATACCAACCTCAATAACATACTATCGTTCTCCCCTAGCACCAATATGTTCCCTACCAACTTCAACGACAATGTGGAGTTGCAGCCACAGCTTCATCAACAAGCCCTACAATCGAACCAGTTTGTAAAACCCACTGGAGCCCCGACTCCTGTCTTCAATAGGCCCACCAGCGCGGGGGCCCTGGGTGTCCAGGCTCCAGTAGGCCAATCATCACAGCAACAAAACGACCAACACCAACCAGTAATCTCTGATTCTGCTAGAGACAAGTTCTTCCTTACTGCTGCGGATCCCACCACCGAAATATCGCCCGAAGAAAGATTAAAACAAGTTATCAAGGCCAAGCTTGAAGCTGGTTTGTTGCAACCATACAACTATGCCAAAGGTTATGCCAGATTACAAAGTTATATGGACAACTACATGAACGTATCGAGTCGACAAAGAATTCTTAAGCCATTATCGATATTTAGACCTGCATTCCGAGCCATTGCCCGGACCTTAAAGGATGTGGATTTGGTGTTGGTAGAAGAGAGTTTTGAGAGAATGTTATTGGACTACGACCGTGTGTTCACTTCGATGGCCATCCCAGCATGTCTTTGGAGACGTACCGGAGAGATCTATCGTGGTAATAAGGAATTTGCCTCGTTGGTCGGGGTGATGACCGACGATTTGAAAGACGGAAAACTTGCAATTTATGAGCTTATGAGTGAAGAAAGTGCGGTCAACTTCTGGGAAAAATACGGAGCTATTGCGTTCGATAAGGGTCAGAAGGCAGTGTTGACCAGTTGCAACCTTAGAACCAGAGACGGGATCAAAAGAAAGAGTTGTTGTTTCAGCTTCACCATCCGGAGAGACAGGTACAATATTCCTAGTTGTATCGTAGGAAACTTCATCCCTATTGATCCATAAAACAAAATGAAGAATCAGAGAAGAAATCACCTTCACATCCATTAAGACTAGTTAATTACCAATAAGACCAAGGCAGTGCAGAGGAAGGACCAATTGGTTAGTTGGTCAATAAAAACTAAAAGGACCAGCTCCATCTCATTCAATATCAATCACTTCAGTAAATCGTCCTGTTAAATCATAATTTCTAACAACATACAGATTATCATGAATATGTGATTGGCACTATTTATCATCAATGACATTGTATTATATTAATATACCCCGTTCTGCAGTATTAATATAAGAATTACATCTAATTATAGGCAAAATAAATAGAGAAACTTAATCAATAAGTACTAGAATGTCGAATTTATTACATAACAAAATTATAATAATATACCAGTAATCATTATTTTAATAGGAGCTATCCAGCGATCAATATAAAGGATATACTTATGATCCTCCACACTTCACCACTTTGCAAGGGATATCGATAACGATGGTGCTTTGGCTGGTTTCGCTAGCTACTATACTTCATTCCAGACTTTGTGGACCGTTTAAGAAACGGTGAACAATTGCACCCATATGAAAGTTTCTCTGGCCCTACCAACTGGGGTTACAATAAATACAATAGAGTTGGCGGTCTTCGATAAGCAAACCGAGCTTTATATTTACATAATCAAATTCAGTGGATTCATAAAATCTCCGTTGTTTAATCGATGTTATCCTGTTTCTTTAACAGTTTACTTATTCTACACTTTCTTTCAGTATATTCTATTAACTATAGACATTCCCTAGAACATCGCTTGGCCAGGCATTACCATGGGGCTCTTGAAATTCGAATCAACTATTCTTCGTCTTCTTCTTCGTCGTCGTCGTCGGCTTCTTGCAATTCTTCAACAGCCATTTCAATATCTTCTTCTTCCTTTTCTTCTTCTCTTTCTTGTTCTCTCTTGGCTTCTTCTTCGTCAGCCAAAGCTTCTCTCAATAATCTGAGCTTTTCTTCCTTGAGTTCTCTTTGAACACTGACGTATTGTCCCAATGGAGTCTTGTTCCATTCCAAGTCCTTCAAGAAAGCATCCACTTCCGACTTGTTGGAAGGACCGTACTCAACATTGGATCTCTTGGACAAGATAAAGTTGGCATTGGAATTCAACTTTTCAACCAATTGTTGCAACAGCTTGTTGAACTTAATGTTCTTGGACTTCTTGGTGAATCTTCTAAGTGACAAGATGGCTGGAGTAGACAATTCTGGGAATGCTATGCTCTTGGAGTATATGTTGAAAAATTCACTGACCAATTCAATGAACTGTTCTTCTAATCCTTGTTGGTAAGTTCTGGTGTTCAAGTAACCAGCAGACACCTTTATGTTGTGTTCAAAGTCAAAGTCTTGAAGATTGGTCTTCTTGGAAGCACCAATGGCCTTGGTGAAAATGGTAGAAGTCAAGATTTCATTAAGTAATGGGAAAATAGGAATATAAACCCCGGTGGTTCTAGATAATCTCAACAATGATCTGATGAGGTAGAATCTTAATGGGAAGAATTGAGCAGTTGGGATCAATCTGATGGTACCTAAAGTGACTTGGACTAAAGGATAAATCAACTGGTGTAACGGATCTTCGGTCTTCTTGGTGGCATCGGATTGGATACTTAAAACACGAGACCAGAAGTCCAAAGAGTGACAGAATTGCCAGTTATAGATCAATTTATAAGCGTCTTTGGAAGAGGTCTTTTCGGTCTTCTTGGAAGTAGCATTTATACTACCTCTCAAGTGAATGGCCAATTGTCTAACGAATTCAAACCCAACTTGGTAAGCCAAAACATGGTTGATACCAAACAATTCACTGGCGGAATTCTTACAGAAATTGATATTGGCCATGGTATGAGCGTTGGTTTGGATCGAGTTCTTCAAGAAAGAAGAGTATGTGGACTTTAAGATGATTTCCAATACAGACTTTGGATATTCCTTGGCCACATTGTTCAAGAAAGCAAAAGTAGCGATTTGAGTATCCAAACTTCTGGAAGTAGACCAGACTTGGATGGTGGAATTCAAGAGCTCTTTAAGTAATCTCCTGTAAGATATGTAGTATGGGAAAACCTCTTGTAAAGAGGATAAAATCAAGGAAGCAGTTTCAGTATTGGTGATATCCTTCAACAAGGTTATGTAACAACCAGCTTGGGACTTGAGAATACTGGAGATTTGAGACAAGAACTGGTTCTTTTGAGGCAAGCTTCTGACTCCACTTGGACTGACCTTGTACTTGATCAATTTTTGGATGGCTTCTGGCAAGTTTTTCAATGCTAAGATCATAAGTTCCGAGAATGCTTTAGGATCGGTGATGGAGTACTTGTATTCTTCGGCCTGGGTGTTGGTGATATTGACGGCGGCCTTGAAGGCCATGGCAATGCTCTTGATTTGCTTGACAGTTGGCTTTTCGAGGTCGCTCTTCCACTTTCTCACGAGGGCCAAGGTTATGACGGTCTTGGAAGCGTCTTTCTTGAGCTGTTTCTTGGCTTCTTCTTCTTCTTCGTCTGCCTCGTCGGCTGCTCCTTCTTCATCGTCTTCGTCGTCTTCATCCATGGCATCTAATGGGTTGACCCCTTCAAAATCCAAAAGCTGGTTGTCGTTTTCCTTCAAGTACTTGTAGAATTCTGGATCGTTTTCTGCCAACCCTTTCATACTTTCTTGCATTCCTTCAACGTCTTCTTCGTCAGAGGACGAGTCTTCTTCGTCGTCGCTGGCTTCAGCGGCCTTCTTACCCTTCTTCTTTTCCTTAGGAACTTCAAATCCGCTCTCAAAGAACTCGTCTACGGGCATGTCTTCAAACACTTCCTTTGGCTTCTTTGGCTCGTCATTTTCGGTGGTTTTGGCCTTTTTTCTCCCCGCAAATTTCTTGTTGTGTTTCTGGACCTCCTTACGGTGTTCCAAGGTGTGTTTCAAGTGTTTCGATTGAAACTTCTTGGTGGATTTGGATGTTTTAGCCATGGTGGTTTGGTGGTCTAGTAATAGAAGTGAAAAAAAATGAGATGAGATGATGTCGTGCAGATGAGAATGGTGGAGTGCATATAGCAGGCGATGAGAAGGGAAGAGGAACACCTAAGCAAGAGGCTAGCGAGCAAGATAGTTGAAAAGAAGCGTGAATTGGCGTGGATGGGATGAATTGGTGACAATTATGGGTACTTGCAAAGAGTTGCTGCTTAGTGGGGTTTTTTTGGGGCGCAAATGGCGCTTTTGCGGAGGTAGTTGGTGCTTTATGGTGCCTTATGGGTGCAAAATAGTTGAGATGAGATAAAGGGCACTGGACGAACAGAGATGAGATGATATAAGGACGCTGGACGAACAGGGCTGGGGCCTGTGACTATCACGCTGGTCTGGTGGTGGCCATGGCTTCTTTTCTATAGAAAGTGTGAATTGGGTGGGTGGAACGGGTGGTTTACCAACTCACAGGTTATTCACATAAGTCCAAGATTTCCAAGGAAGCGACTCAAACTCAATTCACCATTGTATCTATAGCCGATGTGAAATAGGGCCCAGCGACCGACGATACACCAAGTTGAGCTGTTGGTACTACCACAAATTTTGATGCTCTTGGAGTCGCTTAATCACTTTATCGTCGGTCAACTTGGCCTGTGTTCTACTAAGTATACTGTGTAATAACAGAATGTGGATTGCAAACACCAAGAGCACCAGGCAATAGTATTTGGGATAAGCTACAGTCAGTCTCTACCAGCCCTATGTATTATCCCGTCTCTTTACGTGACTTGTATTACATATTAGATAGTGCTTGCTTTGGGTGCAAAATCCTCCATTACCACATACATCTATCATAAATCGTCTTAATGTACAGTATTTATTACCGGCTTCAAAGAAACCCTATTCTCCTCTTATTATCCCTGGATTTTTCATTCATTCTATTTCAGCTTATCCTTTGCTCCAAAGGCTTCGCTCATCCACAGCATCAACTTATCGTACACGGCATCGTTGGCTTTATGGTACAGAATAGAATGGTCGCTGTCGGGGAAGAAATGAACATCGTAGTTTTCAATCCCGGCCATATTCAACCTGTCAAGCAACCACAACAGGTTTTGCAAATGCACATTATCGTCAGATGTTCCATGCATGATCAAAAACCTCTTAACTTCTGAAAAACTTTGGAAGTCCGAGATTCTAGCAGATTTCCGGTAGTATTCATTCTGTGAAGGAAGTCCCATTATTCTTTCAGTATATATAGAATCATAAAAGAGCCAGTTGGTCACTGGGGCCACCGCCATACCATATTTGAACGTATTACCAGCATCAAACTCAAGCGTCTTTAATGTAGTGAACCCTCCATAGGACCATCCCCAAATAGCTGTCTTCTCTTCATCAATAAACTTCTTATTGACCGAAACATATTCAGAGACCACTTTAGTAATATCTAAGGGTTCCCAGTAGCCAACACGATCTTTAGCAGCTGACTGATAGTTCCATCCTCTCCCACTGGTTCCTCTCGGATCAATGGTTAACACTATAGTATCTAATTTTGCACTAACAATGTCTTCAAAATCAACTTTGAATGTTTTGTCCACTATTTGCGATCCTGGCCCTCCATAAACGTTTACAAGTACAGAATATTTTCTGCTGGTACTGAAATTTGGTGGTAATATTTCAGTCATGCTTACTTTAATTGGACTTCCATCTGGATTCTTTCCTACCACTAATTCTCGGTAAACCTTGGTTGGGATATTGGTGTCCTTGAGGTTCTTCTCTGTGATATCAAATTGATTAATTACTGGTTGTTTTGAGATATACTCTTTTGTTTCCTCTTCAGTCAAATGAATTTCTCCCATATTAATTAATTTTTGGGTTGGTTGAGATGGACCTGTGTAATAAAGATTTAAATACTGTCCATTCCTACTGAATTCTACTTCGTGACACCCTTCATCTGTTATCTGAAGAATTTCCCCTGGTTTGTCAATACTGACCCCAATTAGATTAGATTCCATGGGCCCTCTTATCGTTGAAAGAGCATAAACATAGTTTTCATGTTTGTCATATGCCACCGGTGAAGAATTGATGATTTCCCAATCTGTTGATTCGGTCAAAAGTTTGTATTCACCAGATTCGACGTTTTCAAAAAGTGCCAAATGATATCTTCCCTTCGATACAACCTTATCAATATATTTTCCATCCGGTAATACTGTCACAGGGACCATTTTTTCAATCCAGCCATTATAGTCATTAGAATCAACAATCTCCACTACACTCACATCATCAGATTCAGGGTGAAAAACAACCCTTTTCATCACTTTACTGGTTCTATCAGTGACTTTCATCAAGAATCTTTTCTCATCAATCCATGCTCCACTGTAGAAAATAAAACCAGGTTCTTTGAACTTGATTTGTGATACTTTCTTTTCTGAAACATCATATTTATTAACAGTAACAACCGGATTTGGAGTTCCTGGTTTAGGATATTTTATTGAGGTCTTAATAGGGTATTGGTTGACGTCGTCGACTTGGATTTCATCTGATTCTTGGTACTGAGTTCCTACCTCGGTTCTGTCCTTGACATAATAGTCAAGTTCGTATTCTTGCACTGTGGTATCATTCAATGTTATAAATATTAAATTCTTTTGATCTGGTGACCACCAGAATAAAGTATCGTCACTGAAGACTTCTTCTTCGTATACCCAATCAGGTTTCCCGTTGAAAATATTCTGAGATCCGTTACTCGTGATTCTTTCAATATTTCCAGATTCCACATGTTGAAGATACAAATCATGATTGAACCCAAATAAAATGTAGTCTCCATTTGGAGAGAATTTAGCAAAATGAAGCTTGTCTAAAAGTTCCGATTCCAATGGGTCTTCAGGATGGTTTAATTTTTCAAGGTTCGAAGGTGGTTGAATTGGCATAAAGTTCCCGTTTTGATATATCCAGTATATGGCAAAACTCAGGTGTCTCCATTGGTCAATTGAATCGGTCATCACGATATGAGGAGTTGTGGGTTTGTTGAATGGGTGTGCTGGATTAAGCTGGATATCTTGAATAAGAAAGAAATTGTTCTTGTATGCAAATTTACTGTTGGAGATGACAGGTTTGGAATATTCGGTACTCATTTGCCTGATGATAAATGTGTGTTTGGGGCCTAGTGTAAGGTAGTAGCCACCATTATTTTCTCTCTTTTCAGCAAGATTAGACTCAGGGTCCTTGGGAGTGTTCTTTTCAGGCTCTTTTGCGGATTTTTCATATTGTTGTGGATCTAACCATACCACTTCATCTCTATACGAGATATACTTTCCTTGTCTGTAATGTTCAAGGGAAATGTTTGTAAATTTGGGGCTGTAGTCGTTCAAAGTGATGTTCTGACCGCTTAGTTCCACTATGGGACGGTTTTTATAATCTGATATTATTTGAGTTGGTGATTTTTGTGAGTATAATATTAAACCAATGATCCAGAGAGCCACAAATCCCATTCCAAGTAGACTACACCAACGTTTGGTTTTTGATCCCGATTGTTTATAGGATTGAAGCACTTGGTGGAAGAGTGGGCTATCATTGAAGTCTTCGTCTGCATGGTTTGCTTTATTGTGGTAGCTGTATATCTCTTCAAAAATCGCAGATGACGAAGAAGTAGACGATGCTACTGATTCTGACGAGTCTCGCCGAGCCGTTGATACTGGCTGGAGTTCTATGGGCAATTGGTCTAACATTTGGTAGTTTTGATCTGAAGACATGCTGTGGTTTTTATACTTGGCACCAGGCCATCGAGCTATTAAGTGGGACTTGACTGATAAAGAATGCCTAATTTAGATGTGTAAGGAATCGTGTGAAACGCGTGGGACAACCCTTTCAAGGCTCGCTAAGTATAAGAGTCTGGGCAAAGTGGGAATGTACTAAACGAGGAGGTTTGGGGGCTTTGAGGGCAATGGAGGTAAATGGACTGTCCGAAAGTGTGGCTAAATGGAGGTAAGTGGTCCAAGTGGCATTGGGGTGTTTCAGGACCACACGACATAAAGCTGACGATCTGTTGGGTGACTTGTAGATGTGGTGGATCAAGCGATGACTCTGAGTCAAGAGGGATGAAGAACTGGAACCACGACGAGTATGAAGACCGAAGAAGAGTGTAGGGTTTAAGGGTCACAAGGGTCGGGGTGATGCTGAGCTGATGGTTGGGGTATTGTAAGCTGGAAAGAGGGTAACTGTTCGGTTAGTGTAGTTGATAGTAGAGTCAAAGCGAAGTGGTAACCACCGAATGGATCGAACTGATCAAGTATTCATATTGATGCGTAAGAGACTCCCTTACATTGGTACGTTATTAGAGCCAGTAACAGCAACACTTGTGTTCTACCTTATCATCAGCCCCTGTTAACCCGATCCCGTTGACCAACAGACCGTCACTCCTTCACCGTCACCTCCCATTGGCCCGCTGCTTTCAGCTTTCTCTGCTCTCTTCTTTCACTGTTATGCTGCTCTTCCTTTCTCTTCCTTTCTCTTCCTTTCTCGTCCTTGATTGTTTCGCTGGTCTTCGTTTATCTTTCGTTGTTTCGCTGGTCTTTCTTTCTCTAGTGATAGTTTCGCAGCCATAAGAATGAGACAACACTTCTTTATAGCCAGTGGACCAATTGAGCAACAACCAAACGACTAAACGATCAAGACCCTTATCATTCCCCCTCCCCCTTGCCACATCAAACATCAAGACTTTCTCCTGTTTGTTTCCGCTTTTTCTGCTACTCTTCAACTTGAACACTACAACTCATTACAACTACGCCAACCACACGGTTAACATCGACAATCCCACCGCTCCGTCGCTACAATCAGCTGAACCCACACCGTGGCCTCCTCTTTCAGTTTCCTTTGCCCCTTTACTGATCTTCCCTTGCTAGTCTTCTCCAGCCTGTTCCTCCTTGTCCTCTGGCTGAATAGACCCGAAATCAATCCCACTCATACACTGAACCTTGAAGACAGAACAGAACAACTACAAAAAGAAGAGGACAAGGAGACTGATGGACGAAACTTAGACGTATGGAAATTAATCATCAAAATGGCTATTCTTCGGAAGGTTTATAGTGGTGACTTACGGATTGTTTAGCGTGACATCTACTGTCTTAGGGTATTGAGTCTCCCAGTTTCGAGACAGTTTGGAGAGTTGGCATGTGGAGATACTTATTATTGGAGTCATGGCAATGATCGAGGTGGGGAAAGGTGTTTACAGTGTATCTACATCTCTAATCCGTGGATGGTCTGTGGTTTATTCCTGGTTGGTTAGTTCCAGTCCCAGTGGTACATAAATCGCCTTTATCACTTTAAGTTGGCAAAATGTGGGATGGTGCTCCCGATTGGTTGGTCTGGTTCATCGAAGTCACACAGCCCACTATTGCTGCTTCTCTTTTTCTTTCTCCTCCCCCTTATTTCTCCTCCTCCCCTTCTTCTCTTCTTCCCAATGATAAATATCTCTTTCTATTCCTGGTTGTATATTTCGCAACTATTCTAACGGCCTCCGCACTACAGTCGACTTTTCACCTTTTAGGAAATTACGATCTACTCCAAACAAATCGACCAAACACCAATTGCAGTTGTGGGTTTCATTTTCCGATTTCATCTCCTCACTTAGAAACAGTTTGCTACAAGAACTGATCTACTCCATTGATCAGCTCGTCTGTTTGCTGAACCATGAACTCCATCTCCCTATACTCGGATATCTTTTCGTCTCCTATCAAAGATCCCCAGTTCTACACCAACCTCTTCACCAGCCCGGTGCATCCCGAAGCCTTGTTGTCAGTTCTTAGTGCCCACTCTGAACTTGTGGCATCAAGCTCGGAGCATGTGGCTGTTTTCAGAGATCTCTTGGAGAACGCCATGACGTTCTTGGGAGATGCTATGGAATACTCCAAAGAGGGTCAAGAAAAGGACATTGGGTTGTTCAATCCTCCCAAACCCCGTCGTTCGTTGCCTCAATTGGACGATGGTGGCGATGATATCACCTCTTTGAGTGGTAAGGTTCTGAGTGTCTCACTTACCCAAGAATTCGATGGTGATGATATAACCACCCTCAATGGAAAAGACCTGGCAGCAACCAGAAAGGGACTGGTGACTAAAGATCAAGCTGCTGAGAATCCTTCCAAGAGTAAAGAACTGCTTTCACAAGTCGATTCAAACGATGGATCCATCGCTGGTACCAATACTGATCGTCAATTCAGCGGCATTGATGATGATCTCAGAATCCAGTTGATCTCCAATATCCTTTCGATAATCCAAGTATGGTTCCAATCACTTTACGAAAGCAATTGTATCCATGCAAAATCCAAATCTGGCAATGAGCTTATTAGCAAGGTCTTCACCTTACCTGGCTCAAATGGAAGATTCAATGATCATACTTTGACCCAACTCTTGATCCAGCTCAAGTGGTACTTTGATCGCGCCATTAACATTATAGAGGGTTCAGAATTGGTGGACTTTCCCCAACTTGTGGTGATCAAAGATATCATTTTCCTCATCAGCGATATTCTCAAAAACCTTTACTTGTCAATTTCACTCCAAAAGGAATCCTCCAATGAATTTGTCATTATCAAAAGTTTAATCTACACGTTCTTTAAAGTCAATTTGTGTCAGACATTCGAAGGATTAGTGAAAGTTTCCAATGGAAATATGGTAGACGAAGAGAAGTTTGGTGCCCCCAAAGTCTCTCTTTCTCCAGCGACTCTCTTAAAGATACATTCCATTATTGGATCATTAGCAAGTTTGCCTTCTTTTTTACTTCCATTAAGCTCGACATCATTATCTTCAGACATTACTAATGTCGGTGAGTCTCCAAATACATTTGAAAACTGTTTGGTTAAGGAAAAGGTTTACGATTCTATCGCATTTACTCAAGAGATTTCTTCTAGATACGTTCCAATTTTGGCTATGGATTTCCACTACTGCTACAGATTCGGGGAAGATCTCTTGAATAATGAAATTCAAGGTTCTAGTTTTGTCAACTGGTTGACAAGCAATAGATTCGGGGGTGATTACTATGTCAATTATGATACTGCCAGCAATATCACTAATGTAGATAACAATTATAAGAACTTGAGCCTTTTACAAGACCCAGAGGATCCGTATTTGCAGCTGCTTCGTCATATTTATGATCAAAGACTAAAATTAATCTCCTCAAAGGAAATTGAAGACTTCCTTGAACTTCCTGAACTATTACCATTGTTATTATCGATAGTTACCCTCACTAAGAATGGATCATTCTTGGTTCAATTTACTCAACAGAAGAACAAGATTGAAAAGAAAATCGGAGAAATTGATCATCAAAATGATAAAACTATTGAACTTTATGAAATATGGTTATGCGTGTTATCTTACGTTTTCCAGCACCAATATAAATCAGAGGTTGCTCAGCAGATCACAAAGTTATCATTAGTGACTATGCTTAAAATCACTTCCTCCAATGTCATCGCAGATGAGGTCCTGATTTTAAACAACGTCAAAGAGTACAAGATCAATGAATTCAAATGGAAACTTAGTCATCAAAAAAGCCCAATTATCCCCACCGACCTTGGGAAGTTGGGTATCAAATCCAGTTTGTTCTACATTATGGATACTATTCAGAACTTGTTGAGATTCAACTTGACCAACAAGTTGAACATAGTAAATTTCAAGATGGCAGTCGGTGTGTTGTATCAAATTTTACTTGAGCTTAATAAAGATACCAGCATTGAATTGAAAAGATACAATTGGCAGGAATTTTCCAATACTATCTTTAACTTATTGAAGTTTATCAAAAAACAACAATTGGTTAAATCCAAATATTTCGTGACCCTCAAACTCACCAGAAACTTGAAATCGTTAGTAGAAGAAATCTTCATTTTATTGGACTTGTTATTATTACATAGATTCAACGATGTGGTCCAGTATCAAGAAGGGGTGGAGGTCGACAAATCCAAGAGTGGAATCGCCAGTGGAGCGTATAGATCTATCAACTATGACTTGATCTACAATATCTTATTGAACTATGAGACTTTGAACGAGCTTCTTAACGAATTTGACTTGTTTGATTCACCCCATTTGAATAGATTTAAGCATTGTCTTGAATACTTTGAAGGAAAATTCCATTTGACTGAAGAATCAAAGCAAGGTGGTGGTGAGTCTGATAAAATTGATATGATTGATTTTGATTTTGATTCCCCTGAATTTGGTTCTATGATCAACGAGTTCACCTTCAGAGAAGAGGAGCCTGAGTATCAAGTGGTTGGAGGTAAGGAAGAGGGTAACGGATACAAATATCCAGAAACCATGGAGTTTGTAGGTAAAAATATAGAAGAAAGTTACATGAAGGATGCCGAATTGATCAGGTTATACAATGTGATGTTTAGAAAGGAATTCAAGTGAATTTTTCACATCTACCAAAAACAACATCATTTTACAATACAAAATATTCAAGGGCATTTATTTAGATACCATTAAATAGAAAAGGCCGATAATCAATATACGACCTTCGATTTTTTGAATTTTTTTTTTTTTCTTTATCCAGAAGGAATATATCGTGGAAACCTGAATTAACATGCAAAACCCATAGACGAAGGACTTGAGTCAAAGAGTCGGAAAATAGACAAGCAGAATGTGTGTATAGAGCAAACTAGGGAAAGAAGGAAGGACAAATCACAAGAAAAGGAAGGAATTGGCATTTCCAATCAATTCATTCCAAGCAGCACATCAAGAACAGGTTCGGATTCGAAGTCAATTCAATTAATGAATTACTTTTCATGGATAGTTCTGAAGAAGTCCATGGCAGCGGTGAAGACCACTAATAAAATACCACCACCAGGACCTAATCTCAAGACCTTTGGAATGAAACCCTTGTACAAAGCAGCAAACCCTTCTTCCTTGGCAACAATGAATAAAGATGGCCAGGTCCATATGTATCTGGTGGAACCAGCTTGGATTCTAGACTTAACCACATCGAAAGGAGTGTTTAAAATGGTACCGAAAGTACCACCAATGGCACCACTGGTCATATCTATAAGGGTCTTTTCAGTAGAAGTTTTTGGTTTTGGCATAGCAGTTCTGACTTGGAAAATCAACCCAAAGTAACCAGCATTCCAGAAAATGTGTCTCCATAAAGTGGATTCCAAACCCTTGTATAAACCAAGAACACCTTGGTTCTTAACAATATCCTTGATAACATCACCCATACCATTGAATTTGGTGGTTCTATCTTGTAATCTAATTTTGACCAATTCAAAAGGAACAACAACAAGAGCTTCAGTGGCACCAGCAGTGGCACCGGTTAAAACAGCCAAGGATTGGGACATTTTCTTGACCCCAAATAAGTTACGGTAAACCTCACCCCATTTGTCATTGGCAGCGAACTTGGTGGCTCTCTTTGGAGCTTCCATTAAAATAGGAGCAGAAATACCTTTATATAATCTGGAGAAACCTTCGTCCTTGACGATCTTCTTGATGGTGGAAATAGTACCACCGTAAGCACCAGAGTTATCCAATTGTTGTCTGGTCTTGACCACGTCTAATGGGTACATCACCAAGATTTCAGACACCCCTGCGATAGCACCAGCAGCGAACTGGTAGATGAAAGGCAATGGCTTTTGAGCTGGTTCCGACATTATGAACTTATCTCTATCTATGGATTATTGGTACTTCAATTGTATCGATTCAATTCGGTGCAATTGGTTTATCTAGTTATCAATGATGATTCTAATCTGAAAAATTGTTCCTGGATCTAAAATCTATTGTCTTGTGAATATGACTAATCGAGAGAGATCGAGGATTTCAACTTGTGTGGAGATGGAAGTGGAATCGGAGGGTGGAGGTGGTGAAGAAGAAGAAGAAGAAGAAAATGGGAGTGAACAAGTTCAAGAAAGAAAAGTGGTCAATTGCAATTCAGAATCAACTGGGTCTGAACAATTGGGAATGGGTCAATTATATTGAGGGGAACATAAAGCCGGTGTTAAGCTATCGGAAAGAGCCGGATTGCGCCAGACAGTTCTGGTGAGCTGTACCCCGCGTAAACTGGGTTTGTTAGCATCTTGGCCGCTACCGGGATCACGTGACGTGCCTGATAGCCAAATCACCCAGACTGATTGGCCGAGATCTGGGGGTAGCAGGTTGTGAGTCGGCTGCAACTACAGGGTAGGTGGGTGAGGTGGACCTTCTGGGGTAGTACCGAATCTGTAGTTTGGCCTTACCAACATGTAATTTATTAACAGTGCTATTTTGGGTTACACAATGGTTGCTGCGATTTGGTTGGGTTTTGGTGGAGGGTTTGGGTAAAATCACTAACCTCCGACAGATCACTCCCGCTTGATGTTGGAGTGCCCCTCTCGGTACACAGATTGGGGTAGGAATTAGGCCCCTCTCCACCCAAATTAATTCACGAGGGTATAACGCGGATATGGATATGGCTCACGTGAGCTACAGGTCTATATAATGGCGCTTATTCAGGCATTAGGTGGTTATCGGGCATTTATATCTTAGATAATGCAGTAGTTTGCAGATGCGTTATGCTTTACTGGGGAATCAGATACTTATGTCGTAGCGAGGCACAATCTTCGGAGGCAGCTGTGGGTCTGACCAAGAGCCTCGTCGCTCGGCCTTGCCTCACTAGTAGTCAATTACTACTACTGGTAACACACTGTACCCGCCAATGCCCTAATAACCCGACTTGTGTCCGGGTAACACCTCATCGCGCCAGTATATAAAGCAGCGGATCCCCATTTTTCACAATCTTTGTGCGGCAGCCAGAACTATTACCGTGTTGCTTGTCTTTTTCAGATATCCCCACGAGTTGGCGAGCGTCAAGTTCCTGGCGGGAATAACATCCGTTTCGGCGGAGAAAGATCATCTTAATGCCCTTTCATTTGTCTTAATATTTAAGGACAGGTGAGGGCTGGTGGATCAAACATTTGTAGAAACTAGCAACCTTTTTTTTGATGTGATTCTGGTACTGCTTGACTAGTGACCTCGAGCATTGTGCAACACCACAATCAGAGTCCATGATTATCTCTGTCACATTCAAAGCTCATCTCTGGAAGTGACAGTCTTGTCGTTTTGGTCATAGATGGCTAGTCACGTTATGTGTGTCATCTGACTAAGTGCTCTATTTACTATTAGACCTACTATTCTACGTGTAATGCACTGTAAGTAGCATGTGCCGCCTCTAATGACGTTCTTGGTACTGTGTCTGGCCTTTTGCTTGATCTTATAAAATTCTTGTAATTTTTATTGCTTCCTGTTGGGTATCAACTATATTAATCAGCCCATATCAGCTGCTAGAAGTTGTTAGAAACAGACATTAACCCGTTTAAAGCGCAAGTAGCTGAGAAGTGCGATCTAAAGCTCTCTTCCTTTCGTATTTTTGGTGTAGATTTTGAGAACTCTTTCGTCCTCTGGTTGGCCGTTTTAAAACGGATGATATTCCATGATTATGGCTTAGAAACCGCCAGATCCATCCCTCAATTGTGTTTAACTGGACCCATTTTCAAATCCACTGGCCTCTCACCACAGCAAATGAAAAGTTGATGATGATTCCTCCTACGATGGACATCTTTTGACGCTTGCTAAACACACTATCGTCAGCCATGAGGAAAATAAGACTCAAGACCCCCAAGAAAACCCCCAACATCAACCCCAATAAAAAGTCGCCATTCTCGTTGGAATTCTCCATGTCTCCCTGTGCAACAGCCTGTGTTTGTTGTGTGTCTCCTCCGGTACCAGCCGCAGTATTAGACCCCGATACTCCAGGCACCGGATCGGCATTAGCGTTGTTTTCAGATCCATTGACAGTAGACTCGATCCAGCGCTCTTCCATTTGACGGATGGTCCGCTGTCTAGCCTCTTCTTCTTCCAAATCATGGATATCGGATCCTCCACTCGAGTTAAGCTGAGGTCCGTAGATCAGGAAGAACTGCCTTCTGAGATCATTGATGTCTTCCTGGCTGAACCCCTGCAGAAGCAACCGGTCAAACCCAATCACCTGTGGATTGGTCGACACCTCTTGAGGTCGATTGTCTAGTTGTGTTTCTTCTGCAAGTTCGGCTTGCGTAAGCTCTTCTCCCACCACACAATGGATGTATATCTTGTTATCTTGGGCATCGGACGATTGCCTGATTTTGGGTTCAAAGATCTCTTTCTTGAAGTCGGTCTTGGCATTCAACACCCGTCCGTTGTAAATCAAACGGAGTCGGTTTTGGGAGCTTTGCTCAACCTTGTTTCTGATCATGGACTTGATCCATTTGACATTGACCAAGCTGTTGACGTCATCCCTCTCGAGGTTGACGGAGAGCGGGATCTCCAAGTCGGGGAGCGGCTGCGAGGCCAGGAACCGGATAACTAGCGTGAACTTCATGGCGTAGAGGTGGTACGCTTGGTGTGGTTGTGTGGATGGTGAGAAGTAGTGGTGCTTATGTAAGCAGTATAGAGGAGGATTAGTAATAAGCCAGAAGTCGATTCGGAGGTTTTGGCACCAGTAGAAAGCGATAATGCTATATACTCAAGTAGTAAAACTGAAGAAGATCGACCACCGTAAGTAAATTGAGGATTGGATTTTGTACATACAATATTTATAATATTTATGGCAACTCTAGAGGATGGTTCTGGTCATATTGCAAATGTGACTTTATTCAAGTACCGACAAATTAGCAAGTTCACTTGGTGAATTATTCGGTGCTGTTTCTACTACTATGAAGATTATACTAATCTTTAACTCCACGATTTGTTCTTAATTGACCATCTTCAATTCATATAGCCTAATTTACTTTTAGTTGGCCATATTATCTTGCAATTCATATTGCTTGATTCTTTGTTAATTAACCCTACTATCTTGCAATTCATATAGCTTGACTTGAAATTGATATTCACCTCCAACACCCGCAATACTATTGACCACAAGCGCCATTCTTCTTGCAAGAGACACATTTTCCAGACTCTAAAATGGGCACTTTTGTAAGGAAAGGCGCAAAGGGAGCTTTGACTATCCAGCCACTGGAACAAGCAACTTGTGGGTCCACTCGCCTACAGATTAAATTATTTCCTTTCCTTACAAAATAATCAATGGAAAACCGTACTGAATATCAACGAGCCATGAACTGTGAATATTCTTCAATGAAATTATTGGATTGGTGCATTCGACATTTCAATAAAATATCAACGACCCATGAACTGTGAATTTTGACCAGAAATTTCAAGTATTAGTTTGGTCCAGGATTGAGGCTTGATGGTCCAGGCTTGAAAGTCTACTGGAGCCCTTCTTGATAGTTCTTGCGGTACCTGTGGTCTGTGGTTTATTCAAGTGTAGAGTGTTCTTGCTAGTCCTGGCCCTGGGTCCTGATCTACCCATGGTCTTCTTTCTACTTCTTCCTGAAACTCCCACTATTCGATCTCTCACTATTTGATCAACCACCATTTCCCTCCCTGCTCTACTTCCACTGAACTACTGGATCCACCCCAGCCCGTCTTCATCCGTCCTCCAGCTAGAACACTCAATTTGCACCCATTGGTCACCTCGCTACATTCCCGTCGGTTTGGTGGCGGCACCCGCTTCGCTCCGTGTTCTGCCGTCCCTCTTTCTCTGTCCCTGTTCATCTTCACATAAATATCGGCTCGCGCCCCCACGCCTTCCACCTGTACCGTACCAACTATTGCGACAACCTTAGTGACTTTATCTGCCAGAAATAGAATCTGCCACTGTCGCTACTCCGCTGGCTCTACAACCTTCACATCACCAATCACCAATCGCCCGCTCATATCAATTGACTGATTGATCGATACACAACCGAAAAGTCCCTTGATCACAGCTTCGCCATGTCTGCTCTCGAAAAGCCATCCCAATCCGATAACGATATCACCCAAGACTCCAATCTTCGTTATAGCGCTTATGCCAATCGTATCAGAACCATCTTGAGAGCTTCTCATAGATACGTTGCCTACACCTCCGATATTGGTGAATCGTTCCGTCCAGTGGCCCATCCGAACTTGGTCAAGCTTGGTTACGGTGTTTCGTGGGCTTATATCTTGGGAGATGTCTACTACCATTCATGGATCGTCAAGATGAAGGCCGAAGGTCGTTACGCCCCTGGTATTAGACCATGGAGCTCCACTTTACCTGCTGCTGATCCCGAACAGTCCAAGATCTTCTTGGCCAACAACCCAAACATGGTCGATAACGACTGGAGAATTTATATGTGGAAGAGAGGTATTTTCCAAAGTATTGCTTCAATGGGTTTACCTGCTTTTACCATTCATAGTGCTGTCCGTTACTCTTCTGTTTTCTTCAAGAATGCTCCCAAGACCTTGAAAAACTTCGGTCCTGTTGGTGTAGGTTTGGCCATTGTTCCACTCTTACCTTATGTGTTCGATGAACCTGTGGAACATGCTGTTGATTGGGTCTTTGATAAAGGTGAAGAGCTTCTTACCCACAAGTGAAGAGGACAATTGACTTTGAACAAGAATCAAATATTAAAAAGCCAAAATAAAAAAAAAGAAAAATATAACTACTTCATTTAGGTTGTTCCAGCCCTTCCTTCCTGAGCCCTTCTTGGTAATAACTGGGTTATTACATCGAGTCTCTGATAATCTATATATTATATGAATAGACATGAAATCAGCATTTTACAATTAGGTAACGTACTGGTAGATCAATTGACTATATTTTTATTGCATTTGTGATTGAATATTAATTTGCTTTGATGTCGTTTTATCATAATTGGGTGTGCTTTATATACATGAACCTTTCCTCTCTTTTAGCACAACTTGTCTGATTAGCAGTTTCCTCGTTCCTCTTTATAGTCCTCGCAGTTTTGATAGTGTTTTTTTTTTATACTTCCCAACTATTTCTTTTGCTTGGTTGAAATTTGTTGTATCATCATGCCTGGTTATTGTGGTCTTGAGTAGTTCAAGGTACCACATCCCTTACAGGTTCTGGCATCCATATCTCCGTCAAACGAAAGAATGGCTTCTTTGACCTGAGTACCCAAATCAGCACAGTAGAATTCGATCTCATGGACTATGTCCTTACAATTGGTACAGTACCACCGAATCTTATCGTTTACACCCTTTGGACGGTCTTGTTCCACCACTAATCCAATAGTATTGGCAAATCTCACCGGGTTGTGAGGCACGTTGCCAGGAAGCAAAAACGAGTCGCCTTCCTCAATGGTGATATCTCTGAATTCACCATCATCCACGACTCTCAACAACATGTCTCCCTTCAACATGTGAAAGTATTCTGGGGTTTGATTGACATGGTAATCGGTTCTTTCGTTAGGACCCCCCACAATCATGACAGTGGCGCCCCCACGGTGGAGGCAGTAGTTGTTGACTGGAGGCTGCAAAAGGTCGGAGTTTTCCTTAATCCACTTTTGGATATTAATGGGAGGAGGAAGCATTGTGGTGGATGGCAGGAACAGGTGATTAGTCACTGGTAAATCGGATGATAAACCAAGGCTTGGGTCACGTGCGTGCCATTTTCGCAACAAAAAAGAAGAAAGCTTCCCCACCAGGAGTCGAACCTGGAATCTTCTGGTTTCCTAGAAGTGGTTACTAAATCGTAGCCAGACGCCTTGACCATTGGGCCATGAGGAACGAAGCTTGTTGAAGTTGGTAGGATACTTGTTAGATGCCTAGAGGTCTTAGGTAGGAAGAGTCTAGTACCTTTGGCAAATATAAATATAATGCAGAAGGGGTAGAAGAGAAAAGGACACTCCTCCTACATTTGTAATCAGTTATCGGTTTCCCTGCGATATTATTATTACAGTTACTGTGCGTGAGTCTTACTAACCCACATATGTTCTTTAAGAGTTACTGGTCTTTACGGACTTAACAAACCTTACTATATATAATCACGAGCTGTCCCACAAGCCACCATCGATTATGGAAGCATCCTATTGAATTCCTTACACCTTTGCATTGAACGATAATCATATGTAGACTAGTTCCTGTGGAAAAAGTGATATAATTCAGCAACTTGAAAGGAACGGTTTTCTGGCCTAACAGTATTAAAATGCGGATATGGGAACTAATACAGACTTTAAATGAAGATATTGCACCAATAAACAGCTTGGATTATCAAACTGGGTGATGTAATTCTTTGAAATGTTGATTGTGTGTCTATGGGCAAACTGAGCCGAACTGGATGTCTACGACTCCTCGGTGAGTATCAGCTATCTAAAGATTATCTATTGCATCATAACAGCTAATCAATGTCTTAGAGAAAGCTATAATTCTGTTCCAATTCATGTTTATCACTTCCTATTTAATTATTCAAGATGCTCATCATTCGCTCTATTGTTTCGCAACCAAAATTTTGCACCCAAAATAAAAGAAAGACCAGGCATCACTTCAGGTCACTTGAGTTGGCAAACTCTTCGGTACTCTTATAATTATTTTTCAATGTTTCATTCGACAAGATAGGAGAAGGGGTTTCTTCTACCAACTTCTCGGCATCCTTCATTCCCTTCTCAATATCAGCAAAGTAGTATAAGATCACAGCAGCCAACCCCAAAAAAAGATTAGGCAAAAATGGATACCTATCATTGTTTGTTCTGTCTTGAATAGTAGCATTTACCAATGAACCAATCCACCCAGTAGCAACACCTAGCATGATTTCCAATCCGAAGTATTGTGCCTCTTCTCCCTCTGGAAGTAAGGTACTATAAACAGTACGGTTCAACGATCTTAAAGCAGAACCTGAAGCAGAGTAAAAAATTTCAAACACCCAGAATTCCCACCTGTGTTTGAAACCGACTTTAGTATGGGAACTTATACCCAAGCAGCCCCAAAAGTTAGAAAATACAGAGAAGAGCAAGAAACCATAACCCCATGACTTGATACCAAATTTGCATCTTGGATACAAGAACATCCAGCTCAAAGAACCCAAAGAAGCAACAACGAAAGACATAAACGTGTAAACAGTATACTCAGAGTCAGACGAGCCCAAACCAAGAGTAGACCTAAAGAGTAGAACAAAGACACTCAAGAAGTTATCATAACTGACGTTCCAAATCACCCATGCTACACAATAGATAAAAGCGTTAGGATACTTTTGAATATCCTTGATTAACGAAAATAGTCTCTTGATGGTCAAAAAGAGCAAGAATTCGCCCTTTGGTTTCTGTTTACCCTCAACACTAGGAATAAAGAAAGCAGTAAGGATTGAGAAAGCACAGGTAACAGCTCCGGCAATGGTGATGGCCAACAAGAAGTTATGGTAACCATCCTCTATTGGTCCACCCCGACCATAAGAGATAATAATACCAATCAATAAGGCAGTGATACCACCACAATTACCCAAGAAAATACCCATCACACTGACTTGAGAACCTCTCTTCAAAACCATATCTCTTCTTACATCCTCAGCAACAGACCCTTTAGGAGTGGATGCTCTCATGAACAAAGGAATATATGAACCTTCTAAGATTTGGTACACACCATTATCAATACTGATCAAAGCATACAAAGCTGATAAAGCTCTCATGGTTGCGTAGTCTTTACCAGTTAAACCAGCAAATGGCAATGCAAACACACCATACAAGAAAATGGACCCAATTAAAATCCACTTACGATAGTTTGAATAATCAGCAATACCCATCAAGAAAATAGCCACCACTCCTTCTACAGCTGTAGAAATAGCTCTCAAATACAACACATAAGATGTGAAGTGAACAGTTCCAGTACCAAACTTAACATAGCATTCATTTCCTCTAAAGCCACATCTTTGACCTGCTTTTGTTTTACCGACTGCTCTTCCAATGGACTGAATAGCAGCAGGGACATAGGTTCTAGACATAGAAGCAACTGGTCCAGTAGAGTAACATAACAACAACCACGAACGGTAGATACTTTTCTTGGTCCATATCTCGTCTTTAGAATCTTGCTGCTCTTCAATGTCAGGACTGTTCACAATTGAACCTTCGTCTGTGTTGGTAGTGCTCTCTTGGTATGTTATATTCTTTACAGCTTTTGGTGAAGACATTGTTGGTTTGTCAAATGAATGCAAACTTTGTACAATTTATATTTGAGAGAAGAGCATATTTCTAGCTACATTAGTAAACAAGCTTTTTTTTTTTTTGTTTAGGATGTTACCACTGAATCATTGACACCAATAACAAGTTTTTGTTCTATAAGAGCACTATAATTTCCCAAATGTATGGTAAGATAAGACCCGTTTCGCGGGATGTTATTGCCGCGTGCATAATACATGTACAGGAAGAATAAAAAATAATGTTTTATTTTTTAATTTTTTTTTGGTCTATTGACAGGTACTTCCTATTTAGCTGTAATATACTGCTCTCTCCATTTAGGACCACGCAACATGAGAATAACGACCAATGCTATTCCGATAAGGTCGACCAATCCGAGACCGGTGAAACACCACCCGAAACCCATTTTCTCAATTAATTTTTCGATTATAACCGAGGAAATAGCGGCTGCTACATTTCGCATCATATTTCCAAGTGCAACCATAGTAGCCGGTTGTCCAGTAGAACACTCAGTCAAATAAGTGGTAGAAGTAACAAAAACCCAGGTCATACCAAAACCTCCCAAAAATGTGAAAACAAACACAGAAACAACGTGGATGTGGTGATCCACACACCATCCATATCCAAACATCCCAGTCATAGATATTATTAAGCCCACAATTTGAATTGAAAATCTATGCTCTGGTACATACTTTCCAGGGTGTATCTTTTCCATTCTAGCTCTAAGGTAATCTGATATTCTACCTCCAATAATTGAGCCCATTATGAGTGAAATTCCTGGGCAAATGTAGGATATACTTGTCTCGACTACTGAAAAATTATAGTTGTTCTGTAAAACTCTAGAGAAAGTGACACTCATAGCATAGAAGGAAGCAAATAGAAGGCCACCATTAAATGAGCAAAGAAGTACTGGAGCATATTTTATTAATTTCCAAAAGGTTTTGATGTTCATTTTTGGTGGTTTGGGATACTTCGGACTTTCAGGGATTACTCTCTTTTGTAAAAGCTTAGGAGGAACAATCCAGGATGCACGAGATTCCCAGTACTCTCCATTTCCAACAAGATACCTTAATGTTTCTGGGAGTAGAAACAAGATAAGAATATAAGTTATTCCACCAATAATAGCCAAAAATCCGAATGTCCATCTCCATTTACCGTTGGTGGCCATGGAACTAATTATTGGACCTAAAACTGGTCCCAATTGTGGCCCAAGCATAAAGTAAGAAATGGCCTTTGCTCTATTTTTTGGCTCAGTGATATCTGCTACAGTCCCAGCACCAACAGATACCACACAAGATGCTCCAAATGCTTGTAATATTCTAAGGAAAAATAATGCACCAATATTAACTGGTAAAGAAGCCAATAGAATATTAGAAAGTATGAATAATACTAAAGAAACCAAATACAACATTCTTCTTCCACCAAAATCAGCCCTTGAAGCCCAAAATAAGGGAGCAAATGCAAACACAACCATGAACACTGAAACTGTAGCATTAATAGTAGTTGAAGATACCTTGAAAACTTCTTGAAGCTGGGGCAAAATAGGAATGTAGATATTTCCAGAGACTGGACCTAAAAATCCAGCTAGCGTGACAATTGCAAGAATTAAACGAATTCTCTGTTTAGAAAATGCTGTGTAAGGAGGAGGATTTTGATCTGGAACGTTTTCCTCCTCAAGCTTCTCTGGCTCAGGAGTATCTATCGAGTTTAACTTAACTTCTACTGGTAGAGGTTTTTCAATCATATTGGTTGAATCTGTCAGATGAGCTTGAAGAATTTCCTCTCCAGAAAAATTCGATGGTTTAGCAGGATCTGAGTTCTGTGGCATGTGGAAATGATGATCCCTGGAAATTGACTAGATGATCGTTATAAATAGGGTTTATGCTTATGGTGTTATGCTTGTGGTCAACTCAATTCGCAACTCCTACTCCATATGCATTAAACGCATAAAATTATGCAGGTTTTTTCGGTGCTCCTAATCATATGTCATAGTGGAAAAATAATTTGCTCAGGTTGCAAAAAATCACTAAGGCGAGCAAATAACCTACCTGTATCACAAACAATAATTTCTATATTCGTCTCTGCTATATAATTTCTAGCTTAACTTTCAACATCATTGGACATACTGGACCTGCGGGTGTTAATTTATCGTTCCATGTTGGATCCTCAACAATTCTAAAGTTGGTAATCATAGCTGCCAAAAGAAATCCAACTTCTGTAAGCGCAAATTTCTCCCCTAAACATGCTCTCATTCTTCCGTGGAAAGCTGGTAAGGTACTATTTCTCTTTGCAGCAGAATAATTTCTATTGATTTCATCTATAGTTTCTCCCCATCTTCTTGGATTAAAGGAATTAGCATCTTCTCCCCAGACATTTCTATCTCTTCCAGTTCCAAAGTTGTTGTATCCAACATATGTCCCTTTAGGAATAGGTATACAGCCTCCAAGCATCACCGGTTGTGAGGTCCTTCGGTTAATTATCTGTCCCAACGGTGGTAACAATCTCAATGTCTCATAGATAGTCGAGGTGAGGAGAGGGCTCATTTCCAGCATTTCTATTGTTCCCAACTCTTCTCTAATTTCGTCCTGAATATCTCTATTCTTTGAAAGCATATAGACTAGGGATAACATCAAAAGCAATGGGTTTTCATGTCCAGCCACCATTAGTATTATTGCATTATCAGTAAACTGCTTCTCGTCGATCTTTCCTGCTTGTAAGGCATTAAGAAGACTATTGGTGGCATTCTTTGAATCTACTTCTCGCTTAGATTTGATTAAATCACAAAAATATTTTCTGAATTTAGTAACTTCCTTTCTTGCCCTTTGACGACTAGGAATTGGGAAAGTATCAAAAATAGGAAAATTCATGTAGAAAGGTCTAAAAATCTGTTTCTTCACGTAGGTAATTTTGTTGTGCAATTCAGAAGATAAATTGTCTAAAACTTTAAAATCCACACCAAGAACAGACTGTCCTATGTTTTGTAGAAAGTAATTTTGCAATAGTCCACTAATGCTTGTACTGCTTCCATCAAGAGCCACTTTCTCTTTTAATATTTTCATGAGCTTGTCAGTGTTTTCTTGAACGTGTTTGACTTGTGGAAACTGAATATCTGAAGTAAGAATATTTCTGTACGTCTTCCAAACTTGTCCATGTGCACTGATAATATTATCACCAGTATAGTGGGCCAAAACAGACTTGGGAATTTTCACATGATTTCCACTCTTTGCATATATTTTTTCATGCTTAAATACTTCAACCAAGTATTCGGGTTTGGTTACCAATATATTCCACCTTGAAGCAAAATATATTTTAACTGCACCATACTTCTCTAATTTATCTCTCAAAAAAAGTTCATAAATCTGACCTTGATCAAGAGCAGTATAGGTACCTAAAAAGGAAACATAGAATGGAATTGTTGGAATACTTTTTGGAAAGTTAAATGGAGGTTTTACAATACAGATAATGTTGTAAAAGATTAGGCAAATGGCAATGGAGACAAGAATGCTAATGACGTCAATCATACTGAGGACCACTTCTAACCTTCACAAGAATTTTAGTAATTTTAAGGCAAATATATACCTTCTTGCCACAAGAAAATTGCTCGCTGCTACATCAGCTTCTTATGCTTTGAGTAATTTTAAATACATAGATTATGCTAATTGGAAGGTTGTGAATATTTCGGATACTTACGCAAAGAAGGGAAAACCGACTGTACTTTCCATAACTTCTCCCCCAATTCTAGGGTATTGTTCTGCTAATTCTACCAAATAGGCAAGTGGAACGTTGTAACTGATTTCAATAATTATAAATATGTTAACCAAACAATCATCAACATAATTTTCTAGCTCACAATGACCAAAAAAGATATTCATGATTCATCCTCCGGCTCAAGTCTTGATGCCCTGCCGGAGGCTGAGGCTCCAAGAACTATATATGAAAAGATCAGAATGATATATAGTAGAGATGAGGATTTGATGCTTTGTAAAAGGTGTTTCAACTACTTACCTGACAAAAACTTTATTTCTAAAGTTAAAGGTAGTGAGAGAAAAGGTGATATCATTCTTCATGTTGAAATTGGTGGTTATACATGTTGGGAATTGAAGAAGGAATACGGATGGGCTGGTATTGTTACTGACTCTATGGATGCAAGTGTGTTTGAAAAATGGTTTATCAAATTACTTCTTTCCACATCAAAGGTGGACTATATAACTGGAGATGTATTGAACTATCAAGAAACTTCGGATTTAATTGTTGCAAAATTCGTCAATGAGTTGAAAAATACTACTGAGTATGACCAATGGCACCTTGGTGGAGAGAAACATTTCCGTCAAGTGATTGACTTCTTTGTTTCCAGAAATGCTACTATTGAAGCTGTTTTGCCTGCTTTCCCATGTAAATCATCCAATTTAGAAAAGGTCTCTGGTCCTTTGCCTGACAAAGGAGAAGAGTTGGCTATTAGCAGATTGATTTCCTTCTCTCAATCGGTTGCCAAAGTGTATTCTCCGGGTATTAAGATTTGGATTGTCAGTGATGGACATGTTTTTAGTGATTGCAGTAAGTATAGTTTTGGTTGGATAGAGGAACACATTTACTGACATTTAGTTGCTGTTGATGACGGCCAAGTGGATATATATTCTAATGCTCTTCAAGACTTGTATCGGAAATTGAAACCTGAAGGACATGATCCAATCCAGTTCTGTTCTTTGGTTGATATCTTTTCTTTGAAACTGTCGAAGTTTGATACTTCCTTGGTTGAAGATGTTGGAGTTGACCACTACTTGGGTACCAAGATTGATGAAGAAGCTGAAACTTGTCGCAAGATTCTTGTTACCAGTTGTGATACTGATTGTGGAAAATTGTCTCAAGATATTAACACTCCAAACCATCCCAGGTTATTTTTGTTTAGAGGTTTTTCTAGATTTATGACTGAAGATTTACAATATCATCCTGTTGCAACTCAGTCTTCCAGAAAGAAGTTCAAGAAGATCATTTCTAAGGTCGCCTTCGAGATGATTAAGGTACGTACACTAAACTTAGGATTTTTCTTCTAAAAATTAAGATTACTAACATTATAGAGAAACGACGCTTACTCCAATTTGGTTGAATTGATTTTCCCATTCTTCTTGAGATTTTCTATTCATGCTCATACCAATTCTGGTCCTAAATATGGGATTAAACTATTAGCTTCCGAGGACTGCTTTGTCATCAACTCTCTTGAAGACCATCACACACCCCAGCTTTCTGATTTATTGCATATTCCTACGCCGTGGCACAATTCTATTGTTGAGATTGACCAAAAGAAGACTCTCTATGCTATCAAATCAGGACATGTCAAGAAGGGAATCAAGGAGGGAAAGGGACAAGGAGGATGGAATGCTAAAACCATGTGTTATGAGTTCAAGAACTTGAAAATGACTTAGATTAGTGGTAAAGAGACCATCAGTGAAGTTAGAGCTGGACACTAATAAAACCTTTTCCTCCGGCTCACTGACACCTGGTGGTTGCAACTTGTTGATATTTCGCAGCCATTTGTTAGGCGCACCTACAGTAGAGATGTTTAATAATTAATCTATAACACAAACCAGTGTAGAGCAGTAAAGTGGCTAGAGGGATGTATCTTTTGAGCTTCAGATGTCGACCCACGGCCTTGGTGTACTTGGAAGGGATCCCGCAATTATTTAGTTCCATTGAACAGTCGTTGCCACATCCTCACATCTGTCCATCAATACAGTACCAAATGGAACAAGCAACCGAAACCGATAAAATTACCAGTCAATTGTAGCAACGATAGCTAAAATGAGGCTATCAGGACATCCATCCACAATCAAATAGTCTTGACGACCAACTATACCTGTTGAAAATGACAAATGTAAGCCCTAATGCCAAAGCGAAAGGCCATCCGATTACACCACCTAGTAAAATCAAGGTGATAGATACAAGAGAACAAAATGAGCTCGATCTCTCAGCTCAGTCGTCACTTACTCTCCGGACCCACCTCTTGAGCCGGCATTGCCGTGAAGGGCTTCTTCTAGTATTTCTGGTAACCAATGGCATTTCCAAAATCAAGGACCAGTCAACCAAGAGCCGAGATTGCATTATATTTGGGTAGTATTCAAGATCACGCTGTTACCATATTTCAATACTTGCTGGTGTACCATAAAATCTTTGGTAGATCTCACCAGACGTCCTCATCCTGATTACTCAATTACAAGTGGAATCTTTCTATTCTGATTTGAACCTTACCGAACTTTTGTCTAAGGTCACCGTGATTGGTACCATTTTGGTTCCTTTGAATTTAATCGCGGTTTTATTCGGCAGGAATGTGCATGTTCCCGGTCAAGATGGTTCTACCCTTCAACGGTTCTACTCTTCAACGGTTCTTGTTGTGGTAATGAGTTGATCACTGTCTGTAACCAATCCCTGTGCAGGACTGAAACGCGTACTAGACGAACGCCATCACATCCATCAACACCACAAACATCCACACAACCATGCCTCCAACCCCATTACAGATCAAGGTCAATGCCTTAAAGAGACTCGTCAAGGAAGAATCCTTGTACCAGCAAGAAGTCACCGAACAAGAACAATACGTGGCCCAAATGAAGACCAGCAACGCCGATGAATACGAGTTGAAAAAACAGATCCAAGTGTTGGAAGAAGCCAAGCGAATGGTTCCAGAAGTCAGCAAGAAGATCGCCGAGCACAAGGAAGCCTTGGGGGCCTTCTTGGAGTCCTACAAGGGAGACGAGGACGTCTCTGCTGCCAAGGAGTTGGTTGCTTGAGGTGAAGGAACGAACCAGATCAAAACCACCAACCACCAACAAAACTTACTTGGAATAGAATCACCAGAGTTGGCTTTGACCTACTATCTACTATAAGTAAAAGGGTCTACCAGCTTTTGTTACAATTGATTGATACTTAGCTATATTAAAATACTTATAAGTAGTGAATGGTACAAGAAATACTAATAAATCGAAAATTTATAGTAAAACTATCAAATTATATGGTAGACTTATTTCTTCAGGTGTACGATGTTAACTAATAACGGAGTGAAGGGAGGGAAGGAGTAGTAGGATGTAGTAGGACGAATTAGAATTTTTCATTTTTATTTCTTTTTTTTTTTTTTTGTTTAATGTTCCAAGATGGTCAACTTACCAGTAACAACCACATTTTCAAGGATGGCACCATTTGGAATATCAATTCTATCACCATCGTTGCAAACAATAATGACAGTACCCTTCAAGACAACACCTCTACCTAAGTTAACATCACCAGTAATAGTTAAGTGATCTAATTCCAAGATCTTTGGCATATGAGGAATTCTCTTTTGGAATCCACTAACCTTCTTAAAGTGAGAACCTAACTTAATCAATGGGTTAGAGAATCCATCTCTGGTTGGATCTAATTTCAAAGCACCATGTTCCAAATAGAATAAATCAGACTTGACCAATAATAAATCAGAAGAAGTCTTGACTGGCAAGAATCTAGATCTTGGAACAACAACACCATGAGCACCCTTAAAGTGTCTGATGGCAGCACCAACAGCGGTTTCTAATTGCAAAACATTGATGTCAGAGTTACCAATAGTGATGGTCTTTTGGTTTGGAATGATTTCAGCTTCAATAGCATTTTGTTCAACCAAGTTTTTGATGGCTCTTAAGTTAATCCATAAGTTATTAGTGTTAAAGTATTTAAATTTCTTAATACTCTTGAATTCTTCAACGTGTTCATTTGGAACTTGAGCAATTTCTAATAATCTAACTTGACCTTCGTAGTTGATTAAAGTACCACCCTTAACATCGGCTCTGGTCTTATCAGTTAATTCCATAATATATTCAGCACCAGTTTCGATCATATGATCCAAGATCTTAGCATCGACAGTAGCACCCAAGTTGTCACCATTGGAGACAAACAAGATTTCTCTACCTTGAGCTAAAAGAGCATCTAATTCACCAGATTGAACCAAAGATTCAAACAAATCACCATGACCTGGTGGGTACCAACTTTCCAATGGATCATCAAATTTTTCTGGGACTGGTAATAAGGAGTCCTTGAAAATTCTTGGGAATCTGGATTGGTTGAAGGTCTTGACTCTAATTCTGTGACCTTGATACTTCTTAATGATCTTGGCAGTATCAGCATCGGTGTTGAAAGAGTTCATCAACAATAATGGAACATCAGAATCGTATTTTCTGTTCAAGTGTTCAATTTGTCTAACAGACAAATCCAAGAAAGTGTTACCATCTCTGACTTCAATAACAGATTTTGGACCAACACAACCCATAGAAGTACCTAAACCACCATTCAATTTCAAAACAGCAAGCTTAGATAAGTTGTGGGATTTGGATTCACTCAAAGTACCGTATTGAACAACTTCACTTGGAGTTGGAGACTTGATTTTATCCCAATCCAAAGTGTTACCAGAAGCCTTATCAGTAAGGTATCTTCTGAAGAGAGCAAAGAAGGAATCCATTTCGTTTTCAAATCTGGTTTGAACTTCCGGATCCTTGACGGTATCAGCCAAGCTGTTCAAAGCATTACGCATTTGAGAGGCTGACACGGTGGTGGCAGTGTTGTCGAAGGCCTAAAGAATGTTAGTAAATCAATTAAATCATTCAAACTGATAAAACGGTTGCCACTTGGTAAAACAAAAAGTATCATACACCACAACACAGACAAACCAAGCGCTGGAGGGCAGGTTTTTGGAGGGTTCGGCGGCCAAGTGAGGGGGGATGGGGGGAACATCCAAAGCTTCAACACCGCTAGATCAGTCCCGTATCACGATACAGCCAATTGCCACGGAGCCCAATTGCCCCAATTTTCATTGTACCCAATGGAAGTTGTTTCAGGGTTATATCGAATAAAAAGGTTGGAACAACCGCTCAGGATTCGGAGCCGGCCAGGCGCCCATTGCGCCTCAATCCCTACTTACGTAAGTCGACTGGGTCTTGATGTGCTTCCTTGGGGTGGAGGTAGAGGCCATGATGAGGTGGAGTATAGAATGAAAAGAATATTTGCTGGTACTGTGGTCCATATATGGGGCGTGGTGAAAGCAAAGGGGTCGTGCCCTCACCCATTATCACCCACCACAAAGCCAGAAAGGCGTTCGCAACCACAGGCGGAAATTCGGAGTAGTTGTGTGATTATTTTTACTAATTTCGCAAGTTGCCGATCAGCTTCACGTTTGAGACACCTGAGGGTTCGGGTCCATGTGGACGAGAGTAAAAACCCACCAAAATCAACTGAAATGTCCCCATTTTGACCTTCTTATCTCCGTCTTTTCTGCCTAATCCTCACAATTTACTTACCAACTTTTCCATCCCTACAATTCTATCAATTTGTCTCTTGCCACCATCAGAAACCATTGGACTTACCCCTGAAGAAAATAAAGTCGGGGAACATTTTTTTTTTTAAAATTGCCCAAAATTACAGGAGAATTTGGCGATTTCTAGAATTTGGGCTTGCTTCAGATTGAACCAGTGAAGTTGCTGTTGTGGATTGATAATGAATAATTTATTTTCTGATCTGGTTTTCTTTTTGTTCACTTTCAATTATTTTTTGTTGTGTTACTTGATTGAGCTTTTTCCGAGAACCCTCCAATAAGATGGAAATGGTGATGATGTTTTTCCTCTGTTTTTCCGTGATAGTCTGGCCATTGAAAAAAGTGAAAAATTGGTGTCGATGGGATGATTTACCAGCTACGTGAGCCACTTCTGGCAATAGACTGTATTATACCAATAGCCTCTAGTAACCATTACTACCCTTACTTACTGGTGCACCAAACCTCAGCTTTTACTTATCGCTGTCTATGAGGGTGAATTTTCGCTTGGGAGGGCAAAGGTTTCGTGTAGCTGGTTACAATGCTTCTGCTTAAACAATAGCCTCCGTGATGTTACACCGAGAAAATTGTACCTGACCACCTTCGATAGGAGACCACCCAAACAATGCCCAACAATCGATTCGATGCGGGGTTCATCAAATCACTTGCGAGCACTATGATCATCGCAATGATTGGATCTACAAAAGCAATAATTACAATACACTTCAAGTCCCGCCCCTTGCTCCATCACTCTCGGTAATAATATTCACCCTAGCATGGGCCAACTGGTGTTCTCTGCGTTGGTTCCTTCTTCAATCTGTTGATAATCTGTGAAAAATTAACTTGATCCTCAAGTTTTGGTACCTGAATCGAATTGGGAATAGGTTTTTTTTTTTTTTTTTTCCTCTCTTGTTTCATAATCCTTAGCCAGCAATGGTAACAGAGTATTATGTAGCAATGTCACTGAAGTCCGTAGCAAAGCTGATTGAGGAACTGAAAACTTCCACTGGCCATTTCGGTGGTACTCTGCTCTTTCCCTGTTGATGAGATTTGTTACAGTCTTTTTTATTATACTTCATACCTCGAGTCGGATATATTCGTACCCTCGGAAATAAATGATTCATACCAGTGACCGAATATATTCATAATACGACTTCTATCATTCAAACTATCAACTAGAAAAATTCATACCCCTATACCCTACCCCAGCTGACTAACTAATTGGACCAGTCTTGATTTCGACAAATTAGTCCAATTTGTCAAAGTAATCATTTCACTTTTATTTTGGGGTTTGGTAGCATTTAATAGTAAACCTTGTCCCTGATCTACAAATAGTTCTGTAGCCTATACTATACCCGATTTCCACCATTAATTCACGACCCTAGAATAATACCATTTCCATACACAAGTTGAAATATTCACTAGCATGTCTACAGAACCCCTCGTAACTCTCGGTTGAGATGTTATTGGTAGCTTCTCTCACTCTAGGTGTTAATTGTTCCTTCCTACTTAAGTTTGACCTTTTAACTTTAGATTTACAAACTGACCAAAATTCCTCAATTGCATTCAAGGCGGGGGAATATGGAGGTAAAAACACAAGTTCCAATCCTCTCAGGGCGACCAACAATTGTAGGTCACGCCTTTTGTGAATTGAAGCATTATC